>JAJEJO010001890.1:62976-81790 GCA_020662805.1 Glaucomys volans | reverse complement strand
GCGAAGGTTGATGGCAGAATAAAATAAGAAAAATTACAATTTTATGTTTTCTTTGTTCAAAGAAAATCTTAAAACATTTAAACTATAATAACTAGTGATTATATATGCAACCTCATTGGTGTATTGAGGGGGAGAAACTGAGTGTTATAGGGGGTGTCCTTAATGCTTCTGTAGTGACATAACATCGCAGGGAGCCTCAGATGCCACCTAGTTGAATCCCATTGAACTCCAAGTGCAGTAAATGCTTCCCTAATTCCAGTCAAATGACACTTCCCTGAGCACAGAACTCAGAAATACTTCTGCAAGCCACTACCACTGATAAAACCCACTTTGTGACAAGCTTATCTGCTGATTCTCAATTTTCAAGCATAGCAAAGCTGTTTCTACATTGGTGTTACTTATTAATGCAGTGAAAACACTTTAAATTTCAATTAAAGTGTCACTAATTACTTGTGAACGAAAGGCTAAGATGCTCAGTTGCCTTCTTCCTTCTGAGAAAATATACAAGTATCTCTACCCTTGGAGTCAGTTGTAGGGAGACTAAGTATTTTGGAATCAGAGAAAAACTAGGTATGAAACAATGTGTGTGCTCCCGGGCAGCTTCTACCCCATCTGAGTCTCAAGTTCTTCATTTATTACATAAGAAGTTTAGACTAATGATCTGAGTTTAATTGCACATTTAAATTAAAACATTCAGCATCCTTATGTTGCCCCCTGTATACTTGAACATCTTCATTGCAGAATCAGCGTCAGGAATATTGCCTCAGCAGAGCAAGGTGGCGACATACCTGCCATGGTTTTTTCAGTGTAGGTTGGTGGGCTTAGCTCTAAAAGCTGTTTTTCTTACACTACCATATCTGCTTTCAAATGGAGGCAGCAGGAATTACAATAGGGTTCCCTTGCCAACTACAAAATGTTCTATTTTATTCTGCTTCTCTCCATTTCGTAGAATCAGTTACATCAATTTGGAGCTAAGTATACTAAGATGACAAATGATGAATGTGGTTTTGTGAAATAAAAACTTGACAATGATTCCTTAATATTTTTCTTTGAAACGGGTCTGTGAACCTTCAGAGGATAGGGGAATATTTTGTCATGAAAAGTTGAAATCATGTAAGATGTTATTCCCTCTGTTAACACTATGAATCAAGGGCGGGCAAATTACAGCCCTCATAGAACTGGGAGCTGTTTTTGTACATCGTTGTGCTAAAAATGGCTTGTGCACGTTGAAATTGTGGAGAAAATAAAAGGAGCATACTATTTTATCACACATGAAAACTATATGAAGTTCAGGTTCCAGGGTCCATCAAATTTTGTTGGAAAAAAGCCGTGCCCATTTGCTGATGTGTTATCTACACTATATTTGGGGAGTTGAATGGCTGCTGTAAAGGAATATGTGGCCCACAAAGCTTAGAATATTTGCTACTCAGTCTTTTATAGAAACAGTTTACTGAACCATGCTCAACAAACAGCTGAGGTGAAGGGACTATGCACTAAGTACTTGGCACACAGGTTTGCATGTGCTGAGTACAGGCAGAAAAAATGTATAAAACTACCTTCCCATTAAAATTGATCAAATATTTATAAATTTTAAAAGTAAATAAAATTGGGTTCCATTGAAATAATGAAAATAATTGGAAAATAATTGATATCTATATATGTATATATATGTGATCAGCAAAATCATGCATTTTGAAATTCATATTACCATAAACATAGAATTCACAGAAGAAAACCTGAGGCTTATGAGACTATATCCAGTGAAAATTCCATCACACCCCTTCTTCTTTTGGAAATTGCTCAGTTTTAGACCTGACTGAACTCTTATCGTTCATCTCTCTTGATGAAACTGGAGAAGAAAATATGCTACATGATTAATAGTTTGACCTAGATATCAATGATTTTTTATTGGTTGTTTTAAGTGCAAAACAGGCTAGTAACATGAAAATATCAGTAAATATAAAATGCCTAATGGAATACCTCCTCATATCGAGGTATTGCTTCTAGAAATGATATGTAAACTTTGTCATTATTTACAAACTAAATACACTAGTACTTCTGATTTATGGACCATGAATTTTCCCTAAGGGAAAAAAAAAAGCTCTAAATCCATCCCTCCATCTCCAATTCATAGTCAATAGAATTTTGACAAATAAAGGGATGTGACTTTTGATGCTAGTATTTAATTTTGTTTCATTTATTCCTTTGTATTTCCTTTGGTTTGGTTTAGAGTCTGCTGTTTCTTTTCTCCTTCTGTTTCTCTAATGAAAAAAATTACTGCTAATATATTTCAAATATGGAAGGGAAAAATGACTTCAAAAGTATTTAAAAGGCAAAAAAAAGTATCAACATGGTGAGATTTCAGAATGTGAAAGCTCTTCTTTTGTAAATAGACTTCCTCCTATCTCTCCTTTAATTAACAGAAATCTTTCAAGATGTTCACATACAGCAACTACACACTTGTTCTAGAAGTGGTCACTGATTGGGTTTCTGGAGAAACTTACTCCAAATCTTTGAAGAGAGGGAGAAAATCCAGCCCTGTAAGAATTTGGCCTCCCTCCCAAGCTTTCTGGACCAGGCTTTCCCTCTGGCTAGTGATTAGAGCTGACTGACAATTCAACAACATCACAAAGTGGAGACATTCTTTTAAAATGTGGGTTAATGGCTTTGTAAATTTCGCGCCTCAAGCAAAATTGAATTAAACATTTAGCCATTCATCTCAAGCATCCTTAACAATGGAAAGCCTCACAATATACCCGGAATCAAGAAATTCAAATAACTTTTACTTTGCCCCAGACTGTGCAAAGGATTAATGAGATGAAAGCGATCTGGACTCTGCCTCTGGGAAGTGGGGCCTGGAGCAGAAGAGGCTACCAACAGCGGAGCACCCCTTCAGAGGAAAGGGTCACTTAATAGGCCCTGACAGTTGGTCACCTCCATCAACTGCTTGTTGATGGAAACCCTGTGTGATCATATTAACTAACTCAGGAAGTATGTCTATACTCTTCTCAATATCCTATATACATAATCTCCTTATAATGCATTCCTTATATAACTGGGAATATTAACTTCAGTTATAATGCCATTGATTTAAGTTCTATGAGAGCACGATCATTTTGCTAATGAGTTTATCATTAGACACTTTTATTTTTGGTTTACCATTCAATATGGAAGACTGATCCTTAGAGAATTTACTTCACTTAAGGTTGAACTACTTACCATTTAATATATATTCCTCCAAGTTGTGAGATAATTCTAGAATGTTCTCACTCATATTGAGATGTGGCATATTGATTTTAAGTACAATTTTGGACTGTTAGTTGTTAGAATGATAGTTTTTGTTTAGGAATGATTCTTAACTAAAAGAAATCTTTGTTGAGGGATTATATGCTTTTCATTTATTACTTTTAGCCCTGAGTCAATCACATTATATGTTAAAGAGATTTAAAAAATTTTTTATCCATAAGTACTTAGCTATTGTCAAAATGAAAACATTACTGAACAAGACACATTTTACACCTCACAGTATGCCAGTTACTGAAATGAGTTTTTCAAAGAGGGAAGAGTTTATTTTCATGATATGGTCAAATTTTAGATCAGAACCCCAAGTTTCAAATCTGTTTCCCTACAGATAAGGCTTAGAGTTTTTATGGGACAAAAATGTGGGGTAGGGAAAGGTCCTTGGAGGCAGGTAAGAGTGGCTATCACCTTCTCCACCCCCATCATTCTGCACACAGTGGCTTTGCCCTGGTACTTAGTCTAGTTCCATTAACAAAACAAACAATGCGAATTAATTTGGCCCCATTTTAGTATAGATTATAAAGCTTCAAATAAAGGTCTCTTGTCATTCTGTCACTCAAAACTAAAGTACCATAATCCTGATGAGATCAAAAGTACACAATTGAAGTTATGAATACTACATATATACGGATATATATGTATATATGTGTAAAAGTTTTATCTGTTTTAAGTTCAGTTTTTCAGAACATTAAAAAGCCTAATTACTTCTAGAAAGTAGATCAGGAAAATACTAGGTTTTTGCAGAGGATATAGTTCTGTTGGTAGAGTGCTTGCCTCACATGTACAAGTCTTGGGTTCAATCCCCAGCACTGCAAAAAAAAAAAAAAAAAATTAAAATACTGGGGTTCTTTTGGATAAGTATTAAAGTAGATACTAGCAACATTTAGTTCTGTCTGCATGCACTCCAAAATGTTATTTTAATATTAATAGAAACAGTAGAAATGATATTTTTATATAACCTATTTTTAGTATAATAAAAGTCAAGAAGTTAAATCAGTTTAAGTCCTGAGCTGTTCATTCAAAATTTTTATTTAATGAAATTTTCTTTGTATCACATGTTCACTGTAACATTTCTCAACATTCATAAAATAATATATGGAGAAAATCATTTCCCGTTGAGGGCCATTGGCTGATGAGGATGTGTCTTCTATTTATATTCAGAACTGTGTGTGTGCATGTGTGCTATTTTTATAAAGAAAGGGCATTTCTATTTTTTCAGGTTATTATCAAGGATATTAAGTTTCATTGATCTAATCAAATTGGATATATATTTTAATTCCCTTTCATAGTCATTTTGGGAGACTAGACTCAGAAAAAGGAAAAGGTAGAAAAACAGGAGGGTGAACAAAATAAAAACATAAAGGCCTAGGAAATAAAATTAAAAGAGAATAGAGGTGGAGGCCAGTGCAGGAATTGACACTTGCAGGAAAGGATGAAGGTATATAGGCACATACAAATGGGGAAAGATTGCTGGAGAGAAGTAAAAAGAGGTACCTGACAGAACAAAAGAGTCTGTAGATATTTTATGGATTGCATTTAGTTAATAAGCATAAGAGAGTCCTGGTTGTTAAATGCCTTCTCTTCGAAATGCTTAATGGTCATCATTGATGGATTCTAGGTTATTCTAGTGTGTGAATCGTGTAGTTCTACACTGGTAAGCATAACTCTATGAGCACATTCCCTCTGCCCCGAGCATACTGAAGACTGGGTCTGGCTCCAGGTTTCCAGGGTCACACCCTAAAACGTTCACATAAATGTGTGTGTCTGGTGCACAAAAATTATATTAACTTCACTGCACTAACTTCTCCCACAAACAAATGCACTTTTTGGAGAAATACCTGGTCCAGCCTCTGGACACTTGATATCAAAGAGGAGATGGCAATGGCCAGGATACAAAGGAGGGGTTGCTCCTTCCACGACATGAGAAAGGAAATTTGGGTTGACTGCTGAAAACAGGAGATGGGGAAGAGCCACACGAGTGAGGACACGGGAAAGGTGGCATCTGGGACTTGGTGCGGAGTCACTATTTGCCAGTTGAATGTGTGTGTCTTGCTGTAATTGAGTCATTATCCTGTGTCTCTGCACATGTTCTAAAACACAGCACTGTTCCTGAGTCCTTGGAGCAAGAGGGGTTTTTCCAGTGCTGAGACTCAGGCATACAACGAGTTTGAGCAGCAGCTTAGTTTAGGAAATAAGAGATTATCAAAAAGTAGATCTTCTCCAAAAATTCAGGAAAAGTTTGGGGAGGATGTGACACCTGTAGTCTGTAGAATGGGGAGTGGCTGCTGGGTCTTTGACAATTCTGCCTAAATTTCTGTGGAGTGGGGGCCAAAAGATTGTCCAGAGTTGGGGTTATCATGCTTTTTAGGGTTTCACTTGGTTTTGTTTTTCCCTCTCTTCAATTTATTTCTCCTGACATGGGCCCAGAGGTTAGAACCACAATGTGTGGCACCAAAGCATGATTCTGAATGCATGTTGAACATGAAGGACGGTTGGTTGGACTGGACTGCTTGCTCTTCAACAAGTCTGTTTCAACAGTGCAGATGGAGAAAGTAAGAGTAGTAGCAAGGCCACCTCTTGAAGGAGCGAGATGAGTTGGTTACCCTGAGGAGGGACTGCATGGCCCTGAGAGTCTGCCCACCTGAGGTTTCATGCCGTCAACTCCAGCTGGGCTCAGGTGGATTTCTTGACCTTGTAGTTCCTGTAGAATATAGATGATAATGTGATAGTAGGTTTTACTTCAAAATTTTAATGTATTTAAATAAATATTGCATGCAGTCTGCTTAGCAAATTCCTTTGTGAAAAATTACATGGTAGTATCGTCAATATTATTGTTAAGTAGTGTAGAACAAGGTCTTGGAAACAATAGGGGAATTTAGAGCCCAGTATATTCCACAAATATGGAAGGGGTACAATGTAATTTACATCTTAATGAATGCAAACTTTTTGTATAGGAGAGAGAAGTAAAACCTTGTTCTAGCTGTGAGGAAACACTCGCATGGATGAAGAAGTTACCATCTGGCATATGTGGTGGAGGAAGCTGCCTGATGAGCATTTAGGTAGAGATAAGGTTGAGATGGCAGGAAACAAATCAGGCATGAGGAATGGGTCTAGGATATGAGAGAACTTGAACTTCAGAGGAATTTTAACTCAATGCAACAGGTTAGAAGGCACCATTGCACATTTTTTTTTAAATTTACTTATTGATTCATTGAACACAAATGGAATACAGCTATTGTTTCAATGGTTGTACACAAAGTAGAGTCACACCATCTGTGCGTTCATACATGTACACAGGGCAATGGTATCTGTCACACATTCTGTTATTATTTTTACTCCCCACCCCGCCCCCACCCCTCCCTTCCCTCTATGCTATCTATCCTTCCTCCATTCTTGCCACCCTTCCCTGCCCCCCCCATTATGCATCATCATTCATTTATCAGTGAGACCATCGGCCTTTGGATTTTTGGGATTGGCTGATCTCACTTAGCATAACAGTCTCCAACATCATCCATTTACCTACAAATGCCATAATTTTATTCTTCTTTATGGCTGAGTAATATTCCATTGTGTATATATACCACAGTTTCTTTATCCATTCATCTACTGAAGGGCATCTAGGTTGATTCCATAATCTAGCTATTGTGAATTGAGCAGCTATGAACATTGATGTGGCTGCATCACTGTAGCAATCTGATTTTAAGTCCTTTGGGTATAGGCCAAGGAGTGGGATAGCGGGGTCAAATGGTGGATCCATTCCAAGTTTTCTAAGGAACCTCCACACTGCTTTCCAGAGTGGCTGCACCAACTTGCACTCCCACCAGCAATGTATGAGTGTACCCTTTTCCCCACATCCTCGCCAACACCTGTTGTTGCCTGTGTTCTTAATAAAAGACATTCTAATTGGGGTAAGATGAAATCTTAAGGTGGTTTTGATTTGCATTTCTCTTATAACAAGGGATGTTGAACATTTTTTCATAAATCTGTTGATTGCTTGTAGATCTTCCTCTGTAAAGTGTCTGTTCATTTCCTTGGCCCATTTATTGATTGCGTTATTGGTGTTCTTGGTGTAAAGATTTTTGAGTACTTGGTAGATTTTGGAGATTAGTGCTCTATCTGAAGTGTGTGTGGCAAAGATTTTCTCCCACTCTGAAGGCTCTCTCTTCATTGCTGATTGTTTCCTTTCCTGAGAAAAAGCTTTTTAGTTTGACTCTATCCCAATCATTGATTCCTGCTTTTATTTCTTGTGCTTTCTATTGAGTTTTTAACTTGGCTTATTGTTTCCTTCATTGCCTTGTTTCCTTCAAGGATTTCTGTTTGTTTTTTTCTCAGAACTTCTATCTCTTTATTGAAATGATTTTTTGCTTCCTGCAATTGCTCTAGTAGCTGGTTATTCATAGCCTGAATCTGCACTCTCATCACCTCATTTTCTTCTCGGATCATTTTAATTATGAACATTCTGAACTCCCTTTCTGTCATTCCTTCTCCCATGCTGTCTTTGGGATCTCTTGATGTATCATCTAGGTTTGTTTGGGACACTTTCTTCCCGTGTTTTCTCATGCTGCTCATGTATCTTCCCCTCTAGTAGTGCAAATCAGAGGGATTGCAATTTCCCTGTAAAGACCCAGGGCGTCCCTGCAGATTTCCAGTAACTCACCAGATGTTTGAGAGGTGCTTGATCAAGTGGTGACCCAAGATAGCTGCTGTCTCACAACCTCCAGGTTGGGAATGATCAATGCTTCTGGGCAGAGGCAACCAGGAGACACAGCACCGTGGCCCTGGAGCCGCAGCCCCATGTCCAGGCGGGAAGGGCTGAGCTTAGGTCTGAGGGCTCAGACAGCTGAAGATGGAGTCTCTCCACCAGGGAAGCTGTAGACTGGCGCCAACGGGCCCAAATTCCCCGCTGGAGCCGGCAAGCAGCTTCGCTCCCAGCCAGATCTCACCTGGAGCCGCAGCGCCGTGTCCCCGCGGGAAGGGGTGGGCTTAGATCCGAGGGCTCAGATAGCTGAGGATGGCACCTCTCCGCCAGGGAAGCTGTAGAATGGCGCCACTTTAGCTGGCAAGCAGCTCCGGTCCCGGCTAAATCTCACCATTGCACATTTTGAAATATGGAAGTAATAGAAGCTGGTGGTTTGGGAAAGTTTAATCAATTTTGTTATGCAAGAGGGACTGAAGTTCAAAGAGATGGTGAGAAGATGAGGAGGCTCTGCAGTTATAGAGTGAGGGGAAGAAGACATGGATAATTTTGGGTGCAATAAACTTTTACATAAACTTATTAGACAAGAACAAAGAATATAGAAGAATTTAGAGAATTGAAGAAACAAGATAGCTATAGTATAACTAACATGAGAATAGAAAAGCCCATGGTTCATCCATAAAGTTAAATCAAGTGCCCTTCATTGACTGTGGAAGGAGCTAAGGATTATGTAATAAATATTGCACACTTTTTATGTTATGGAAATTAAAGCAGTTTTGTGAGATTAACCAAAGGGAAATTATATTTTTGCATGAATGATGGGGTCTATACTTGAAGCATTAAGAGAGAGAACATTAAACTAAATAGATATAATTTTGAGGGTTCCACTACATTAAAGTTTAAGAACAGCTTACTAAAAATACCCAGATTGGAGGGTGCCATATTGTATAAAATTGCTACCCTTTTAATATTAGGAATGGCATGGCTGCTTGACTTTTAAGAGGAAAAGCAACCAGAGCTTTTCTAGGTTGGTCATGTAGTTTGACATTTTATTTAAAAAACAACAAATTTATTTACTTAAACCTCATACTCATCGATTGCAAGACAGAGTTTAAAAACTTGTTAAGTTGCACACACAGCCCCATAAAATATCAAGAAATAAATCAAAATAGATGTTATTGAAAGACAGCAGAAATGCATGTCATTGCATCATAATAGAACACTGATATTAGCTCTGCGTTCCCTGACAGTTAAGACAAAAAGGGAAATATATTGTAACATGGCTTTTATAATGTCTTTAAAAATCATTGAAACTTGATCGACAGAGACTTGCATGCTTGTATTCAAATGCTCAGGGTGTGTTATTCAACATGACAGACGATTACTTTAACTTGGATTTTGCAGACGTGCTATTTAAGAACAAAATTTACTTTGATTCTGTGTAAAACTTAAAAGCCTGTACTTCAGTGTGGACATTCTATAAGAGAGTAGAAAACCCAAAATTCTAGGCCAACAAAACCAAAGAAGATAATACACATAATAATACAATTTAGGGGTAGTTATGACAAATTTTAATGACATTTTCAAAACCTATTGTACTCTCTGCAGTTTAATTTGAGAGACTGTAAAATTAATTCAGGATTAAATTGGAAATACAAAAGGTCTCCACCACACTCTTTTCCAGTCAATTGTCTTCTTTCTATTTCAAAAGTTCTGCATGGTTCTCTTTAAACACACTGTTTGCAAAGTCCAAAGTTGTGTGATGTCAAAATAAATACACAAACACTTTCAAAGGTGCCAAGAACTCTCAGGAAGGGACAAGCAGGAATGCAGAAGGGTGCAGATTGTGTGTTGGGCAGGAATTAGTCAAGAAAATCTGTGTGTTACTCTGCTGGAGGCTGAAGCTGGTCAATCAAGAAAGAGGGGTAGTTCCAGTTAAGTTTTGAGGCCCTTCCTCTCTTCGTCTCCTGCAATTTCCACTTTGGGCAAGCACTCAGGGGCTAGCAAAGGGATAGCTCTCTCTCTCACTCGTTTTGAGAAACTAATGGGAGACCATTTTCCACAAGGATAGAAGAACATTGCCCCAAGTGACTTGGAAGTGGTTGTCATGGTAACTGGTTAATTTATGGAGTATGGCAAAAGGCACGGTCAGGAAATGACAGCACACGTGTCTTCTGAGAAACTAAGATTTTAAGGAATAGCAAAGGGTTTTGTGCTACGTGACGGCTGACTTAAAATTTAATATAAAACACATACAAACACACACATAATCTGTTTTGTTTTTTTCGTTCTGTTTTGTTTTGTTTTTTAGCTCCAGCTAATATATGTTTGCTTGTTGTTTTCTACGGATAATTTTTTGTGTGTGTGGTAGGAGGGATTGAACCCAAGGCAGCTCTACCACTGAGCTACATCATTTGGTTGCTGTTTGTTAGTTTGTTTCTAATTTCGAGACTGGGTCTTGAACTTGATAGTATTAAACTTGAGATCCTCCTCCATTGGCCTCCTCAGCCACTGTCCAGCTCCCAGGAATAATTTTAAAGCAGTTTTATAGGCTCCAATCCTGTATCCATGAAATTTGGAAAGCAATGTTTTTTGACAAAATTGTCAATTAAATTTGTTTAAAATTTTATGTCATATGTTCATTTACTTATTCACTTAAAATCTTGAAAACTACTGTAAGGCAAAAATATTAAAAACTGACATCTATTATTTATTATATTTCAGGCACAGCATTCAGTACCTTACCTATATTAACACATTCAACTTTCGCAAGGAGTTTTTAATCCTCTAAAATGTATGAAAGGGGAGAATGAGGCGCAAAGAAGCTACGTTCTTTGCACTCGCTTGCCTCTCCAGGAGTGGAGGTAGTTAGGTACCAGAAGCAGAACTCTCAAGCAGTGTGACATGCTGCTTCCTGGTCCCAAATGATGAGGTAGGAATACAGTGTGGGCCAGACAACACAGTGGCAGCCCTAAGACCAGGAATTTAGACATCTCCATCTCCTCCATCTTACTATTAATACTGTCATTGTGATTCCTTCACCGTCACAGCCTGGCACTCTATTTCTGTTACTAGCAATGTCTCCCTGGAGACACATTTCCCTCTCCAACAGGTGAAAATGCTCCTCTCCATGCAGAAAGGACCTCCACAATGCATTTTCTATTCAGCAGTCAACAATTTTCTGCAGTATGGCAGGCACTGTTCTTGACTGGTCTTGCCCTCAGGAGTTTTAGCTTCTAAAGGTATAAACAGGTAAGTGAATTATTATATTTAAAATAACAGGCACTAAATTCATGGCATTGAGCATTCAGAAATGAGAGTAGCCGTGTCCCTGTGTGCATGCATGAGGGCATTATGGGATGCATCAGCAGGGATGCACAGTGAGGTTGAATTGATCAAGAGGGACGGGAGTCAGGAAAGGAGAGTACAGGAGATGAAACTTAAGAATAACATTAAAATCTGTTTATGGCCAAATATAAACAAATATTGAGAAGACAATATAATAAACCTTCATGTACCTCTCACCTGTCCCAAAGATTTATCAACAATTTTTTAGTCTTAAATCATATCCAAAAAATATTTTAAAGTAGATACAAAACCCTCATCTGTCTTTTTATGTTTTCTTTGTATTATGATAAGAATGCGACACAAGATATACCTTATTGAAATCTGAAAGGTAGAATACAGCAATGCTGACCTTAGGTGGCATACTGCAGAGCAGATCTCGAAACCTTTCTCATCTTGCATTGCTGAGACCTCACTCCTTCACAGCAAGCATCAGGAGATATTTTCTCCCCATAGTACTTATTGGGCTTCATTTTGAATAGTAGCTAAAGGTTAGAGAACTAGATGGTGGAGAAGAAATGTTACTGGAAATGACTGAGAACATTGTTTCCATCAAGGTAATTTTGAGATATCTCTCTATCCACCTTTGAAGCTATGGATGCATTTCCCATTTTAACTTTGGAGAGAGCCGTGGTAGGAGACTTCCTGGGTCTGCAGTACGTGTGATCTGTTTGCACAGGGCTCTGGGACCTGCCACGTGTGTCTGTGTAGATGGTGCCCTGAAGAAGGGTTCAGGGAATATGTGTGAGCTGAAAGCAACAGAAGCCCACTCCTAAAGGAGCACACGGGAGTATTTTCCTAATTTCTAGTAAAGCATCGTAGAGGCCTGTGGTCCTGAATGCAGCAACTTGACCCCAGGTCTATTTCATGGACTTTGTGATCATCACTTTCATTTTAAATCAACCTTCTGTTAATAGAAGGGAAATCTACCTTAACAGTTTGAACTATGCAATGTAAACTATGGCAGAGTGCTAGTGCAAATACGTCACCATGCAGCGACTGTGCAAATTCCTTTTCTGTGTAATTATCTTACACAATATTGATAGTACTACACAGTGTGTCAGAAATTAAGCTTGGTATTTTTAATGCGAAAATGAGTAAACACTAATCAGAATGCCAGCATGTACAATATCTTTGAATAAAAATACCGCGTTCAAGCAGCTGTTTGAGTTCTTTCTGTACATGGCCTGAATAGTTAACAAGATAAATATGAATAGAATTTTCCCACTGACATTTAATTAAAATGAAATTACCTATTATTGTTACCTACTACACAGAAACTATTTTTTATGTTGATAGTATTCTAATATCGTATTAGGTTGAGATTGAATATATTACACCAGTGTTTTTTATGAATTGAACTATTTCTGATTACCTAATTTTTTTTTTTAAAGCCAAGGAGTAAATGCTCCTTCAGTGTTTTGGGGTAAAATACATTTTCTTCTTCTTTGAAGAGTTACAGTGAAAAATTGGGTAGTTCAATCTCACTGGAATTGCACACTCTTTTTTCACATGTCCCTTTTAAAGCATCCTGTGTCCATTGGTAACTTAGAATTTGAGACAGCACTGAGATCGATGTGTACTATTAACATCTCTGTCTAGTCTTCCATTGCATCATTGCTGTTATGATTACTTTTACATATTACAATCAAGGGGGCAGTTCACAGAACAGCAGCTACATTCACGATATGTCCATCCATCCATCCATCCATCCATCCATTCATCCATCCATCCATCCATCCATCCATCCATCCATTCATCCATCTATCCATCCATCCATCCACCCGTCAATTCATCCATTTTGCACTGTGGATTTACATGAAAGCTGATTGGTATTAGGTATTATGAATTTCTGTTTTGCCAATAGCAATGCAAACAGCTTCATATGCAATTCAGAAATTCAAGATGCTTGTCATTTACCAGCCGCTTATCGTGACTATTACAAGATTGCACAATACTCTATAAAATCACTCTGGCAGAAATATGTTTTTAAGTTTTGGTTCTAAGGAAACACCCCTCAATGCAGTCAAACAGGAAGAAATGTCAGTGATTTACACTGTCTTCAACTTTCTAAGTCAAACAAATGAGCTCACTGTGACTTTGAAGTCTTTTCTTTAGGACATACTGTCACACTGATTTAAAAAAATCAATGCAATGTTTGTACTCCAGTGAATGTGATTTTGAATTTAAGAATAAATTTTTCCCCCTTCAAAACATATTCTTTTTAGTTGGACAAATAGAGGCAAAGAAAATATCTCTTGACTCAAACCCAAGTTTGAATACTCAGGTCTGGGTTTACGCAGTCTAGTTCAACTTAAAAGCAAGTGACCAGTTCTTTCTATGCAGCAAATAACTAAAACAGAAAATATGCATCGCTAAATCTTCCATTGTGAGGAATGACCAAATCATTGATTCCAGTGATTGCCTCTTATGACCAAGCAAGATCATTTGCTTAAACATGATTAGATTTTATAAGAAACGAAGTAGAACATACAAATAACAACATACTCATCTGTTAAACAGCATCTTCCAACCTGGGAAGAAAAAGGACAGGCATTCAACTTATATTTTAATTGCTACACCAGTAAATTGATCATAAACTGGTTGATATTTTGCATATTAAGTTCTTTGAAGGATATTCAATGAGAGGCTAGAGTATCATTATTCAGTGACCTACCCTAACTGGAGTTTATCTGAAAGAGACAGTGAGCAACAAATTAGTTGTCAGGGCTTTAAAAACCACCTTGTTAGCCATGTTGAGATTTGGGATTAGACAGGGATTAGATGGTGACACACACCTGTAATCCCAGCTACTGAGGCAGGAGGATTGCAAGTTTGAGTCCAGCCTATTGAGATAAATCAAAAGAAAACAGGATACAATTATGTTCTTATCCCAGCATCCTGGGGCAGATTCATGAAAGTTCTGACACTAATTGACTGCAAAAGACATGTAATGTAAGATGAGGTGATTAGGAGTGTTAGAGACCTGTGGTTACAGATGAGGGGATTTGGACTTAATCCCAGAATAACCAGCACATGTTTTTGCAGTAGAACTTTACTGGGTTGGGCATTTTTGACTTATGTTTATTTACACTTTGTTTATACATTTGTTTTTTAATTAGCAATGCTGCAATCTACAAATGCTGCTTTGTGCTATCAATTATGAGTAGCCTTAGGTTAATTGCTATATTTAATTTCCTATTACAGCTACAGTGTCTCGTGACTTAGAATTGCCTTAGAATGTAATAATTCTCCCTACAAAAGGAAATAGATTGAAATGGGCCAGACAAAAATTCATCTGTTTTCTCTTTTTATAAATAGGAAAGCAACAAAAAAGTACTTGTAATTTGAGATATTGCTGCCCATTTGAAATAATAAACGGCCTCTAAATTAAGACGTAACTCTTTATTTCTCTTGGCTCTCCCAAATGAATCAAGAAAACTACAGTCAGAAGATATATGATCATTCGCCCCATGGTTTAGTTTCTGACAATGCCTTTTAATCTTTTTGTTTCATTTTAAGTTAGAGACCATTTACCTTCCATATTAATTGTGTTTATCGAGTGATCTATAGTTATTTATAATAATGATTCATCTTTAAAGCCCCCTTTCCCCTATATACTTCATTACTTCATAACATTTTATTATTATTATTATTTCAATTTTATAGTAAAAGAGATAATAAAGCCCAGTGCTTGAGAGTAGGGAACTTACTGGAGGGGAAAGAGTTTGAACCACTGAATCGAGTTTAGATAGTCCCCTTGTAGCTGCGAGGCCAAGCTGCACCTGGGTTTTAATTGACACTCCACTGTGTCGGGGTTTCTGATGGGTCAAGAGAGACACGATAGGTGTGAAATTGGTATTTAGATAGAAGTCTGAACCCAAAATGTAGCGTGGGAGTAAGGAGCACCAAAGGATGGGTGGATTGTAAAAAATCAAAAGAAACTCTACCAAAATTCTACGTGGAAGTGGAGATCACCTTCACATAACCATGTTTGTCTGGGGGAAGTTGCTCGACCCTGCTGGGGACCATACCTACCTTGTCAGTGAGATGGGGAGCGCCTAGCATCACAGGATGCTGGGTGTTTGGAGGTGCTTTCTCTATGACAGAAATTAGAAACGTGTTCAGGAAAATGTTCTTCAGCAAAACTGCTCCAACCTCTGGATGATACCCCCATTTCCCCACACCTCTCCCCAAGAACTTAAACCCCATTTTAAAAATTTTGTTTCATTGTACACAAATGGGGTAAAACTGTCATTTCTCTGGTTGTACACGAACTAGAGTCGCACCATTTGCATAATCATACGTGTACATAGGGTAATGATGTTTGTCTCATTCTACTATCTTTCCTTCCCCTGCCCTCTCCCCACTCCTCATTTCTCTCTATACAATCCATCCTTCCTCCATTCTTCCCTTTCCTCCCCCACTCACCCGTTATATATCAGCATTCACTTATCAGAGAAATCATTCAGCCTTTGGTATTTTGGGATTGACTTTTTTCACTTAGCATGATATTCTCCATCACCATTCATTTACTTGCAAATGTCATAATTTTATTCTTCTTTATGACTGAATAATATTTCATTGTGTATATATTCCACAGTTTATTTATCCAGTCATCTATTGAAGGGCATCTAGGTTGGTTCCACAATCTAGCTATTATGAATCTAGCTGCTACAAATATTGAAGTAGCTGTATCACTATAGTATGCTGATTTTAAGTCCTTTGGGTATAGGCCAAGGAGTGGGATAGCTGGATCAAATGTTAGTTCCATTCCAAGTTTTCTAAGAAATCTCCATACTGCTTTCCAGAGTGGCTGCACCAATTCATAACCCCACGAGTAATGTATGAGTGTACCTTTCCCCCCACATCCTCGCCAACACCTGTTGTTGCCTGTATTCTTAATAAAAGACATTCTAGTTGGGGTAAGACGAAATCTTAAGGTGGTTTTGATTTGCATTTCTCTTATAACAAGGGATGTTGAACATTTTTTCATAAATCTGTTGATTGCTTGTAGATCTTCCTCTGTAAAGTGTCTGTTCATTTCCTTGGCCCATTTATTGATTGGGTTATTAGTATTCTTGGTGTAAAGATTTTTGAGCACTTTGTAGATTCTGGAGATTAGTGCTCTATCTGAAGTGTGTGTGGCAAAGATTTTCTCCCACTCTGAAGGCTCTCTCTTCACATTGCTGATTGTTTCCTTTGCTGAGAAAAAGCTTTTTAGTTTGAATCTATCCCAATCATTGATTCCTGCTTTTATTTCTTGTGTTTTGGGAGTTATGTTATGGAAATATGGTCCTAAGCTGACATGATGAAGACTTGGAACTACTTTTTCTTCTATTAGGTGCAGGGTCTCTGCTCTAATTCCTAGGCCCTTGATCCATTTTGAGTTAACCCCATTTTAACAAAGAAAGAGTGACACTGCTTTTCTTTGTCTGTTTTTTTTTTTTTTTTTTTTTTTTTTTTTTTTTTCCCAAGAAGGGGCCATGGCGGAAGGTCAACAAATCCAGTGGCACATGGCCTTGTTCTGGTGGGCACCCCTGGTTCATTCCACATGTGCTTCCAAGCTACCCGAAATAGCCTCTCCAAAGTAGACAATTCTGTCATTTACTGCTTATCATTATGAATGACTACCTACCTTCCTGCCCCATCCACTGTGAAGATAGATATGCATCTGCATTTTCCTAGACTTGTATTAATATTGATTTTAATCTTGGATTGTCTTAATGTGTGACTTTCCTTTAAATATTGGGTACTATAAAAATGTAATACATTGAAAACTAGAAGGTGACAACCAACTACAAGAGCCACGAGCAAAATGTATAATTGTTCAAAGCACATGAATAACAAGGTCACCATATAGACCAAGCTCTGTTATGTGTTCTAAAGTAGAATACATCCAATAAGGGGCCTTGTTTTATTTATTTATTTTTGCATTTGGTCAGGTCTTCCTGAGAGCCTGCACTTTTTGACTGCAATGTCAAGCTTAAAAAGAAAGTGAGTCTCTTATTTGCCTATGCGTTGTGGTTGTGCCCGGGATATTTTTCTTTCTTCCTTTATTTTATTTCTCTTTCCTGGAAATCCATTTGGATAGCTTTTTCCAGAATTGCACTTTATTCTAGTAAACATGCACTTATCACATGATCTGGAAAGTACAGATTTCTTCCCAAACTGCCAGAAATAAAATCAAGCTATTCCGTTTCCATGGAGGACTGTAAATTTCTCCATTTTTCCACAGTAAGTTATAACTGATTCTTAATTGGCCCCAACAAGAAGTTTATAACTGATTCTTAATTGAACTGATTATTCTGTGTTGGACCAACACAAGCCAGGCAGTTCCTGGTGAGGTCACACTGGCTGACAGACTTTCCAGAAGTTTCAGCCAGGAGAGTGCACATGTCATCTTTCTTTCCTCAAAGAGCACATAGTGGGCCAATTCAAAACAACATGACGTAGCCTTTTGCAGTGTTTTCTCCATAAAAAGAACAATTTAACATTTTAATCATGGTCTTATGTATAAAATGGTGACTCACATATTATGAAATTGATAGCAAGACAGATCCTTGTTTTACATATTTAGTCCAATGTGAATTACATTTTTCATATTAAAACAAACATGTTAAAGTGTTGAGAAATCTCTTAAGTGTCAGAGTGACGAACTCTCATTGCAAAGCAGTCTGGTCCTTATAGATGATGTCACTTCCATGCCAGTCACATGATCCTGCAACCTCACTAGCAAATAATGTGGGACATGTACCAATTAAAATTTAAAACTGTAATACAAGATTCCAAAAATCACTACACACATACTGCACCATTTATCTAGGAAAGGAACACAGAGATGTTGCTCAATATTCAGAATGAGCTTTTAGGCTATTTTAATGCCTTCTCTCCTGATTATAAATGTTCTCTGTTTAGAGAACAAACATCTTATGCAAACTGCAGGTATTCAGAAAGGAAAAAAATCTTGTCTTGTTTCAAGAGAGAAAATGTGAGGAAAACGGTTATGATGGTAAATTGTACAGAGCAAGGATGAGGCAATAGAGAGTGTACAAATTTTTTGTTACACATTTGCTCATAAATGGGGGCCACCCCATCTTAAAATTTACAGATAGAAATGTATATGTTGTTACTTATCTATGAATATATATATAATATGTTTATATGTAAATCTACATGTCATGCTTTATATTACATACATATAGACGTATTCTGTCATTTAATTTGACATTTGAGGACTCTGGAGCACAGAAGGTGAACTTGCCCAGTCACAGGTCTAACTGTGGTAGAGCTGGGACCACCTGACCTTGTTCTGGAGGCACTGAACTTGAATGCCTCACTGTGATGCTTCTCCATGACAAGGTGTGATATCACAGAACCACCTTTATCCATCTTTGCCTCAATGTCCTTATGAGAAACCTTCTTCCACACACAGTTCACACACAAGTGTATTCACCAAGGTATGCATGCTTG
>JAJEJO010001890.1:0-62966 GCA_020662805.1 Glaucomys volans | reverse complement strand
TGCTCCTATACACAGGCATGATATGCCACCACCTGCCTCACTCACCAGGGCCCAACAAATGGGGTCACCCAATCTTAGATAGTGAGCCCCTAAAACTGTGAACAAACTAAACCTCTTTCTCTTCATAAGTGTACCATCTCAGGTATTTAGTTATAGTAATGGAAAGCTGACTAATACAATGGGTTCAATTTTTTACTCACCAGTTTTACTCAGCATATAAATTCTCCTTTATAACCCTTCCTTTTGTAATCTAAAGGATTCACTTTTCAGAAATGCCATTTTAATATGCAAAAATATCTGGAGAAAATAATTCTATTTTTTACCAAAGATAACAGACCTCTGAGACTTTGTGATGATAGGGACACAAGAAAATGAAGGGAGAGCCATGCGACCAAGAGAGTGTGATCTGGAGGAAAGAGGAAAGCAGGAAGTGTTGATGGCTTACAAGGCCAGTGGCATCCAAATTTCACACATTTTAGGACTTGTCATTGATAGCTACTTAAAATATTCAAGTTTTTGGGTTACTGGATTTGTTTGTTTGATTGTTTTTTGTTTTGTTTTGTTTTGTTTTTTTTGTAGCCCAACACAGCATCCCATGGTAGCACTGAGCTGTGGATTTGGGCAATTGAGATGGTCAGGCCAACATTTGTTTTGTCAGGTCAACAGCTTGGCTTCCTTCACAGTAAGGATTTTCCTTTCCGGGAATTAGCAGACCATCCAATAGCTAACTCTGACCTCTGAGTGTTGTTAGGACCTTAGCTGGCATATTAGAAATGTGCATGATGTTTAGGGATATTTTATAACTTTCAGAAGCATAGTATTTCCATTGGAAATATCAGCTATCCAAACGTTGAGGGAAGATTTTTCTCCCAAACCAGAGCACACTATCTCTTGTATCCTGGAATGATCTTATCCATGGGTGTAGCCTCCAAATGAAATTCACTAATGTGAATTTGGGAAATCTACTGGATCCTCTTTTATTTTCAGGGACTTTTTCATTTTTCTCTGAATAAGATGGACAGTGTGCCCTTCCTTTTGCCCCTTGTGGCCTTGACAGTCTCTGGCACTCAGCAGGCTGCTTCAGTACTTGTTGAGTAAGTAGGTGAGAGAACAAGGGAGGGAGGGAGAAAACAGGGTGTGGGTTCAAAGACGGGTAATGATCAGAGGGCAATGACCACACTGTGGCTGGAAAATCGTGGAATGAAAATTTCATTCCACTGGATAGTTTATCAGGAATGTCCATCAGGAGAGTGAATGAGAAATCAGGAGATATGAACTTAACTTTTATTATACTGGGAGATAGGAGGTGATGAGCATTGAAAAAAGTAGAAATGAGCCAACTCCAGTGTTTTCTTGCAAAATGCTTATTCTGGTCTTTCTAATGTGGCAAATGATACAGCATCATCAGAGTCTTTGGGGATTTAGAGATTAAGGACTCTGATATGCCATATAATCATGCATATTTTTGCACATCTGGGAAACTGTCAAAAAATCTACTCTGTGTGACCTGAAGTCCTAAGAGAGGCCATAGAAGAGCTAGCTCTTCCTTCTTTGGGAATTAGATAGGATAAATATCAGAATAGCCTCTTGATCAAAGTATGCAGAGCCCAGTTGCATGTAATTATGAATGTCTAAATGTGTCATTAAGAAAGTCTTTTTCTTGTCATTAATTGTGGTTTGTTGGAAGGTTCTTTGTCAAAGTCCTACCTAGTACTTGTGACTAGTACTATAATTCATAGGGAGAAAGGGAGTAAATCTTTTGAGCTCTGTCTCTTGGTGTTCTATAATATCTTTATCTTTGAGATCAAAGACCCAGAGTATAATGCTGACCAAAAAGAGGCTATGGTACTGATTTGGGCAGTGACCATGATAACGTGGAAGAATGTCCCTTGCTATATGTGCATGAAAATGACAAAATCAAAACAAAACAAAACAAAATAAGAAAACCAGAGTGCTTTCCTGCTAAACATCCTTATATCTATAAATAGCACAAATGGATCCATTAATAGCATACCTATAAATAGGCCCAAAATGCCACCCACAGTATGGATCCATGGTCGATCCATAATGGCATCATTCCCAAGGGAAGATATTGCTTCCTCAAGGAGAAACTGCAAGCCAAGCATTCCTCAGAAGACATTAAAGTGGATGTTTGTTAAAGATAAGCCCAAAGGAATCTTGTACCCATTCATGAATTTGAAAACTACAGAAGATAACTAGAATCTCACAAATACAGAATCCCTCACTTTATAATGAAGACATCACTTCTTGACCTGGTGTTTTTCCATATACCCCTCGACCCTAAGTGAATTATGAAGTTAATGAAGTTTAGTTTGCTTTGAGGCAAACCCATTCCTAGTCTCCTCCTCAGCCTCCCTTTGGCTCAGTATTCATTGTGTTACCATTTTGCCTAAAGTAATTCTCCTAAAAAGGCATGTGCACTGGCAGATTAATTCTCAGAAGAGGTAAAGTGACTTTATGCTTTGCCACTTTAGGAATTACTTGAATTTAAAATACCTATAAAAAGAGAACAGAGCTTAACCTGATGTTTCTGATATTCTGAAACCTGAGTAGAATAATGTTACAAAGGGATGTTATAACCAGTGTGTAGCCCCATAGGCCAGACCGTGAGGGTACATGTACAGAAATACACATCACTAAAGTTTTGTTCAATGACTGCTTCCCACCTTCAGAAAAAGGTCCCCTAAGGTCTCCTGCTTCAGCTGAAGTTACAAGTCCCAGTGTTTTATTCTATAAACATAGCAGGAATACATAGATGGCAGGGTCCTGTCTGGCTCTTGCTGTATGATATTCCTAGCATCTCCCAGCCTGGGCTCCTTGATTACAGTTGGATCATTTGCTCTCCTATTTTTAACTGCTTTGCTTTTTCTGTAAGTATATATTTCCCTTCTCTTAGGATCCCATGAACAGTTGAAATGGTTCTTTCCTTTGGTCTTTCACCCAAATTAACACATTTCAGTAGATAGAGACACAAGAATACTTGGAATGGTATATTTGTTTGCTCAAAAAGAAATGAACAAACCTGGAAAACAACTGGGAACTAATGTGCAATTTGGCATAACAAAACAGGAAGTAACATCCGTAGACCAGTGTTAATTAAAACAAAATAATAAAAATGGCAAAACACTTTGAATGCATTTGAAAGATATTAAACATAATTTGTAAATAAAACTCAGTGACTTTAAATAAAAGATATATATTCTCAATGTACAATATTAAAAGTAATCAAAAGGTCAAAATGCTTGTCTCTGTAAATATAAAGCAAATATACTAAATGTGCTAGACTTATATTCCTGACAAAGAACACCTAGAATGTCAAACCTACCTTACCAATATTACTGAATTTTGCTTTTCCCTTTTCTTGTTTTTATAATTATTGTTATGACTCTCTTTATAATTCTCATTTAGAATTCCAGTTGAGAGAGTGAGGGGAGGGACACAGACACTCTCCAGCCCCCAAACAAAGGGCACAAAAGCATGGAGGAGAACACAGGGTAGGACCAGCACACAGTGGGCCTTCCTTATTTCCTTCTGCCATCTTTCCATCTCAGTTTCTCCGTCTGACACATTTTTAATAGAAGTCTCTGAAATTTGTATATTGGGGTCAAGCAATACATATCATAAGAACATAGTTCAGGTAACAATAATGAACTTCAAGGTCAAACACCACTCCATATGAAAATATTAGACATATTTATTAAGGCCTTACCTTGAGATGCATCAAGCCACAAATGGAGATGACTTTACCATCATCCAAAGAAAAGCTCAAACTTGAAAAACCATGACATTATTTTTTATGTGGATGTTGATTAACCTCTGGAGGTTATATTCTGGCTAAATGGTTTTAAGTCCTAAATTAATGATGGTCTCCAATTATATAATTGAACACTCAAGGCCATGCTTGGATGTGACAGATTGTACACAGTCTCACTTTTCTGTTCTCAAAAGTCTATTTTATTAAAGGTCATGTGCCCCCCACACTCACCCTGGCACATGCACACATGCCTAC
Organism: Glaucomys volans; assembly: GCA_020662805.1. Taxonomy (NCBI): domain Eukaryota; kingdom Metazoa; phylum Chordata; class Mammalia; order Rodentia; family Sciuridae; genus Glaucomys; species Glaucomys volans. The sequence continues at coordinate 58,936 of JAJEJO010001890.1, read as the reverse complement.
CTGATAATGAGGCGTTACACATATTTAATAAGACCCCAAGAGAAGGAAATGTGCAGTAGTTTTGACACTTTTGCACACATAGGATTCAGAAAAATCAACAAACTAATATTTCTGTGTGTTTTCTTAAAATCCTCAAAAAGAAGTAATGCAATCTGTTTCAGAGTTCTGGAGCCAGCCTTGCTCAGAGACTCCCTGAGTGCTTCTGTCTCTGTCTTATCAGAGCTGCGAGGAATCAGTTGCGTGACAGTGGGTGTCATCTGCTGATAGTAAATTAATTCAAACAGCCTTCAATCCGTGTAGGACAAGACTGTCATGTGCCTCTTGGTATTCTCCTTTGTGTTATAAATTGAGGGATTTCAGCATTTATTATCCCATTTACAGTTTTGTATATGTTGGTGACACATCATAGCCACAAGGAGCTATAAAGTGTGTAGAGCAGGTTCCTACCCGAATCTAACCTTTGTTACAAATAGTCAAGGCCCCGTAGATTAGAAGAGTGATGAATTTTTTTTTTATGTTTAACTTATGACAGGCTAAACATCACTACTTGCAGTCAAGTTTCAAAACTATTTTATTATCCACTTCATGATTGAATCAGCTTGATACAAAGTGTGTTACATGAACATAAAAAGTAGGTCTCCGCCTGTGAGCACTTGATGCCTGTTGGCTGTCCGGCTTTCTTGCAGAAGGGAAGTTACACTCCATTGATCATATTCTTGTTTAGATGTCAAGCACATAAAATAAAATCTTGTCTAAACTATGCATACAGTTAGTGTGCTGTATCGCTTTCCCCAAGAAAAGAGAATAGAAATGGAATGACTCCTTGCACAATATGCCCAGCTGTGATGCCACTATGTGAATTGAGCAGAGTAATAATGAAGATAGCAAAATCTCACTGGGATGAAGGGATCAAGGGAGATATTTCACTATTCCATAAACTGAATTCTTTAAGGGCATTTGGAAGAAACAAATGCATTTAATATTTATCGGACTCCTTGGTTCCATTCCTTTGAGTCTAGTTTACATAAAATCTCCACTTAAGGGCAATCTGAACTAGTCCAATAATAGAGGGTGACATCAACAATAATCTATAAACCCTTCTGCACACATAGAGTGACTATGTGAGCTAAACATTAAATTTGAAAATTTTCACATCAGGTAGATGGCAGAAGGTACCACTTAAGAATTCAAAGCAATTGTGTATCTAGTTGCACAAAAACAATGAGACTTTGATAAATACAAATTTTCTTCTATCCCTTCTATATAATTTCACAACTATGAAACAATAGAACTTCTGAGATACTTCAAATTAAATTAATTTTTTTAAAAGCCCCATGTTTGACTTACAGTTATCTAGCAAGAAATCCATTCGTATTTTCATTGCTTATCAACAAATGAGGAGAATATAAATGCTCAATGCATTTTGAAGGTCAGTTTTTATGGTTGCATAATTTTAGACTAGCTTAATCCTCAGTGGCTTTTGTAATAAAAAGGAATGAATTAATGGCCTCTTAGCTAAAGTGAACTTTTGATATGGAAGCAAAAAGAATATTAAGTGTGCCCTGGCTTAAGTGAGAAGATTAAGAGCTTTATCTCAAGAAATAAATTGGGCAGGACCCAAGATTAAAGACTACTGCACCGATATACAGGATATTAGAAAGGTTGATGCAAAGAGAGGTGGAGAACTTGATGTTAGTAGGAAACCCACAATGGTGTGGCACCTGTAAAAAAGAAAAATTTGCTCCTGCCTGCAGCAACCCCAGGTGTGTCTATCACATATGAGTCCAACTTATTTTGAGATTCCACCTCTTGGGCATATCATGCAATATTTGCTTTCCTATGATTAGCATATTTCCCTTACCAGTATGTCCTCTAGGTTCATTGATGCTATTGCAAATGCAAGTCCTCCTTCTTTGGGTAGTGAATAATATCCCATTGTCTATAAACCACTTTTTCTTTACCCATTCATCAGTTGCTGGGCACATTGGTTGTGTTTCTCATAGTTTTCATGAGTACATGCTGCAGTGAACTTGGGAATGAAAGTGTCTCTTGGAGATAATGAATTTATTTCCTTTGGCTTTAAACCACAAAATGGGATTGTTAGGTCATATGAGAATTTTATGTTTGATTTTGAGAGGAAATTTTAAAACTCTTTTCTATACTGGATGGACCAATTCACATTCCATTAGCATCTGCCAGGGTTCCCTACGCATCACATCCTCATTTGTAATCTTTTAACTTTGATAACAGCCATCCTAACTGGTTTCCGGTGACACCATATTGTGGTTTGATTTGCTTTTTGGCTATAGGAGGATGTTTTCACTTTGACAGAATTGGCTTTAGAGCATTTTTAAAAAGGCCTTTGTTCAACCCATCATGTCCCAGAAAAGACACTATGTGTCCAAAATTGGGCATGACAAGTGTTTCTTTTTGTGGTTTCCCTTTTTATTTATGCCCTCGTCTGCCATATACGAGGCTAGGTGCACCTATAGATCTCTGCCTGGTATTTCCTCCAGTGTGAATGTATGTCTTAGTCATTTTTTAATTTGGGGAGCCCAGTACATATGCACACCTGTAATTCAGCAGCTTGGGAGGCCAAGGCAGAGGATAGCAAGTTCAAAGTCAGCATCAGCAACTTAATGAGTCTCTGTCTCAAATAAAATAAATAAATAAATAAAAAGAACTGGGGATGTTCATCAGTGGTTAAGCCCCCCTGGGTTCAATCAATCCCCAGTGACATAAATAAATAAATAAAGACTTGCAGGCTGTAATTTGATTTCACATCCCCCTGTGTCTTTACCAATCATCTTGCGAGTACCTCTCACTTACAAAACTCCAGGTGTGATTTTGATTTTGATTACTTCAGTTCCTCTACTCTTACTATGTGCCAAATTCTATGATACTTTATGCCACTTCTTCTTATCAGGCAACTTTTCACTTTAGCACACTATTATCACTACAATACTTAATAGGTGACCTCCTTCTCTGACCCCAGGTTCTGCCTGAATCTACTCTACATACAACTGTAAAAAACATCCCTAATTATGTCTCTGCTTCAGCATTCTGTAACAATCCTCCATTTCCTATTGCATCAAGGTGTAAATTTTCCCTTAAATTTTACCTCTTCCATAATTTAGCTCTGCACTTCTCTGCAAATGTATTTTCCATTAAACCTCAATACTATACATCAGGTAGAACTTCTCATTTGTTGATTCCATAGTTATTTCCTCCAGTAACATGCCAAGGACTGTTTGAGATTCTGGAAACATTGCAACATTGGTAGGTGTATCATTCTTGAAGGTACCTTTCTTGAATGTATAAAAAATTACAAGAATATGTCAAATGCCAATTTATGCTATGAAGAAAACAGTATGATACAAGGACAGAGAAAAATGTGGAATTAGGGAATGCTATGTCTTGTAGAGTTATCAAAGAACCAATTCCTTAATCAAGCTAGAAACTACCCACATACCGGGTTTCTGAACTTTGCATTCAAGGAGAATAGCAAAAGTAAAGACTCTGGAATACACACGGTTGTTGGAGGAAAAAATAAATAAATAAATAAATAAATAAATAAATATTCCATCAGTCATCAAATTTCAAATCTAAAGTATGCATTTAGGCCAGTATGGGATTTTTATCATTTTAGTTCAATTAGCCCAAGTAATTTTGCTGTTAATTTCTATAGAAAAGTAACATCACATTTAGATAATTCTAAGATTTAAAATATAAGAAACTGACAAGATATGAGAAAGGATCAGAGGCTTCTCAATTACCAAGTATTCTAGAAATAATTCTGTCCTTTCAAAAGTATATTCCATTTCTCCAGCATGGTGGTTTCTGGTTGTTTCTGTTATTCAGTATATGGACTCAAGTTCAGAGTGAGCAGAAAAGGCCTTTGAAGGTCAGAGGGGAGTGAGGGCTGGAGGATCCATTTCTCAGGTGCAGATCTGGCATCTCAGTGGTCATTGATCTCCTTTTCTATCCGAGGGACAGCTCATGCTACAGGGTGCCTCACATCGCCTGGGTTCCCTATGGATGGTGGGTTCTGGGCAGTCAGACCTCTGGTTGCTGACTTGCCCGGAGCCAGTGTTCCAGGTGGCCTGCAGAAAAACTGTAGCACATCTGATGACCTTGACCTAGTGTTCCACATCACCTACTACTTTCTGTTGTGGACGTGTTTTAAAGAACAGGAACTGAACCCTACCGGTCAGCGGAAAGGTAGCAAAGGTTTGCCGTCATCTTTAATCTGTCACACAGATAACAATAAGACATTGAGCATAGGCACCATGGTTGTTGTGTTTATTCAAAAAGTTAAATATTTTTCAAAGAATTTGAGAAAAACAGATTATCATGTATTAAAAAAAAAATCTAAACCAGGAGCCTTGGTGCATATCTGTAATCCTAGCAACTTGGGAGGCTGAGGCAAGAAGATCACAAGTTCCACACCAGTCTCAGCCATTTAGCTAGATCCTGTCTCCAAATTAAAAAAAACAAAACAGGGTTTGTGATATAGCTCAGTGGCAAAGCACAGCTTGATTCAACTCCTATTACTGAAAATAATAAACAAAATAAAATAGAAAATATTTTCATAGAAAAGTCTAAAATTAATTTTTACTTCTCAGTTTTGCTAACCATATATACATATGTATAACCACACATATATATGTATGTGTGTGTGTGTTCATATATATATATGAACCCAAATGCACTCACACATGCACACACATCTCACTGGTAAATATGGTATTTAAATTCCTAACAAATGTAGTGGTATTTGTTTACTGACTGCCTAAGTGATTCAAAATGTTAATCTTATAATCAAATGCTTATTTTCATTTTGGGATTTCTATATTTTAAAAATATTTGCTAAAAAATGTAAATAGAGGAAAACTGTAATAAACTCTTATGTATTCACACTGTTGTTCTCAGCTGCAAAACAAAATTGGAAACATCAGGAAATCGATTGCCTAAAGGAAAATTTAAATTAATTATGATGTCTTAAATATTTTGTGAGGAGTAATGACCCTGAAAATGTATGCCCTTTGTTGCAGTGACTTTGAACCAACTGTTCATTTTATTTAATAACTTCTTATTTATCTACTCCATCAGAAATCAGCAGCTACCCTTCAAAATGTCACATATTCAATTATCTCCAAGTGTGAATTATCAAGAGATCTGAGAGAAATTTCCAAACAGAAAGCAACATCTGAGGAAGAGTCAAAGTGAAATGTGAATATAGGCTTTCATTTTTTGTTGACAGTGATCACTTGAGAATTAATTATACTAACATGTTTCACGGTGAAGTAAACAATAACTATCATCAGGCATGAAAATAATTATTCAGTTATACTTTTTTGGACACAAGATGCTTTTCTTATTAATTTTCAAACATATTCCTAACCCAGGAAATGTCAATTGTTATGCAGACCCACATATACCATGATAGGTAACTGAGAAATGTACTGGAATGCTCCGGAGGGACTAGGAACAGAGGTGAATTTATTCATGGAAAAGAATAGACTATGCCAACCTGAAACTTCTTTAAAGTGGAGCAGATGTATCTACCCTCCTGTCAGTGCTGATGGAAGATCAGATGTTGGCTGTGCTTTGCATTTTCAAAGAACTTTTATTGATGTAAACTATAGGTAGGTACAGTACTTACAGAGGTCAACTTTGGCCAAAGCACACTGGATATCAGAGTTGAAACACATGCCTCATCTCTCCTGACTTTAAAAAAAAAAAAAAAGCAGTATGTTGATTAAATATAACTTCTAAAAATATGCTATATTTTTGATTTCTTACTGAGTATTTGTTTTCTACAGTGCACCTTAAAGGGATTTAAACATCCATTTTTAAGTTCAAATTAACATTTCTCTCTCAATAATCAAATTATTGATATCAATTTATTTATTTATATCTTTTATTTATTTATGTCTTTTTATTTATTTATATCTTTTATTTATGGCAATTGCTGTTAAAAAAAATTAATGTGTCGTGGCACCTACATGGTAGAGAATTGTTCTTGGCCACTTGAAATGTATTCCTGGTTGATAACTCTTTTCCAAACAATAAATTAGGGATCTTGGCTCCTTTCCCCAGTGTCAATGCCATCCTCTGCTGTGGCTTCTATGATCAATATGGCTATCTTGATTAGGATTGTTGTTATAGGTGAAGAATCGTACCTGGAGAGTTTACATGGGATCATCCCACAAAAGATGCACTTCAAACTAAGTCACATGGCCAGAATGCCTAACTGCTCAGAAACTCAGGGAAATGGAATGGAAATCCGTGCCTGGGAAGAAGATAAAATGGGTTTGATGAGCAGGTAGCCTGTCTCTGCTGCCACAGAGGAAGACAATTTGTTTAGAATCCCGAGTCTAACAAAACAAAGGTGGATAGGAAGCGCAGAGAAAGTCATGGGTCCTGCAACAGGCTTATTGAAGCTTTTTTTTTTTATTTTAAATTTTTACAGACTTCATTTTGATTCATTGTACACAAATGGGGTACAACTTTTGATCAGGTTCCAGTGCTCAAGAATGACTTGTGAGATTCCTGTAGAACTAAAGCCTATCCATTACTATCTCTTCCCCTGCTCTCTCAAGGCACACGTAACCACTTGGTCATTTGAAAAATAAAATACTGTGAATTGTGTGTGTTCCATTTGTGCATTGTATGTGTGCAACTTTGCCTTATCCAAAACAGCCTTAAGTTTCTTGCTACTGTCATCGCTCCCATGATGGGGCAGGGAGCACTGCAGTGTGAGTGACGTTTCACTTCCCCCTAGGGAATTCTGACTAAGCAGAGGGACATGACTGTGTGTTGCTGGATATACCCATGTCCTACCCATGATCAGTGTGATCCTCACTGCTTCCTGCACGTGATAGACTAATGTCCTTGCTCCCTCTAGTCCAGCATCCCTTACATCCAAAAGTTACACAGGTTCAAATTCTCACTGATGACACCCCAAACTCTCTCCTCTAGCATAACATGTAGTAGAGTCAGTATCTATACATTTCTTTGCCCATTATATGTGAGCTCCTATGAAACACTAAGGCCAAGGGTTATTAGACTTTCATCTTTGCTTCCCTGACACCAAGCAAAAGGACTAGGAAGGGGCAGGTGCTCAGAAGCTATTGTTGAATCATCTGAGGTTGCCCACTGAGGATGCTGGCCTGCTCTGTTCTGAAATGCACATTAAAATCCCAATTTCGAGTTGGACTATGATAAAAATGCACTATATTCAATGTCTTCATTGTAATGTAAGTTATGAGGGCATATTCAGTTTCCAGAACTCATTCATCTGTATACTGGAAATGGGGGGGTGCATCTTATTTATGCAAATTATGCCTCAATAAATGTTTAAAATATAATTATTGAAATTCTAAATGAGTGGGAAATTTTTCCTTTGGGATCCTTGCTATTGAGTTGACAACCCAAACCAGGCAGTAGCAGAGTAGCTGCCCTCCCCTGTCTCCACCACCAAAGGAATTGTCCAGCATTGGATGTTCCCTAGAGCAGTGTTTTTGACTGGTGTCCCATCTACAGAGTTATTGTAGAGTCCATTTTATAACTCTGCTTTTGACTATTTTGGTCATCCTTGTAGAGAAAGATCTCATAGGACAAATGCTTATCCTCTGTTGCCCTTCTTTACTTTTTAAAGTTTCCAGTGTTCTAGCCTGGTTGTGTCACTTCTTCCTGGAATTTTGCTCCCACCAGTGGACCATAGAGAACCTCCACACCCACATGTAACCAGTGTTTCTTCCTCCATGGGCAGGAAGCCCAAGGCTAAGTGTTCAAATGGTGTGGTATTGTTGGTGGCCTATTTCTTGAGACAAGGAATATATAGTGAGAAATATAAAATATCTTACCATAGAACATTCATCAATAATGAGACAATCAAAACGAATGCATAGAACTTAGAGATTTATGTTATCTTGACCTGAGAACTGTAAGTAATTTGCCGGAAATGCTTATATGGAAGTACACTGTTTGAAATAATGAATTTCTCTTTTCACCTAGAATTTTCTATACATAAGTTTAACTCAAATAGATTATAAAATTTTGGAAAATACCATAGGAGAACATTTTCAGATCCCAGAGTTTGGTGAAGTGTTCTTAGATAAGAGTCCAAAAGCATGAACCATAATGAAATAAATCAACCAGTTGAATTTTATCCAAGACTGAAAAAAAAAATCATTCCGGAGAAATCAAAATTTAAGTCTGCACAGAAGTATGTACATGGTTGTCCATAACAGTTTTCTTTTTAATAATTCAAAGTGGAAACAACCAAAATACCCCTCAATAGGCTAAATAGATTGTGGCATTTGTATGTTGTGGAATGCTCCCCAGTAAGAAACAAAACAAGACAGAACAAAGAAAAAAACTCCTGGAAGAGACAACTTGAATGGTTCTCATGGACATGATATGGAGTGAAAAAAGCCAGTCTCAAAGGTCACACCCTGCATGGTTCTGCTCTGTGACCTTGGAATGACAATTACAGAGACTGGAAGCACCTCAGTGGTTGTCATGGGTTGTGGTGGAAGGACATGTCTGTCTGCGTGGGGCGAGCACAATGGAAACCTTTGCTCCTGGTCTAGCTTGTGCTAGTCAGTGTCTAGAGACTCCTCATGTGAGCAGATGCAGAGAATCATGCACATACACTGTTCCAATGTCAGCTTCCTGGCTGGGGGAGTGCAATACGGTTGTATGAAATGAAGTTGCTTTGAAAACTACTTGAAAGGCACACAGGATCTCTGTCATTGTCTCTACAACTATTTGTGAAAGCAAAATTATTTCAAAATTTTAAAAATTAAAAATAAAGCACAAATGGTGCCAGCTAAATAAATGGATTATTTACTTATTTCTGGGATATACAAAAATCTGGGTTATGTTGATTTCATAGCACTTCTCATGTAGATTGTTTAACATGTTCTAACACACAAATGTTACTTACAGAGCTTTTTAAAAAGTGAGAATACTGTTAGTCTTAAGGAGGACTAAATCCCAATCAGTAAGTAGAAAGCTAATTAAAGCAGAACTGATCCTTAATTACTCCATTTGGAAAGCAGAAGATTATTAATTTATTTATTAGTCTACTTACAATATTTAAAAGAAGAATTTTTATATAGTGTGTGAATGTGCATGTGTGTACACTGGTACCTTGTATGCAAATAGGCTTAAAACGATGAAACTGCAAAGATTAAAGATTGGTTTTTGATATTTGGAAACAGAAATTAAGGTGGTCCGTGGCTTTTGCAAAATGGTGAGAATTTTTCTGGCAACCTATAACCCAAAAAACTTTTGTTTTCTATCAAAGGAAAGGTATGCTTTTTAATCCTTTTCACCATTTTTTTGACATATGAGAGAGAAATGAGGGAAGAAGGAAGAGAGAGAGAAGGACATGGAGAAAAGAGAGACAGGTAGGGGGAAGAGGAGAGAAGAGGTGTGTGTGTGTGTGGGTGTGGGTGTGTGAGAGAGAGAGAGAGAGAGAGAGAGAGATTTGCTGCAACAGGTAGCAACTCAAAGTGCTCAACTATGGTTCTATGATTCTGGCATTAATCTACTTGGTAGAAAATGAGAAAATCCCTGGATCTAGGGATATATAGTTAATAAAGACTACACTTCATGTGTGAATGTCTAGCTACTACAAATGGAAACCTGAGCATGTTTGGAAACCTGAGCATGTCTGAAGATAATATTGGTCCTCCTCAAGGAGCCATTATTCTGCTATTATCAGCATAGAAAATGAAGTTATTATGGAGTCTGAAGAAGACCATTAGGTGATTATTTCCAGTCCACTTCCTTCTGGAAATGATTAGAAAGAATCTGGTGCACATTGAGCAGCCTCAGCTCCTTCTGGAATATTCTCCCTCCTCTTCTAGGCTTCCACTCCACTCCATCTGGAGCTACCACCTTCCCCTACCTCAGGATGGTGCTGGAATGTGCTTTCCTAGGAAACCCTTTCTCACCCCTTAGGTGGAGATGACTGGTTGATGCTCTGCTCCCAGAGTGCATACAACTTCATTCACCTTGTCTCTCTCGTTCCTTGATAATTGGTCTCCCCCATCTTTAAGAAAATAGTCCATAGGAAAGAATACCAATGTATTTGTAACCCTAGAATCTGTTGTAATGTTGTGTGCATACTTATATATACACATGCTCATACATACATGCATGCACTAATGCACTATATGATATTTGATATCATATATATATATATATATATATATATATATATATATATAATGCTCTCTAAGCAGAATGAATCCCTGCTTTTGAGCTATCTGAAAATTCTCTTTCAACTTGACAAAATAAAAAAGTGTTTTTACCTTGGCTTTGAGGTTGTTTCTATAGTACATATAGCTATCTTATGGTGCTACATCCTATGATAATTTTAGTATTCTCAAATCATCCTTAGATAATTTTCATATGCCCATTCCCTTAGTGGATGTGAAGCATCTTGGTTTTGGAGACTCTGATAATGTTTCATGAGTACTGTGTGTTTGCATATTGCCCTTTTATGCCCTATCAATGACTTCTTTGGAAATGTGTGTGAGTTAGGGTCTTTTGGTTATAAAAGTTTTCTATTTACATAGTTCAGTGGTGTATCCTGAAGTAGACATACCTGGAGGTATTGGCAGGTATCTTAGGACTGTATGGAAATTATGAATGTATAAAAGGGAATTTAGCCAGAGCGGTAGCACCAGACCCTTATTGGAGCCCCAGTTAGAACCAGTTCCAGGTATGATGTTCCCTTTTGCTGGAATGGTTCCCTTTGTCAGTATAAAAAAGCAAAAAACAACAGTAGCAAAGCCAAACAAACACTTTTCATGGAAGGTCTCCAAATGCTTGAAATAATATACATAGAGTCACAGAGGGAGAACTAATCACACAGCTAAAGGTAATCCTAACTAGAGAAACTAGATTTTGTTTTGTGGGGGAGGGCGTGAGGCAGTTTGTTGGTTGGTTTTGGTTTTTGCCAAGCAAATTTGACTCTTGTAGCTTGTCTGAGACTTTTCAACTTTGCTTTTCACCTATCTGCTTTCTGCACATGAAAACCAAGTTGAGGCAAAGGATTTTTTTTCAGAGTAATTACATCATTACCTTATCCTTGAAATAACCTTTAAGAAATTGAGACTATCAAAACTCAAGTGAACAGATAAGATGCAGGATGCTGAGTTTAATTTGAATTTCAGAAGAACAATAAAAATCTTTTTTGGCAGAAGTATGTGCCAAATATTGGTCCAATTAATACTATGCTAAAATAAAAATGATGATTATTTATCTGAAATTCAATTTTAAATTGACAGTCTATATTTTTATTGCCAAACCAGGAACCATACCAAAACCAATCTGTAGCTACCAAGTTTTAGAGATGAAATTTTCATGATCATTCCCCAAAGAAGCAGAATTGGGTCTATTAAAACATTTATTTCCTGACAGATATTAACCTTATGGACTGGTTTCAGAGCTGTCGTGGTATCATGTTTTATGAATTTGGGGTAGGCAAATCTTTGCTAAAATAAGATTGAATTCTGTGCCTTAATGTTTTATTGATAATAATATAAAAGTGATAATAAAAGATTATTTCATTTTGCAAAAGGCTCTTGAAGAGACAGATTGGTATTTTCCCAGAAAATCTGCCTGGAGTTTAGTGCACCAAGAAGAAAATATCTTTCAAGATTACCTATTGAAATTCTTTTAATCATGGAGAACAGTTGTAAATCACAGCATCTTGCCTTGGGCCTTTCCTGGGGGTGGGACAGTTGAGTTCAGTTAATAATGTTCAAAAGTGATTGAAATTAACTTACCATACTTTTGTTTAAATATATAAGACAGCTCCAATTATTATTTTCATTTAACTGTCTTATTTTGTCCACATTATTCTAAGCTTGATATAAAGTGAACAAGTTTTCAGTTATTGATGAAGTAATGCTGACTTGAACAATATTCAGAATGTAAAATTTGTTACGTAAGAAATTTTAGAGGACAGTTGGTAGATTATGCAGAAATTATAGGTCCTAAATCTTACAATTTCAATCAAATTATTTCAATATTTTTATTGAAGTTGAAAGGATGAGTGAAGATCATAAGTGATCTATGATACTGAACACTTGGAATGATTTTGATTAATTGGCATATATATATATATATCTCATCACAAATGAAATACCAGTGTATGCAATGTATTAGCATTCAAATGTAAGAAAATGAGTTGAGGCAATTTTGAGCAACAAAAATTTTGATATACAAGTAACACAGTTTTATCAACCATAAAATTCTTATATTGCTAGAAAACAAAGGATTTTTAACAATAAATTTATGTTTTAAAATGGTTGAAAAATACCTTATAGAAAATCAGCTTTAGAGTTTAATTCTACTGTTAATTTTAAAAAACAAAAAGACATAAAAGAAAAACCAAAAGCCTAGCAAATGTCGATTTTAAGGTACTTTATACTGCCTAGCGATTTATAGTTTAAAATTTTGTATACATGCCTGATTGCATTTCAATCCTCAGAGCATATTTTAGGGTAGGCATTATTATTCATTTCTTTTGATGGAGGTTAATTTTTTTTTTCAGAGAGCTATTCCAGCATGTTTTTTTGAATGCCCTGTATTTTCAGCAATTATTCTCAATGTCTGTAAGACACTGAATTTTTTGATTCTAAGGCACATTTTTCTTTCACTGGATTGTTTTCAAACGATAGGATCTAAAATCCTTGGTCACTCAGGCACAGTTGTACTGTGCTTGCTGTCTGCTGAGCCTATGCAGATCTCCAGAGCCCAGCAGCAAAACATTCAGAACATGTGACCCTGTGCAAGTTCCTTCCCCTGAGACAAGAGTGGAGGACTCTTTTCACCCCTAGGAGCCTAAGGTTATAGTATTTGAAGAAGGTAGTGAATCTCACATTACCAACGTGCTACAGGCTATAATCAAATGATGTCTAGCCCTACCTACATGCAAAGTCAGATTTCAGGGCCAACATCAAAGTCTTCTCTTCAAAAATACCTCATAAGCCATGCTCTCTATAGCCCAGGGGACAGAATGGGTTTGAAAAGCACAGACATCAAGAACACTAAACCTAAAATTGCTTTAAAAGAGGCAACTTTAAACATGATGAAATTATGGACTGTGAATTTATTTTGCTAATATATTTTATTATAAGCACATGTCAAACAACATCACTTAATTAAGGGTAAATAATTTTGAGTTTATGCACAAATTCTAGATATTGGAGAGTTTGTAATTTAATAGGCTAGATGTTTTTCCTCTTAATATTGCATAAAATGAGGAGAATCTACCAAATAAATAGCATCTCAGGTTTGAGTAACACTGTGCTAAGTAGAGTCCTAAGTTCTGGTTTGCAACTCTTTGTCACATTCATCCATCTTTGCTTCTTGTGGTAATGCTGCAACATTTCAACTATTTTATGCTCACAGCATCATCTTAGGGTAAGATATAACTTCATTATTCATTTTAAATATTCTTTTTTCTTGTTAATTTTTTAATTTTAACTTTCGAATTATTGTGTCAAATCCCGTGCTAAGCAGCCCTCCACCTTACAAAGCTTGAAGTTGCATTATTGGAAGCATGAATGATTGGCATTTTCCCAAGTTGGGTCTAGAGACACAGGAAGTCTTTCCATTGATTCAAACTCTATTTTATGTTGTTAGGAGAAAAAAAAAACCTTTCCTGTTGTCTTTTTCCTTACTATGGATTACTTGTCCTTCTTGCTAATTGTGTTCTGTTACAAATTATTATTTTCTCTACTGGTGGCTGATGAACAATACATTCTGTAATGATTTTCCTGAGAAGAAGCAGATTAAAGTTGTGGTGAATATGTTATTCTTTGCTTATTGGAAGGCACAGACTGAGAATACTCCTGACTCTGGCCAGACTATGAATATATGAATGATTTAATTTCATACTTGTTTCCTCATTTATTTTAGAAAGACAATGCTCAGCATATTACAGATTGAACCCATCTGCTCTGAAACCTTAGAGGCACGGCACGTTTGGCTAACACTTGTCACCTCTAGGCTTTGCTGCCTTGATATTGAGTGGGAACCAACTGCTCTCTTCTATTAAAATTGCTCATGCAAACTCTGTAAAGTGCCTCTTCAAGTCATTTTAAAAGATGATATGTTTTACTTGATTTAAACATTGCACAATGTATACATGTATCAAAATATTACATATATACCACTAATATGCATACTTTTGTGTGTTTAATGTATCAGTTAAAATTAATTTCAAGTTTAAAAAGTTTAAAATATATTAAGTAATTACCAATTAAAATCAAATTTTTGGAAGAGATACAAGGCATTTATAGTCATATTTGAAACACTTTATTTGACAATTTCTTAAAATGTGCTGTTAAAAGAAAAAATAAGTAACAGAGATAATCTGAAGTGAATACATTTTCATAAATTGCCCGAAAGACAATTTCAAAATTTTAATTTACCAATATATAAAGGGAATTTGATATTCTGGGACTAATGGCTCATTTTAACAGTACAGAAGCAAGCAAAAACCATGATTCAGACAAATGATAGTTACTCTTCATATCTCTAAATAACTGGTAAATGGGACTAAATACTTTGAAATACTTATTGAAGGTCTGTAAAACTCTTAAAAGTGACAAATTTAAAGAAGAAATAAATTAAAATTTTTATGAATAAGTTGTACAAGTGATTTTATTGAAATAATGGGCAACACACATTTTTCTCTATTATATTTTTCTGTAGATTTTATATATCTGTAGTTTTCAAAACATTATTTTTGTAGATGTATTCCTTGTCTAATCAGAAAAAAAAACTAGAAATGTTTAAAAATATTACAAGGAATAGGCTGAAGAATATGCTCTTGTGTAAATTTTAAAAAGCAGTGTTTTTTTGCTATTCAACTTTCAAATTCTTACCAATGTTTCCTTCACAATAATCCCTCACTAAATCCTAACTGAAGGGAAGTTTTCAGGCTGAAGTCTCCACCTGAGTGTAGCCAGGGATCAAGCCCACATTGGGCTCCAAATTGTCTTTGCTGAAATGCAAACTCCATAATATTACCTTCATCAGTGTAAATTGTCCTTACTCTGACCAATATTTGATATTCTAAGAGATAGTTTTGAAAAGCAGAGCTTATTTAAGAAGAAGTTTTAAAATGGAACTAGTTCTTCCCATGTGTCTTAAACTGATGATTTCAATACACCTTATGCAAGGCTGGTCCATATTCACTGTACCACGCTCTTTGTTGGACCAGAGCCTATGACCTCCACCAGGGGGTTAAGCCACTAATTTCAACTGCTATACACCTTAACAGCATTCAGAGAAAACACAAGGAAGTTACTGGAAATTTGAGTAAAAATAATATCTGTAATTAGAAATGTGAAACTCTGGGATGAATTAACTTGAAAAAGAAATACTAGAACAGTCTGGAGAGTAATCTGCATGAAACACTATAACACAAGGTCAGTGAACCGCTGCTTTCCCATTTTTATGCTTTAACACTACTAATCAAAATGGATTTAGAATTTATCCAAGCCTTCCTTCTTTAAGTGCAGATTGTTACGAAAGGCAGGCAAGTGTTTTCCTAACTGACTGGCTGGAGCAAGCCCTGGGCATTGTGGGTTTGGTATGGACCAGACGGTAACATGTGGAAATGATGAATGGCCATGAAATATAACCTGTTCCAATAGCGGCACTCTGATTTTTGATGCTGTATGCATGACAACTCCTGTACTTCACACAATTGGAGAAGCAAGGTGAAAGGAAGAACACAGGAAAAGAGATTGATTACAAGATCCTGTTGGGGTCCTTTGGTTTAATTATAGGAGGTTGGCTGAAGGCACTTGATAAGTCCACAAAGATCACTGGGATGTTGACATCTCTTCCCAGTCATACTGCAAAGAGCAAAGGCCAAGCAGACACACCTTTCACACTATTTGTGTAGCACAAACTGCGGTGTTAAGATGAGAGACACACCCCTTCATCCACTTGCTAATATTGTACCCACAAACAACCCGAGAAGTCCAAAATGCCCATCACCCGGGTGTGTCATTGACAAGGCCAGCATGTCCTCTTGCTTTTCCTACTCTACTTTGCTTCCAGTAAGCAATTTTGAGCATCACAGTTTACACCACCAGAGTTTCACCAAATGTCTGCTAATTGTTCTGTGAACAAAAGGTAAACCAAATGAAAATGATGTTTTGCTTAAGACACTAAAGTAGTGGAGAAACGAAACACCTTCCTAGTGGAATGGCAGAAGAAGAGGAGGAGGCAAAAATCAATAGATAAGACAAACTAGTCAGTCTCTCACCTTTCCTGAAAGTGAGCTCACCCAGCTGATGACCTCATGCACACTGGGAATAGTAAATAGTGCAGGTTTATTGAGTGCTCACTAAAACCAAAGGGTTTTTTCCTCCTTCAGTAGGTTTTATTTATTTATTTATTTATTTATTTATTTATTTGAGTTTCTTTTAGGCAAGGAGGAAAGGAATAGATGGAAAATATGCCTTAGTACCAAGAAACATAATTAGCATGGTGGAGGGGGAGTCTAACATCCCTCCAGTTGGCTGGAAGTCATCTGTTGGAACACTTTGTCATGCTACAATGGAAATGTGCCCCTAGTGTTGGGGGGGATCTAAACTGGAAAAAATCCACCTTGGTCACTTGACTTGCTTATTTCAATGGTTTTGAATGCTGTATTTAAAAAAAAAATGGAATAGATGAGGAAAACAAGAAGACATGGAAACAAGAAATAAAACAGGACACACATGCAAGTCAGAGATGATCAAGGAAAGAGCAGATAGCACTGGAAGGTACTGCCAGTAAGTCAGACTCACCGCAGGTCCTTTTGCTAGCAAAGATGCACTGAGCCAGAATCTAGAGTCACAGCTTCCTAAAATCCAAAAGGCTTCCAGGTCACAGTGTCAAGCTTTGAATCTTTATTATCTCTTGGCTCCTATTTACTGGTGACTCCCTATAATATCTCTCCTGGATTGGCAATCAGAACTCTTTAGAACGGTGACCACAAGTTATTTTTCTCTATTAAATTTCCAAGACAGCATTGGTTTTTCTTCTTTGTTTCATGGTGGACTATTATATTGCCCATAGGAGAAAAAATTATTTAAACTTGAGCTTCAGATACTAATAAATCTATATCCAAAGCACTTATAACCAGAAGGGAGATGTTTATCTATAATTTTATGGGAATGAACAAAAACCTGTGGTTCTTTAGAGTTAGTCCAGTAAACTCTGCAGGAGAGGAATGGTGTTGGCTAAAATCATAAACTGATCATCAAAATACATGTTCATTTTTTCAGAGTGACTCAACAGATAGAGAACAATAGAAATATTGAGTTGAATAAAATTTCCACACAAAATCTTAATTACAATTAAAACCACCTAGGATTCCAAATATTTCTTCAACAAATACTATAATATTCTCTGAAATGTAAATTAATTTGCAGTTCACTGGTTCAGAAGTCTTCTGAAAACTTTCCCTGGAATGTAGACTTCATTATTATGGTTTGGATCTTAAATATCCCCAAGAGTCTCACATGCTAATGGCTAAGTTGGGCACCTGTGATGCTTTGGGAGGTGGGGTCCAGCGAAAGGAGGATAGGTCACTGGGCATGTCTTCAAAGGGGATACTGGAACCTGACCCCTCCTCTTGCTCTCTTCATTTCCCAGCCCCGGAGAGGTGACCAGGCCTCCTCTGCCACTCACTGCTATCATGTTGTCTTGTCCCAACACAGGTCCAAAGCAGCAGGACCAAGCAACCATGGGCTGAAACTTCTGAAACTGTGAACCAATATAAACTTTTTCTTCCTTTAAGTAGATTCATCTCAGATACTTGTCACAGTGATGAAAAGCAGACAACACACTCATTTTCTTTTTAAGCTTAGACTACATGTTTGTTTTCATTTAGAAACATTTTTGATATATTGAAATTATCTGCTTTTCACCTATTATGAGGAGGAATATTAATAGATTATTTTTTTGCATTTTGTCTTGTTAGCACCAAACAAATTGGGTGTTAATATAGGTGTTAATCAAGATAAGACTTTTAGATTTTTCTTTTTTCCTGAACACACACACACACACACACACACACACACACACACTCACATATATATCACTTGCATATAATGAAATTTTGAAGTAGAAAAAATAAAGAAACGAATATTTATATATATATATATATATATATATATATATATATCCAATTCTCAAATAAGTTTGAACACATTACCCTGACTTTTTGTTATTGTTTTAATAGAGAAAGTTTAAATACAGAAGAGATTAAAATCAGAATGCATTCATTGCCCCAAGGCCTGAGCCTGTATTTAAAGGATTCATCTGAGAAGGTCAGGCTTGTCAAAGATAATCTCCCCTTTGATTGATTTATATTTAGTTGATGAAGTTTCCAAATTATACTTAATAAATTCCTTCCCTTTTGCCAAAGTCTGTTCTCTAGACTGTCATCCCACTTTCTACTGATAACCAAGGTAGAGGTGGGTGGGCAACAGGACCCCACCTAAGCGTGGGAACCGAGGGTGACAATCACAGATGACATCAGAGAATTCTCTCTACCACACAAGGGTTAACTCAACAACAACCTTTCACCCTACATAGTATCTCTCATTACTGCTTACTTTTTTTTTTTTTTTGCTGAAATGCATTTGAAATAATGAAGAAAAGCTCATTGCAAAGTTACACATGTATGAAAATTTTCAAGTATGTGAAAGGAAGACTCTGGATCAAAACAAATAAGATATTAAAATAATTTTATATGAAAAGCAGAATTTGATGTAAGAACTGACTCACCAAAAAAATAATAAATAAAAAAAATAAACACACATACAATATGAAGAAAAAATTGACAATGTTCATTTTAAGGAAACAGTGAAAAGTTACCAAGTTTGTACTCATCAAAGTGTTGTTTTATTAAATTTTTACATTTGCTTTTTTAAAAGAATATTCAATTTTTAAGAAATTCACATCAGCACCAACACTTCATATTCAACTTGCATTGAACTGAAGTTAACTCAGTGATGCCTGTTTATTCTTAGGCTATGTAAGAAGGAAATTCTCATCAATGTTTCCAGAAGTTGGTCTGTCTCATTAAACTACTTTACTAAACCTCTTTGATTCTTTGAAAAAATTTTTGCCTCAAATTCTGACTGTTCAGTTAATCTTTTATCATGACTTGAAAACTTGATTTCTACTTAACTTTTTAATTTTTTCCTTTTTAAAAATTGAATGGATTCCATATTATTTTGTGATGGCCAAAAGTATTTTCTAAGTTTTTCTGAACTTTATTATGGTGACATCAACAGGAAAAGACTCTGTTGTCTGAAATGGCATTATCACTTTTTTGCTCTGGGGTATGTAATGTCAATCACTCTAGTCCTCATCCCCCTGTGAAAGCCACAGGAAAATTTGTGTCACTTTTTCAGGCTTAACCAGGTTAAGTTATTTTGGGGAAGTTAAAACAGTTTGCTAAATGTTGGTCTGTTGGTGACAAAACACAGCCATTATAGAAAAAAGTCAGGCTTCCGAAACATAAGCCTATCTTCAAGGTCACAGTCCTAGGAGGTGATAGGGTTGAAGGTCAACGATAGAATTTCAGAATCCATATTTTGGATTAGCTCTTTTTTCTTTACAATGCATTAGCAGTTTTGTCTTTGTATTTCTCTATATTCACATGTTGTGTAGTTCTCATTATGTGACAGCACCACAGTTTTTCAGCTGAAATACATATTAGCGTTTTAATTTCTCTTATAAACATAGCTGGAGTTGCAGGAAATGTGTATAACAATACACTTTAAATAATTTAAAAAGTATTCCTTTCAAAATAGTCTCAGATCTTACCTACATAGTCCAATAATGCTGCAATGTTTAAAATATAATTCAAATTATTTTCTGAATAATTATCTTTTCAATCTGTGTCTTATGTCTTTTATTATCTTAAGCCTGTAAAATCTCCGTTCCTTAAGATTTGAATTTTTTTTCGATTAAACTAAAGGACAATAAAACAGATGATATCTAAGATATACAATCAAACTCAATAATAAATTTGTCTTCCCTCAAAACTGTTTCATAATAATTAGTACATGGTTTATTTCTTTAATGTTGCAATGAGCGTATAAAATCAATAAAATGGCTATAAAGTTATCTTCATCTTTGAGAGATTCATTGTAAACAATGAAAATTGAGAAAGAAATCTATCTAGCCTTATAATTTCAATTACCATAATTTTAAATATGAAAAACTGTAATTTAATAGACTTTAAAGTTTATATTTTTAAAAATTCTTCCTTGAATTACATATTTCACCATATGTTTATTAATGCTGCCCTGAAACTCAATTACTCCCCCACAAATCTTTGGAATATTGATATAAATGTCTAATCTATGAATGCTTAAATTGTATGACAAGTTCATCCCAGAAATCTTCTTTAAATTTGATTTTCGGTGGGATCAGTGTTTTAATTTAAACTTAATTTTTAACCATCATTTTCAAAATGAAATTCATTTCAATAAATCAAATTTCAAACCCCTTCAAAAATGTCATTGGTTATTGAATAATCACCACCTTATATATAATCGAGTGGATCTTCCACATCTTCTTAAAAGTTTTCTTTTCCTGTCAAATATTGTTTTCTCTTTAAACTTTGTATAGGTGCATATGTGCACATTATATTAGAAGGAATTGGGCTTCATACAAATCTAGTATTGTTTCTTTTCACTGAAACTTCTTGCTACAAACCTTATGTTCAATTGGTATCCTTGCACCCTCTATCCTAGAAGCAATCAGTAGGGAACTTGAACAAATTATCATATTGCCCATTTATTTGCATTTTTGTCTTTATAGCTCGACTTTTTACTGATTACTATTGAAGAACATCACTGTGCTTAGCTAATGAACCAGATCCTTTCTTCTCTCATGTACATATAATAATATATCTCCTGCAAGTCTCTAGAGCGCTCAAATTCTCTGCCTTGAGAATTCCAACTGCATACAAATATGTTTTAAGTAATCTTCAAAAATAACAACAACCTCAACAATCAAACTCCCTTGATTCCTTTCTTACTGAAGATAGCATCTTTCTTCTCTGCAAAATTTACAACAAAAATTCTCCCCAAGCCCATTGATATTTATGGTTTTAATTCCTTCTGTCTCTTTTTAAATTCATTCCATTTAAGTTTACACACCCCCACAAAAACTGTTCTTTGGGGAAGTGAAATTGATCAAATTATGTTCTATGCATGTACCAATATGTCACAATGAAACCCTTGAGTGCAAGGTTAAGTACTCTGCTTTTTTGACTCATTAATAGTACTTGACATGATTGGTCATTTTCTCACCCGTGAAACACCTTTTGCACTTGGTTTCAGACATCGGGTCTTGATTTCCCTTTTCACGATATGGATCATTTCTTCTTATTCTTTTCACAAGGTTCTTACCCTCAAATCCTGGATATACCTTTTATCTCAAGACTTGTACTTCTTTTTCCACAGATTATGGAGTAAATATAGTTTATGTTTTTAACAGTCATCCAGAGCTGGTGATGCCCAAATGTCTCCCCCAGACAGTCAAGACTGGTCTCCTTACTGCCTGTATGAACTTGCCTTTCATAGGGAACTTTGATGGGCATCTGAGTCTTGAGTGTTCAAGCCCACTGACCTACTTTGAAACTGCTTTAAATAAAAGTAAGCATAGCACACAAGCTACTTGGCAACTTGTATCTCCAAAGTAGGGTACATACCCACACACCTGAAAAGAGCTGGGCTGCACTGGAGTTTGCCATCTCCAGTGACTATTATGGCCTTGTAAGATAATGATAGTAGACACTTCTACGAGGAAGAGTTATAACTGTTGGTATCTCTGAATAAGAAAATAGGAAAACTGAAAGTATATTTAAATTGACAAAGTTAAAATTTGTACCAACTGCATGTGTTTAAAAAATGTTGCTAGTCATAAGTTAATAGGAATTAATGCTAGCTCATTTGTGTTAAGCTTGTTATACACACTGCTAATTTCAATGGAGGAAATTGAGAGTGAGTCTAAAAGTTCAGTAACTAACCAATGTACTCAGTAGCTGTTGAACCAGAATATGCATCCAGGTATCCATGTCGCCTGACTTCAAAACCCTAGCTTCTAATCATTCTGCTGAGAGAGACAGAAAGAGATAGAGAAAGAGAGAGAGAGTGTATGTGAAGAGATTGAGAGAGGTATTTGGGCTCCACCCAGCACCCTCCATCCCCCCAGTGCTAGGATTCTAGGCTAGGATAGAACATTTGTGAAGAATTTTCCATCTCCAGTTAAGTCCTGGTGCTGACTGAAGTACATGTACACCCATGCAATAACCCTGCAGTCTAATTAGATGCTGCTGCACATTTAAATAGCTCTAGTTTCCTCAAAACCACAGGGGATTCTTTTTAGGACACCACCCCCAGCACCCCAAAGCCAGAGGATGCTGAAATCCCTTACATGAAAAAGCAAGATGTTTGCATATAGCCTGTGGACATCCTTTGGTAAATGTTAAGTGTTCTCTAGATTATGTGCAATGCTGGACTCCAGTAAACGTTGTGTACATAGCTGCTAGACCTTACTGTTCAGGGCATGGTGGCAGGGAATGTCAGTACATGTTCAGCGCAGATCTAATTTCCTCCTAGTATTTTTGCTCTGCAGTTTGTATCTATGGATGCAGAACCTGTAGATAGAGGGCCGACTGTACTCCTGCACAGGGAAAGGTCGACACTATTGCAGGGTGCAATTTAAGAACAGACCAATCACCACTGTGAAGTCCAAATCTGAGGGTCTGTATTAGCTGGCTGGCTGACTGTCTCACACAACACCCAAAATGGCTATTGGGAGAATAGCCCCAATTGTAGGGTTGTAGGGATTTTTATAACCCAAGTAAAGCATGTTGGTACATTAATCACAAGTGGCTGTTGCTATGATTCAAAACTACAAACTAACATCATGAGATCTAAAATCATAAGCAGAAGGGGAAGTGGGTCAAAACAACCTTAGTCAGGTACAAGTTAAAGAATGGTTACTAACATCTGGACAATCATTCTCTGACAAGATATGATGTCCAAGAAGAATAGGAACCAAAAGAACAATTTTACATCACATAAGATTGCCATTTTGTGTTGCTAAACATGCTATGCTGAGCAGCTGTAGATGAGTACAGAGGTGGGGTGTTCCCACCGGAGAAGCATTTCCTATGTACATGGGGTTTCAGGGTAAAATGGAGTCTGTTTGGTCATTGCCCAAACAGCCTGGCCCATAACAGACCCTAGTAGTAAGAAAAACTTCCTTTTGTTTAGTTTCTGCTAATTACCTATGTGACC
Source organism: Glaucomys volans (assembly GCA_020662805.1). NCBI lineage: Eukaryota > Metazoa > Chordata > Mammalia > Rodentia > Sciuridae > Glaucomys > Glaucomys volans. Next base: position 35,567 of record JAJEJO010001890.1, on the reverse strand, counting down.
TTGGGCAAGCCACTTACCCCCTGTGAGCTCTATATTCTATAAACAGGTCAACTATCCCCCATTTGTTCTACTTCACGGGGGTTCAAAAGACACAAATGAAACTCTACTTTGAAAATAATGGAAGTATAAGGCATTTTAATTGTTATCATTGTAAATAAGGGCAGGTTTTGTTCTTCAGTTCCAATTTTCTTATTCTTAAAGGATCAGATGATACTCTTATATTGGCTGGGTGACCTGGTGTCTTTGATTCCTTTTCAAATCCGTAAGGAGGGAAGAGAAATTGAGCTGTGCCTTGGGGCACATTCCGGAAAAAATAAAACGCAGCATGATTTCAATGGGGTAAGAAGGAAAATATGAGGCACATCAATGACATGAATCTGTATTTAGAATATAGAACAGGATCTGCACTAGCCACGGGCTTGTCCTACTTGGCAGTAGGTGCGTGTCTACACAGTTGGCTCCATGTGTCAGTTTTTCCACATATTCGAGTGTACAGTACAAAGTGGATCTCAGAGGATATGCATGACTTCTAAAAATAAGCAAAGTAAATGTGTTTGTAGTTTTAAACATTTTTCTTCCATTGTTCAGACTTTATACACATCAAATCAAGTTAACCTTATGAACTATTTGCTTTTCTTCATCTATTCCTTAGTTTTTCTTTGCTCATAAAGAAGAAAATGGAATGCATTTTGTGCTATAAACTTAAACAAGATGATAATTTAAATATGCAGAAGCTTGATTTAAGCCATAGCACGAGCACAAAAATTATTTTTTGTTTAATAGATTTATGTCTAATTAGCTGACCATCGGGGGGTCGGTGCTGATGGTGCCAGATATCTGAAGTAAATGTTATTTAACAGCATGAGGCTCCAATAATGCAGAAGCAACCTTCCAGCATTATTTCATCCAAGTCCACAAAGATTCCCGTGGTGGCACCTCTGCATTATTTAAGATCAGTTAATCATGTGCCTCATAGGTGTTGGACACCTTACAAAAGTGTTCTTTGGTGATGAGCTCTTTTGTCTTTGCATTGTAATAAAAAAATAATCTCTCCCACAGTCTGTAAAATTCATGCAGATGACGCTCAGAGATTCCAGAAGAGAACAATGCAGGTGCCTCCTGCTCCCTATTTAATCCCCACTTACATAAAAGTAGATTCTATAATTCCATTAACTTTCGTAGTCCACATTACATTTGTCAAACACCTTTTCATTTTACTTTTTTTTCTTCCTGTTTTCTTTGACCAGTTTTTAACTCTGAGTGAAAGAGTTAATGTAAGAGTAGCACCAAGAGAAATATCTGTCCCTCAAAGGGGCACTTTTTCTGCTTTCTTCTCTCATTGAAGACCTTGCTCACTTTGCATTTTTTAAGTGTAGATCTCATCTTTGCACACAATAGTGACAAGCAATGTATACATACCTTACACAGCAAAATCAAAGACTGAAATCCTTACCTGCATATTTCAAACAAGAACCACAATGCTTTCTAGCCAAAAATATGAATTACAGAAACATGCAAGTAGTATATGCATGAAGCACCTGGTCACACATGCGTGCACATCAGAGAGGTCTGAAACTTGGGCAGCATCCTCTTGCAGGCAGCCTAGGCCTGGCATATAGATGAAAGTTCTAGAGCTGATGCTTTAAAGATATGCAACAGGACATTCTGGGCTGGTAAGCCTCCAAGTGTGCAATTCTAACATCTCTACATTTGCAACGAAGGCTCCTGATGGCTAATCTGCAAGATGCTGGTCACCACCTGTTAGCCTTTCCCTGACAGAGCCTGTGGGGATTGCTCTCTATTTCTTGTCCCTAATGCTTACTAACTCATAGCCTCAAGGTTTGCACAAAAACACTGAGCCCCAGCTTTTGGGGAATGGGGAGTATCCCTTCCCCTTTCTAGTTGCAATTATAGGAATATTCTCTCTCGGAAAAGTTCACCTACAAAAGGAAGGTGTTCAGGGAGAATGACTGTGAGGCCTAGCTGAGGAATGTGATAGACAAGACCTGAAATGTTTTTATGCCAGCCAGAAAAGGTTATGAGCATGGAATGATGAACTCTAGCTTGAGGATTTGAATGACTTAATGCCTGATCTTTAAGTGTTTTGACAACATCAAGAGTAGTCGCTTCTAAGAAAGTACAAAGTGAATTCTTTGACCTCTAATTGAATGGTGAAAAGATTAAATCATCTTTATTGAGATATAGTTATACAAAATGGATGCATGTGCCAATTTTAGTTTTATTATTTCATTCACTTCATCCTAATTGAAGAGTTGGAAATTCTCCGTAGAGACTGGACATGGAGCAGAACCATCCTTTCCTATAGGACATTGATTGACAGGGGTTTCAGCTTCACTGGATGTCAGCAAGCCTCTTCTGCATGCATGTGCATGCACACACACACACACTCTCTCACACACTTTCTTCAAATATTTTAGAATTTCAATTTCAATATTCCTTTAAGCCCCTATGTGTGGCAAACCTGGAGTCCACAGTGTGAAAGTTCTCCAGGTCTTCTCTTAAGGTCACAACTTCTGCAGAGAACACAGTTCTTCAGACATCTCCTGTTTTCATCAGACACCTGCAAAATCAACAGTTCCCAAACTGCAGTGAGGGAGCCATCACATCTTGTCAATGTAAGCAAAACTGAGTTCGTCAAAACTTGGTTTGACTACGGATCAGACCCTTAGGCTCAGTTTGAGAAAGGAGTAATATTGAAGGGTCACAGATCTGTAGAGTCTTTTGAAAAATCAAGAGAAATCATCATGACTGCATTATGAATGCTGAGAAAAGATCGTATTAGTATGTGTAGAGAGTTTTAATAATAGCTAAAAATGGTTGATTAGAATTCATAATTCTAGAATGTTAACCAACTTTTAAAGAGCGACCTTTTCATTGATAATTAATTAAAAAAAAAACTAACATAGTGATGCTTCAGTAAATCACTAAATTTAAAATAAAGTGAACTTGAAGTGATCTTAGGTTAAACAGTAGACTGCAGATGAGTGAAAGGAAGCCAGTGGCTTGCTCTCTGGAGGAGGGGACTGGAGCGGGCAGTTCCGGGGCAATGTCACCACAGTTGAGGAAAATCGAATGCTTTGTGAATCTCCTCAACTCAGATGCCAGCAAGGGCTGTGAGTCACTACATCTAGTTTGGGGAGCAGCCGCTGTTATTTTCCCTTTGTTGTGGCTGATTTCAATTAAAAAGGCTATTTTATGGTAGAAGGAAGCTGCTGTCCCATTTATTTTGATTAAAGCACATGAAGAATACTTAAAGCAGAGGTCTGACCCCATAATTTAGAGAGAAAAGGAATTTTTGGAAGTGAATCTGCGAGGTTGGGCACAATGCCATTGTAATTCAGCAGAAGGCACGGAAATGCCACCAGGTAGCATGTAAGTTGTGTTCACAGCAAGGCTGGGCAGTGGTGGGAACAGGTTCAAGCCTTCCAAAATGATTCCTTCTGTAACCAGGAGCAGGGGTGAGGACTGTGGGCAGGTTGCTTTCTTTCCTGAGATCTCAGTCATCTCCTCTGGGGATAGAACACGGTTGGGTTCCATGATCGATAAGGTTGATCCAACTTTTCAGTGCTGTGTTCTAACTCTTGTTGTTTTGCACAAAAGAACATTCCAATGAACAAACTCCAACTGTCCCTTGTGACTTCAAAGCTCTTGTCCAGTGGGAGATTCTCCTGACTCATCCAGCTGTCACTCAATACAAGGTTGGAACCACTATAGGGCTATGAGTATTTTGGGTAGCTTTGTAGACAGCCATAGCATTTCTGTGAAGAGTTCAGTGTTTCCTTTGCTAAGATATTCTGATATTTTCATATGGTCTGATAAACAACAAGTAAACATGAATCTTGTTACAATAGCACATCTTATGAACTTAAATTCTGCTAAAAGTATCCCAAATCATTTTTAAGAGCCGGTTTCTATGAATTCATGTGTGTGGGTGCACACGTGCACATGTGAATGTATGAAGTTTGCAGCTGTGGTAGAGTTGTGATTTCTCAAATGAATTCAGTGATCTCAATATTCCTTTAATCCAGAGGAAAATACTGTGGTCTGAATAATCCCTTTGATTTCCAGTTGTGAAAATTCACATCTCTGCTTAAAGATTTCAAATAGTCTTAGGATACAGGACAAAGGCTTCACATTGAATAAAAGTCACCTCTATCCTGGAAGTCCATTATCTTCTGTGGGCTCTGTGTCCCCCATCTCTCGCTCTGACCCAGTCTCAGCTCCAGCCATTCTGACCTACTTTCATATATCTGGCTTCTCTGATTTCTTCCCAGGGCTAAGCCCTTGCAGTCTCAGTCTCCTTAGATAGGAACACCCTCCCCCTACCTCTCCACCAGCCAATGTATTTTCTTTCTTCGGGATGCAGCTGGGAAAGATCAATTTTCAGTGCAAGAAATAATAATCATTTTGTAATATCAGTTCTGCATTTGACCACAGAGAAGGAGCCTATGATTTTAATTCATTCACTCATTCATAGTTATTGAGCCTCGGCTGCTGCTGCGTAAAAGTGCCACAGAGGAACATAAAGAGGTGTCACACACACACACACACACACACACACACACACAAATAATAATAATAATAATAATAATAATAATAATGAAAAGCAGCACGTGGTAAGTGCAAGTGCTATGTGGGTTTGGGGAAGAGTGTGATGACATTTTGTTGAATTTGGAAAGCAATTTACTTTTTATTGATCTACATAAAACTTCACTAATTGCATTGGCCCAAAGAACCTTTATCTCTGGAAGGTTCCCTTCAGGCTGCTCTAGGGTGACTGGCCAGGGATCAAGTGAGGTTTTAGACCCCCGAGGTCTAATTCAGTTGGAACTGCTCCACTGCTGCCTTGTGGTTCAAAAACAATGGAAAGTCACAGATGTTTTCTACTGGGATAATAGCCTGTTATGACCTTAAGAGATACTCTCAAGGTGATTTTTTTACTTTCAAGGAAATTGGTCAATAACAAATGAATCCTCTCAAATTTGCAGAAAAGCTTGTTCCCCAGGTCTCTGAAGTGAAGAAGTCATTCATCAGTTCACAGTCACACATGATGCCAAGGCAATTCAGGACACCAGATACCTTGCAGGTGCATTAATTATTCTTATTTCCTTTGCTTTAGTCAAATTGCACAGAACCAGTATTCTCTGGAAATTATAACGCTGATCTTCAACAACTTCTCCATGCCCTCTGTTAACTGCAAACACCTCAATATTTTGCATCAAGAGTCCTGATTTTTGAGTAGGAGGAAAAGGCATTGAGCTTAAGAACTACAAGTTTCTGAAATCCCTGTGGGAGAAAAACTGACATCTTAACTACAGATCCTCTCTCTTTTTCACTTGAATATGTATTATAGCACATGATTTAAGCTACTTTCGATTTCTCTTAATCCTGCTTTGTTTTGAGCTAAACTAACTACACTTCTCTAGGATTCAAGTGCTCACTGTATGAGGTAAATTAACTCTTCCAGTGCTCTGGGGTACCAATTAATGCCCCAGAGGAGGTAAATTGCTAAATGGTACCCTGCTGGTCTGGAAGACTGAATTTTCCTCAAATGGTTCTGCTGCTTTCTGGCACAGAGTAGATTACTCCTGATGGTTCTCAATAGGACAGGATCCATTCTTAAATGGGAAATTAGACTCCATCTGATTAGCAGGCAAAGGCATCAGCAATGAAAGACAAGTCTACAGCCAGACCCTGGGCATGCCCAGTCTTGTCTGATCTTGGAAGCCGAGCAGGGTTGAGCATGGTGACTACTGGGATCAGAGAAAGGAAAGACACAGTAGTTGTGATTAGGCAATCAGAAGATAAAAAATCCTGCAATTAACGCTCAGAAGGCAAGAAATAAATATAATGACATGGAACAGAATGTTAGATAGCATTGCATATTTAGAATTGTGTGTGCGTAAGTGAGAGCCTGGAAGTTGGATTTTTGGAATCATCTATCATTTTTTGGAAATATGGACTTTGTGCTACTACACACACATTTCACAAACAGTATTTATTCTTTCTTCATTCATTAAAAAATATATAAATAAATGCACAGAGATTCAAAAGACTTTCAGTCCAGCATCCTTTGCCCATGGATTTTTATGTGGCCTGAATATTCTCTCATTTTTTTAAAAAAATCTATTTTGGGTTGGGGGGAAGGGTTGAGTTTTAGTTTTGTTTAAAAAATTTTTCCTAGTAGTAGTTTTGGTTGTAGCAAAATATAAAATACAATATGCATAACATGAAATTTACCATCTTAAACATTTTTAATGCATTGTTCTCTAACTTCATGTGTGATCATATTGCTGAGTTTTCCTGGTACAGCTGGAGCTTTTGCAACCTGTAGATATTGGTCTTCCTTAGATTCTAGAAAGTTCTCTTCTAGCATATCTTGTCTTTTTCTCTGATTCTATTTGCGGCATGTGCAAGACCTCACTGCTTTTATAAAGTACTTTTTGATGAATATAACTACTCAGAATTTTTTTACTCTCCATTGAGGTAAAAACTACTTTCCTCTTCCTTCATTTACTCATTATTATAAAGTTTTGATAGCCTATGAAGTTTGAGGGATTTCACAATAAAGAGAAAGACAAGACCCCTCTTGAACTGTATAACAGAGAAGAACAAAAACAAAGTCACACAAATAATTATTAAATCCTAGTAAGTGCTACGAGGAAAGCAATCCAGGGTCCAAAACAGACGATAACTGGGTTCATGGAGCAACCACATAGTAAAATCGATCCATGGATCTAACTATCGATCTATTGATCTATTTGTCTCTTACTTATCTACAAATGTCATCTATCTTTTCAAAGTTCTGCATAAGCATCATAAAACAAAACTGAAATTCATGTGAATAAATATTACTAGGGAAAGATAGAACACCCAGAACTGAGCCCTGAATGACTTCAGTCATGGTGACTGAAAAAAGTCAGCAAACCAGAGATGGGGAGAACGTAAGGGAGGAGAGGTGACATAGAATTAAACTAAGAGAGTGTCCTAGGGCAAGAGGGGAGTAAAACCACACAAGAGTCTATGCCAGACTGCATCAGGGGAAATGTTCATGATCCTAAAAAGATGTTTTCACAAAGCAGTGGCACAGAAAATCAGCAGATGGGGACACAGGGAATGAGAGAGAAAGCAAAGACAGAATATGTAGACAGTTCTTTAGCATTTGGTTTGCAGCCCAGTTTAGGGCAGTGGGTCAAGGGAGAACACTCATGGGGACATGGACAGGGAAACAGAATGCAAGTGGGTGCTAACAGCAGGTAAGGGAGCCCTGCTATTAGGGATGCAGAGGAGAAAGTGATCATGAGAACAGTCAATATATAGACCTCCTTGTGGGACAAAGTAAGAGGATTCTGAGAAGAAGGTTCAGGCTTTGGTGGAGGAGGGCCTTTCATTGCTTGTCAGGAAGAAGATAAGAGATCTGCAAAGGTGGTGCCGAGCTTTGGCCAGTGGGTTCCTGCTCTGCCTTCTGGAAAAGCACAAAGAATGAGAAAAGTTAGCACTGTTTCTAGTGAGCCACACCTTGTGCTAAATGTTTTTCATATGCTATTTTAATTATGTTTTAAACATTTCTGAGTCAGTATTTTTAATTAACAGCCAATGGAACTCAGGCTCAGAGGAATTGAGTGACTTGCCCCAATTCACAAATCTGCTGATTGCTGGAGCTGAAATTTGAAAGTAATTTCCCGATGTCAAAGCCTGAATATAGATCTGGAAATTTATTTAGTTATTAACAAGCAAGTAAGTGGCGAGGCCCAGAGAGTCAAAGGAGCCTCACCACACACACATACCCCACTGCCACCAGGTCTTAGTTTAGAACACAAAGCTCTGGCTTCTGGTCCAGGGTTCTTTTTGCTGTATCTGTTCTCTCAATTGTATTAGGAGCAGGAGGCTTTTTACATTAAAATAAGTGATTATTGATTATAAACACTATTCACTGAAAATTTAGTGATAAGCAAGGGAAGAAACTATCATGATTAAAATCATGAGAATCAGATACACTTGTTTTTCTATAGAGAAAATAAATCAAAGAAGTCTTTGTATGACTACTGTAGATTTTTCTAGTAAGAATTCCAAGTATATGCAATCAGTATTTAAAAAGAATTTTCCAAGTGCTTGATTTATTTTTAATCAGGATGCTAAGATGATTAGTCAGTCTGATTATAAAAGAAAAAAATGCAATGAATGATGTTAGGCTTTTCTGAAACTGCTTACACCACAGAAACCTTTGGATAAGGAATTTATGTTTCCCTTTATCATTTTTTTTTTAATTTATTTTTTGTGTGTCTGGTGCTGGGGATTGAACCAGGGCCTTAGTGCTTGTAAGGCAAGCACTCTACCAACTGAGCTATATCCCCAGTCCTCTATTTTTTATGATGAAAACTTTCAAAATCTTTCTTCTAGCTTTTTGAAAGCTAGAGTACACCATTGTTACCTATAGTCACCCTACTGTGCAGTGCACAGCCGAAGGTCCTGCTCCTCGATCAACCTCTCCCGCCCTGCCCTCCCTGCTCTCCCAGGCTCTGGTAACCACCATTCCACTGTCAACTTCTGTGAGATCAACTTTTTTAGATTCCACATGCACGAGGTTATCCAATGCGTTTCCCCATGCCTGAATTATTTCACTTAACAAAATGATCTTGTTCCATCTATGTTGATACGAATGACATGTTTTGTCTATGCTGTTACTTTTTTGTGGCTGAATAGCATTCCATTATGTATTCATGCCAGAGGCCACATTTTCCTTATCCATTCATCTTGATGGACATTTGGGTTGTTGCCATTTCTTGGCTATTGGGATTAGTGCTGCAATGAAGGAACGAAGAGGTGTATGGAATGATTTCATTTCTTTTCAGTAAATATGCCCAGCTGGAGCATGGCCAGATCATATGGTGCTTCCATTTTTCCTTTTTTGAGGAACCTCTGTACTGTCTTCCATGATGGACAAGGGCTCCCTGGTCTCCACATCCTCACTTTCTTATCTTCTGTCATCTTGCTCATTGTCAGTCTCACCAAAAGGAGGTGACATCTCATTGTGGTTTTGATTTGCATTCCCCTGATGAGTACTGATGTCAAGCCTTTCTTCATGTTGTGTGAGACATGTCTATTTGGATCTATTGCAGATTTCTCATCAGGTTATTCCTCCTTTTGCTCTTGTGCTTTTGTTGTTCCTTACATAGTCTGGATAGAAAGTCTTGTTGAAGTAGTTTGCAATTTAGGGGAAGCTTAAAAGTATTAACAAATATCATTTAACATAGTAAAGATCTTTCAAATGCTATTTGTATAATTTTCTGTTTCTTCTCAATGTAATAAAGATTTCTAATTTAACTTTAATAAATGTTTGTCAAATTTATAAGCTATTACCATAAAATCCCAAGGAAAAAATCTATCTCCATATTATAAGGGAACTATATGCCCTCTATTCATTGTATTATTTGTTGTATCATCCTGCAAATATGGAATCCTGAATAGTTTTTTGTTTTCTTTTTCCAATCACATAAAATGTATTACTACATATGAACATTGTTTTTTTTTTAATTCCAGCTGTCATGTGTTGTTTTAGTCAATTTCATCTAGAGTGCAAATAACCTAGTACAGGTGCAACTAGACAGCACCTGAGCTCAGATCTTACCAACTTACATCTCCCTAAGAATCCTCAGAAGTTACCATAGGATCAAAATGCTGGCCACTGTGATACTGCAAGTGATATTGGTTTCACTTATTCCTCTTCATTTTCTCATTCATTTCTTATCATTCATTCTGGGATGATATGACCAAGTAAACAATGAGCATGAAACAGGATCAAACAATGACAATTATTGCATTTTTATCTACAAAAAATATACAGGGAAAATACATGCATCTTTAATTTTCATGTGCAAGTATTAAACTGAATGTTCATCAAAACTTTGAAAGCACACACATATAAGATTTTATTTCAGTGTTTTTCAACTGCTTATTTAGATTTGTGATTTCACCAGATGAATGCTTTAGGTTGCTCAAGATCTTGGAATTTGCTTCATTCTACAGAAATGAAAATATGAACCATAGTATGTAACATGAATCAGTTACATTTTGATGTTTAAACCAATCATATGATCAATTATGTCATATTAGATTTTGAGGTGTTCTTTTTTGATATCTCACATTAGACATGAAGAAACTTCTATTAATTTAATAAGCTATCATTAAATCAAACATGCTGCTTTTATTAGAAATAGAAGTTAGAGACAATTTGCAAAATAATTATTTGAAGTTGGACTAAGAATAAACATAAGCCAGGACACAAATTAGTCATAATTCCTTATTACCTATTAAACATCTATTTTGCCTTTTCTTCAATGTAGTAACCAAGTGGTAATTCCTAATTATGCTAAATAGAGGAATTCTTATGACCTATATCAATGCTATAGTTTAACAGGAGTGTGGACACCAATGGCATCTATAATAATGGACATGTCCTTACTTGTACTTCAGTTTTCTTCATATCCTGGAATTGTCTCAGAATGACCCAGAAGAGAAAGATAGTAGATAGATATTAGACAGATAGACAGACAGATGTAAAAGGAGTATGGATACGGATATATAGATATTTGCATACTGGTGGTCCTTTACATATATAAAAATGGGTGACAGTATGTGTTCTGTTAGACAATCATTTTCTTATCCACAGTAAGAACATATTTCTATGACACAGAAAGTATTTAGAATCAATAATTTTTTCTTCAGTGCAATTTTTATCCATAATACTTTCTGTAATTTTCTGAACATGTTGGTAAAAAGTTTGTCATGGTGACCAAAATATATGACAAGAACAACTTGGAGAGAAAGAAAAGTTTATTTGGGCTCCTGATTTCAGAGGTTTCAGTTCCTGGTCACCTGGATCAATTGCTTTGGTCCAGAGGTGAGGAAGAACATCATGGTGTAAGGGAGGACAGTTTCTCAACTCATATAAGCCAAAAAGCAGAGAAACCAGAAGGAGGCAGGACAGAGTTCCCTGGTGATCTACTTCCTCCAACCATGCCCCACCTGCCTAGAATTTCCATCTTGTCTTAGTAGTCCAAATTATTAATACATCAAATTAGAGCCCCCATGATTCAATCACTTCCCCAAAGTCCCACCTCTGTACATTACTGCCTTGGAGACCAATTTTTCAACACACAAGCTTTTGGGAGACATTCCATATCTGAACCATAAGAGTAAATGTCCCAGAATAATAAATTCATTTATATTTTTTCAATGTACTACTGGAAATATTTTTTGGATCAAGTGTAAGTTATAAAGTATTAAAAAATTTAATAACTATGTTATGAAAATCCATATATCCAGACATGATAAATCAGTTGTTTTTAATTCACAAGAAAGGAATCTTGTATCACATTATTCTTTAAATAATAAGAAACAATCTTACAAATACCATTAAAAATTCAAAGAAAACACCTCCACAAAAGGAATTTTTGACATTGGATGATGGATCAGAGAAGACCAAAGAGATTTAGGAAGTGTGCTCAAAATTGGCCTTTCATGTGTGTTTATGTATTCAGTTTGTCCATCAGCCATGAGCTCTACCTGCCTCAGAGATAGTGGCCATCATTTATTTATCTGCAGAGAGACTGGAGTCTGAACTGATCTTCATTTCAGTCATGCACTGAGTGTAAGAATTGTGAAAAGCAATTTGGAGCCAAGGCACATCCTTATATCCTTTTTCTGAGAAAGAAGTTGTACATGGTAGGGAACTGGAGTCTTGCTGCTCAGATCTACTCTTGGAGAATAACATAAAATGCATCAGAAGCCGCCTAGCCCTTTTTTAGACAGAAGTGGACATTTTGTCAGGTCAAGTCATGAAAGGAAATATAGTTTTCTCAATTGTATCCTCTCATGAAAGACCATAGCTAATTTTTTTAAAAAAGGAAGTATATAAAAATAGCTGCTTTGAGAAGTAGCAGTTAAATTATAACATTGTCTGAGATCCAGAAAAACAAATGAAATAGTCCCGTCTCTGCCAATGTTTTTGAGGGAAGTGCATAATTAGCCAAGCTAATTAATCAATGACGACTAACACTCATGGATGCTCACGTTTACAGAAAGTAGTATGTGACACATGCTTTATATAAATTATTTAATTTAATTCTCATAAAATGCCATACACTAATTAGTTATTAAGCTTATTTTAGATTAAATAGCCTATTCATTTAACTTGTAAATGGCAGAACAAACTCAGTTATACATTTAATTCTGTGCCTATATGATTCAGAAAGAAAAGACAAACATATGTAAGCCTTTGGTATACTTACATATATATAAAAAAATTTCCTTAGTAAGAGTTTAAAAGGTATTCAAGAAGTGTACCGTAGATAGAACTATGTGTTATGGGGGATAGAGAGATGGAAAAGAGGTTATTAACGATGAGGAAGTTTGCAAACTAGTAATGGGATATATCAAATACACCTGTGCACACTAAAACTCTTCTTATCAGTATAAGCTTAACATTTTACCAAGTTCTTTTGGAGGTTTTAATTTAATTTTATGGTGTTAATTTTTTATAACTAATATATTCCTTTCAGTCTATTCTATACATAACTCAATATCCTTTTTTTCTCCTTCTAATATAGAAGTCCACTTAAAAATTTAAATTAATAGACATTTTACCTGGGCATGGTGGTGCACACCTGTAATCCCAGTGGCTGGGGAGGCTGAGGCAGGAGGTTCACGAGTTCAAAGGCAGTGTCAGCAAAAGTGAGGTGCTAAGCAACTCAGTGAGACCCTGTCTCTAAATAAAATACAAAATAGGGGTGGGGATGTGGCTCAGTGTTCAGGAGCCCCTGAGTTCAAGCTCCAGTACACCCTCTCTCCCCAACATAGACATTTTATTACCTCTTCCTCTTAATGTTAACAAAATTTTATGTATACTATATTTGAATAACTAGAGGGCTGTTTCAATACAAGTATATGATGAAATAAAATGAATTTGTAATCATCTTATGATGCATTGCAATAAGCAGTGGCCTGATGCAGGCCTCTCAGAGGAAGCAAAGTAAGGACTCTCTGGCCGAAGTTCTCTACTCCCACTTTTGCATTTCTCTTCCCAGATAAGTAAGAAGTCTCTCCTCCATCAGAGTTGGGACCTGCCATTTCTCTCAATCCTCTCAGTTGTGTTCTCAGGTGCACCTCCACATCAGGTGTAATTTTCCCTTCTGCATCACCAAGGGCTCCATTTCCCCCATGAACCTATAGGTAGGCTCTAACCTTACATAACTCAATGGATGTCTATATACTAAGAGCCTCTCTTACCACTCAAAGTTGCAGCTTCAATCAAAAATAAAATATCAGTTGATGTTGGAGAATTTCAGAAGGTACAAACCTTACACAGTGCAACTGGAAGATGGCATTGCTGTCATTGAAATAAATGTCGTTGGGGCTCTTTAGTTTTCATAAACAGGCCATTCTCCTATCCCCAGTATTGCTGATTTGTGCAGCTTTGCATTTATATGAAACAAGAATTGCTAGATTCTGTTGTCAGGGAGAATGATATCAAATTCACTGCTGCTCAACTCTTCAGTGGAGAAAATAATGCCCAAAGACGCTTGCCTGAAGAATGTGCCATTCTTCCAAACTGCTAGACACTCTAAATTGTGTTATTGAATTAAATTACACATTAATAAAGCCTGAAATCCATCATACTTATTTGTCTATATTTTTTAATTTTCTAAAATAACTTTGGAATGATGAAGAATATTGCATCGTAAAAAAATGTTTTCCGTAACTGTGTCTCTTTCTAATGTAAGGAAAGGTTTTACTAAATTATACACCATCTACTTCAATGAAAAGATCTTGGTATCACAAACAAATCTGCTCCCTTTAGAAAATTTCAGGAAAACTCTTATTATCACTGATTCGTATAAGGGTCTTGGCCTTGTTGTCAAATGAAGGGCATGTTTGGAGATCCAGCACTTGAAATGATACAGACTTCATAGAATAAATTTTCATTCATTTTCCTGAATTAGCCTCACTCTTGACGGTATTTTATTTCCCTATTCTAATCTTACTTTTGTATTGTTTTCCTTTACTGACATTATTTTTAATGTGTGCGTATGTGCACATGCACCTGTGCCTTAAGCTAGCACATGCACTGAGTTAAACATCAAACAGCCATGGGAGGACAGTGAGAAAGCTCTCTCCTACCTCTGAACACAAAATCCCAATCTTCTCTTCCAGAGGAAATTTTTGCATGAATCAAATGATAATATTAAATCATTTTCTTTGTGATGGACATTGTCTGATATCTTGTGTAATCATTATTGTTTCTAGAAATAAAATTCAAAGATTGCAACTGTATCTATGGGTTATGTCCTAACACATTAGAGATAGATGGCATGCACATTCTTTTTTGGACAGATGATACAGACCTCCAATAAGTAAGAGGAATTTGTTTTGTGTAAAATATATAAAAGTTCCTGTCACTACGTTTACTCACCAAAATAATTTTAAAACATTTTATCTATCTCAATGCTCAAAATAGAAGTTATATTTTTCAATTAACAGTTACCCTCAAGTGTGTGTATTGGAGCATAGATTTAAAAGCTGCTTGCATTTCTGTATCTGTAATCCATTCTTTCCTCATATTCCTTATTGGTCAATGATTTTTAAATGGATTTTGAAACATTTTTCTTATTAAGAAAATAAGGTTTTTGCAACCTGTAATATTTTTACAACTTACTGTTTAACTTTGTTTATAGTACTTTGACATCCACAAATTGCAAATATTTATTCTTTTTATTAATTTTGTCTTTTTTAGCATTTGAATTTTGTGCAATAGCTTAGAAAAGTTTCACCTAAACAAAAAATTTCATTTATATTTATTTATTACCATATCTAAATCTTTACTGAAGCTGAAATTAATTCTGAATTAAGAGGTAATGTGAAGCTTCAAGTTGGTTTCTCTATCTTACTGCTCTATTTTTATCAATATTGTTATCCAGTTGTGTAAAGTCCATTTATGATAAAACATATTTTATCTTAACCTTAAGTGTCATTGTTTTTTAAGTAAATAATTATCTATGAATTTCATTATCTTTGGATTTTATATTTTGTATTGTCTGTCTATTCAGACACCATCACCAAATATAATGTGGAGGTAGATTAAATATTTGGTAGAAGTAATCTCTATTCATTAATCTTCTTTTGCTATTCTTTCTTTTCTTCTTTCTTTCTTTCTTTCTTTCTTTCTTTCTTTCTTTCTTTCTTTCTTTCTTTCTTTCTTTCGTTTTGAGATGGTCTTGATGAGTTGCCAAGGATGGACTTGAACTCTTGTTCCTCTAGACTCAGCCTCCTGAGTAGCTGGCATTACAGGCGTGGCACCACAAGGCCCAGTCTTGTTTGATTTTTTGTTACATTTTCCATGTGAATTTTAATATCAACTTGCCTAGTTCCAAACCAATAAATGAATAAAATCCAAACATAAGAATTCTACAATATTTGTATGGGGAATACATATATTTATAGAATAATCTGGTGGTAGTTACAATATCTAGGATATTAAATTTTACCCAAAGTATACAAATGTCAATTTTTTCAAGTATTTTTCTATGTACCTCAATAAAGTTTTAAGATTTCTTATGTATATAGCAAATTGCTTGTTCAATTTAAAACTTGAAAGTTGGGCTGCAATATAAATAGAATTTTCTTAAATGTTATTGCAATACTAAATTATTTGCATATGATTTCTAATAATTTTTATGTTTAATTTTATATTGATTATCCACACTGGATTTTCTGATACGAGGTAACAACAATTTCCAAGAATCTCTGGATTTTCTGAGTAGGTAATCATACTGTGATCATCATCATAGTTTTATAATTTGGCTTCACTCATTTTCTGATGTACATGTCCTATGTTATCTTTTTTGCCTATCTGCACCATCTTTCACCCTTTCCAAAATGTTACATAAGAATGTAATGGCGGATTTTTAATAGTAATGCTTTTGATGCTTGGATAAAATACAATGTTAAAATGCAACTAAAATACACATGTACATGTTTTTCTCATTTTTAGCATGTTAAATATTTTACAATATTGTGCATGCCATTACTAATTTCACATCCTTTTGAAACAAAATTTCCATACATAAAAATTTAAAATATGCCACTCTCCTAATTAGAGAAGTCAGAGAAAGAGAAAGATAATTGTAAAGATGACCTACCTATATTTACAGGGACAATGGAAAGGATGCAAATTAGGGACAGAATAAGTGGAAAGAATAGATGTTAAAATCCATCTTACTTAAGAAGCACCTTTAAAAGTCCATTTCCAGTCCTCACTTCTATGCTAACCAGATCTTTATTGTGAATAAATGATAAGAAGTAGAAAACTCCTTACAGTGATATGTTAAAGAAGGGGCATAGATTCCTAATTTCCTTCTAGGTCAATGGAATAATGGCTTTCCAATGTATTATAAATGATCGCAGAATAGCAGATATCCTAACATTTAAATAAACACAAAGGAGAACAAGTCCCAAATCAGCAAACAAACTTCTTGAACAGTTTTATATTAAAATTCTTTGGGGATGTATCTACCTTTTACTTATTTGTATATGTGTACTATTTTTTTTTTCTCCATATGCATTAACAAAGGAAAGTTCATACAGAAATTCACAGTTGGAAAGCAACCAAACACAGCTTTTAGTGTCAGCACAGGAATATTATTTTCATTCTTCCATATGATCACCCTAAAGTAAGAGGGAACTAGGAAGCAGGAAAACAAACTATATCCTTGATCAACCTAGAAGAAATCTGCCATTATTGTCACCATCATGGTGCTGGGGGTTCAACCCAGGGTCTCACCCATGGTGGGCAAGCGCTCTCACTGAGACAGCCCCAGCCATTAGAGGAACTCCTAAAAAAGATTCGGGTTCTGAGTGTTTAGAACTGGAGTTGTGGAAGTGTGACTTAGTATTCTCTATATGAAGATTAGCTCAAAAGATCATTCAGGAAAGATTGAGGGACGGGGACATCAAAACAAGGCATTTTGAAGGCAGTGGTGACGTGTGGAGATTTTTTTTAAGTTTTCATAATAGGCAGTAGAGCCCAGGTCCTCACTCCAAACCAGGAGCAGTCAGGTGCCTGTGCTCCTTCCTGTCTATAAGACCAACCACATCCTATCTGAGGATAGGATAGGCGGGAGCTCTGACACAGAGCAGATGATAAAGATGAGAGGTATCACCCACAGAGAAAAATGAAGGCATCAAAGGAAGGAAGTTCACTGGCTGGACAGACTGCTGCCTCACTCTAATTCAGAGAAACAGCAAACATGGCAAGATCCTTCTCAGGGTAAATAGATCCACCCTGGAGATGAGTCATGAGCGATATTTGGAGATCTCCAAAAATCAAAATCACTAACTGAACCACATGAAGTGGGCAAGACCCTAGTGCACCACATAGTTCCTATTCAGCCATTTGGTGCCTCACCCTAAACCAGAGACTTCCAAGGATCTCCAGGCACTTGGAGAAACCTTCAGACATAAAAGGGCGGCGGGGGTCTTTAAACAGAAAGAAGGAGCTTAACATGCACACTCATACACATATTTAGGTGGGAAGACAAAGAATCTGAGAAATCAGTTCATTCTTCAAGAGATGATATGACACATGTATGAAAGTAGAATGCTATTTTGCATGAATGTTAGAAATTCGTGGAAAAAAGCCTCTGAAGTCGTCTCCCATGAAGTAAACCAAAATGATAAAAGGATGCAATATATCAAGAAAAGTTAGGGAACATGGAGTATCAACCTATGATGTCCTTAATCCAAGGAACAGGAATCTCAAAAAAAAAAAAAAAAATGGCAGAGAAAATAGGGATAAGAAATTGCTATAAATATAATAGAGAAAAATATCCCCAAACTGAGAGACACAAGTCTCCAGATTTAAAATATTACTGAGAAATTTCACAATGCTGGGGAATAAAGGGAAGACCTGAAAAAGCTCCCAGAAATTAAAGGTCCTTTCCACAGGATCTGAGTTTCCATCAGAATCACCATTTCGGAAACTGGAAGCAAGTGGAGAGGAACTTCCAACATTTTGAGGAAAAATAGTTCATGCTCACATTTTATTCACAAAAATTGAATATTTTCAATCAGCTAATTTAAAATAAAATGTGCACACACACATCTGTGGCTTCAGGAGGCATATTTAAAGAGGGTATTAACCAAGGACCCAAGGAGGAGGGAGAGAGTGAAATGAATGCCTCTGAGGTGCAAATAAGACATGGAAGAACAGGTGCAGAACCAGTTTTTCTTGGTCTCTGTTTATGCTTTTAGTCAAGTTGGAGTTGTAAGCTTTCATGCATGACTGTGAAAAAATACCACTGACTGAAAATATTAAATAAAAAGAGGAGTTTATTGCAAATGGCTCAAATCACAAATGGCAAATAGTATCCAAATTTAAAATATCTGTGAAATACACAGATTTTTCCAGAATGTCACTCACAAATAGTAGCACTTCCAATAGTCCTGGAAGTATGCAATGACGTCTTGCTAAACCTGCCATATCTCCTTGCTGTTAAAAGGTCAAATTATCTTTATACTCACACAAATATACTACCAGAGTTAAGGGGATAACAAGACAGATATTCACAAGAGGCCACATTATCATTAAAAATTCACTTTAACTGTGAGGAAAGATCGAAAGAAAGAGCTTGTCCTTAAAGGTGCCTTTGATGTAGCTGAGCAAATGAGTAACTGAGTCCCCAACCTTCCTAATTGATGCTTACAATAAAAGCAAATATTCAGGGGCCCTCCTCAGGGTCACGGGGAATGTGGAATATTAAATAATGGGTTTTAGCTGTTCCAAAAGCATATAAAAATGATCAAACAGAGGCATATGTTCCAATCTATTTGTGAGCAATGCTCTTCATGCATTACAATGGCTAAGAGTTAATTGATGTGGTTTTGGTTTATTTTAAGGGTCTTTTCAACAATATTATCATGCTGTGAACAGAATGTACAAGTGAGCATGTGAACGTTCAATTCTAGAATTTATTTTAACTCTTATGAAGCTTTATTTTCAGATATTTATTCTGATACACTAGTTTGAAATTGCCTGATCCTAGAATAAAAGTATGTCACAGCATAATTTCAGATCTTATTTCAGCTACTGACAAAACCACAAATGTATATTTTTTCATAATATCTTTAAGAAGATACTAAAATTTTAGTTTCCAAACTTTGCTTAATGTTCACAAAAAATCCCCAAAAAACTTCCTAAAGCAATGTAATTTCCCTAGTTTGACTTTCTTAAAAAGAAATAATGCATTAATAAATTGCTTCTCTACTACCAGATTATCTCTTAACAACTATTTCAGCCATTGATTTTCCTTCTTTGCAAAGGAAAGCCTTTGGCTCTTTCTCTGCACGAGTCACAGTTCATCTTGTAGGAGTGGGGACTGGAGTCAGATTAACCCCCTTGACATCTGCAGAGACCTGTGGAGATCAGAGCAGACACACCCACACAATGGCCCTAATCTCCTTCCAGCCAACACCACACACTGGGCTCCAGCCTCAGCCCCATCAGGGAAGGGATTAGTGAGTGCCTTTGTGGCCTGGGATGTGAACTGCATTCACCTAACAGGAGGACAGGCTGAATCAGTCTTGTAGTCCTAGGATAAAGAATACAGAGATTGGTAGGCATAAAGGACCTCACAATTCCTACTCGCCACATTTTAACCAATTATTATTACTGTTTATAGTTTCTCCTAATAAATGTTGTCAGGTTTCTGGGATCTATTCATGAAGGACTCTGGTTATTTTTATAAAGCAAGCCAAACAATGAAATAAGCGTTTTTCCCTCATTAACTTAGTTCATTTAATTTTATTTGAGTATGTAGATCTAGATTAGATCTCCTTTTACTTGTGACCTAATGAACAACTTTGGATAATATTAAGAATAATCTTACTTAGGTCAGATTCCTGTGAACTCCCCTTATTCCCAGAAAAATTCCCTGAAGCTTTCTGCCCACTTTTGTAGCTATTTAAGAAACCCTCTCATAGGTCGAACCCAGAGATTTACCTCCTCTTTGCCTTCACCCACACAGGTAAATTTTGCAGGAGAAAGTCACAAAATCTGGTTGACTGACTAATACCAAGAGCTTCTAACCCTAGGTCAACAGGCAACCTGGCTACTTCTTCCCAAGGAGAGGGGGCTCTAGCTGTCTTAGTTGACTTCTGTGACATTTCAACATAAACATATAAACTGTAAGGGATGATCACCACCAGCTTCCCACTCTGAATTTACACATCTGGCAGGATTCGTATGCGTAATCTTTGCCTCTTACCTGTGGATACAAAGGGAGAAAACATGGTTCACTTACTGAACTTGTGTTCAAATCCTTCCCCTTTTTCAGTTTCAAAGGTTCCATCCGTCCCTGACTGCAGTTCTTTTTCTTCATCATTCATTTTCCCCACACGATGGTTCCCTTCAGAATCCCACATGTCACGTCACTAATCCCCAAACAAGCAAAGAAACACATGCAAAGGAAACAGTTAAAAAAACAAAGCAAAATGGAAAACCCATGACTTGGCAGCAGAAGCTTTTTCTTTTCTGACCTTCTTAGTTTGCTCCCTTCCTATCAAACTTCCTTAGGAGAATAATTTGCATTGATTGTTTTTATTTTTTTCTTATTCCATCTGCATTTATTGCTATTGTTTTTCATAGTTTATATTTTCAAGAGGAAGTCATTCACAAGCTTTTGCATTTTCTTACCCCATGACTAACCTTGATAGACTGCCATGGTTGGAATGCATGTGTACCGCCAAATTTCATAAGAATTTTACTAAGGGTATTAAGAGGTGGGCCGTGGGGAGGTATGAATGAGACCCTTGCAAAATAGCTCAAGGGAAGTATCCCAGCTTCTCTTGCCCTTCTACCTTTTTTACTACAGGACAAATTGTATGTTCTCTTGAGAGGATGCAGAATTCAAGGAATCAGTTTGGAAGCAGAGACCTGTACTTCACCAGATACAAACCTACTGGTACCTTGATCTTGTACTCCTCTGTCTCCAGAACTATGAGAAAATAATTTTCTGTTCTTATAAATTATCTGGTCTCAGGCATGTTGTCGTAGCACTGCAAACAGACAAAGACTCACATCAAGAGTGGAATGAAGTTCTAGGGAGAAACTATTGGTCTCTCCATGGAGTTGAACATCTATCTATTCCTTTTTGCCTTATGGACTCCTAACTTAACACTTCTTTTGTTGATTTCACCAGTTGCCAAATCTAACAGATAGTAATATGTTCTCATCTTATGTGTCTTCATTCAATACTGTGGAGTATTTCCCCTAGATCATACTCCCATTGTAGGCTTGGCTCCACATTCTCATTGTCTTCCATTCCGGAATGGCTTTCTTATGGTCCTTTTCCATCTTCTCCTGCCACTTACAGGACTGAGTACCTTGGACCAGGCACCTTTCAGCTCTATTACCCTTTCGTTGAAATTCCTCACATGACTATAAACATGACCTACGTATTACTGACTGCCAAGAGCTCCATATCTGTAAGGGTTTCTGCATATCTGTAAGAGTTTCTGCCACGTCCCATGTGGATGAGAAAAGGCAGAGGACAATGTTGGGTGTAAATCAATCAGTTACCCATAAACTTATCTAATCAATAAACACACAAGAGCCCATACTCTTTTTAAATGAGAGGGTGCGTGACAGATTGGGCCATACCAGATCTGGCCTCTAACAACATGGAGTAGCCCACCACTCCTTTATTTATAGTCACACAGGTAAATGGGTCCAGACTGGGAGGGGCTTCTTCTGTGATGAACAGGATGGGGTAGAGTTAGGGAAACCAATTTTCTCAAGGAAACTATCATACAACCAGATGGTGAACCACTCCCACACAGGCCACTTACCCCCAGCCATCTGGGACAGTCCTCTATGGCTCACAGTTCCTGGGATCAGGCCTCAGTGTCTCATGGCTCAACCTAGTCTAATTCTGCTGGAAAAGGATGGCTCCCTATGTATATCTCTGGTTTTAATGGCTCCCTGATCTCTTGAGTCATATATCCAGTTGCAGGCTCACCAGTCCCACTTGATTGCTGAATGAGAATGGAAAATGTTGAGGTTAACTGTGTCCCAAAGATACCTGTTCCTCTGCCAGTCCTCACCTAGCTCTCTACACCTACCTGTCAGCTTTTTCTCTGGCCATCTTCTGTATCTCAGTAAACCTTTTCTCCCTCTTCTCAGCTTTTCAAATTAAAAACCTAGGAGAAGAGTCTTGGTTATACTGAGACATACTAAAATATTTATTTGAAGGTCCAGGGTGGCTCTTGAGTTGGAGATGAGACCCTAAAGATACTTTTTATCTTAGGATGTTGACCAGTGGCAACCCCTTCTCTTTCTCAGTCTTCCTGAGGACTTTCTCCAAAAGGAAAGCTGTTCATTTTAAGTTGCTGCAAGATTGAGAAGGGCTTGCATGCTCACTCTTCATGTGTGAGAAGAAGAAATGGTCCTAAAGTAGGCCTTTCTCTGGACCTCACCTCCTTACCAGAGAGAAGTCCCCGCTGCTCTTTCTACTCTGTTTAACAATGAAACCTTCTGAGGATCATTTCTGATCCTTCAGTGTATAGGCACTTAGGAGCACAGTTTGGGTCACATCTTGAGATTTTAAATACATTTCAAGAATACAATGAGGAGTCAGCCTTGAGAAAGGGAAACACTTTCATAGTAGAATTTTTTTTTTTTTTTGTAGCTTTCAAATTTAGCTAAGCAGTTGTTTCCTACTGAATAATCAACACTTATAGAGCTCAAAGTTATAATGCAAGCTGTTCTTAAATCATGTACAGACTTTCAGCAATTCTTTTCTCCCCCCCCCACAATTAGAAAGTACAGTCTCTTTCCTTTTCAGATAACTTTAAAACAGCTGAATATGTTGAACTTACTGTGCTCTCTGAGATGATGATTTCTTGAATGAGAAGTAGACAATATTAAATCTCTGCTAAGAAAATGTTGAGACCAATCAGTCTCAGAATGATTCTGCGTTTTAACTGAGCATATCCCAGTATACTGCAAAAACTTAAATTGCCTATAGTTGCCATAAAAAGTAATGATGTGATACACTTAATTACTGTTTAGTAGTGCTTTTTATTTGAGTATTTCAAAGTATTAGTAAAAGTGTTATATATCATATTTCTATGGAGGACTTAAATAAAATGGAGATTTGTTAAGTGATAATTTCAAAACATCAAGTGCTGTTTTCCCTACAAGTACAAAATCGCCATTACAAGTATCTCTGTGTTTTGTCTTTTCCTTATTCTTGGCCCAATTACCAAGACGTTTTAAAAGGTTAGCTATCATAGCAATTGCTTTTATATTTAACCATTATTTAAAAAAATCTCCAACATAATCAAAATAACAAAATATTTTCCGAAAATTTTTACAGCTAATTGCTTTGCATTTTCCACTTCTTTACCTACATATATCATGGTGACAAATAGTACCATTTACATTATTTCTCATTTTATTTGCACATATGTATTTGCATTATTAACTTCAAAGAAAAAATTAAATTCCTCTTGCATCCCAGTACCTGTGTTCTTATCTATTTCCTCCCATCATGACCCAGGGTCAGGCCATATTGCTTTGGCCATTAGTTTTGGTGAGCTCCTGCATGTTTGGGACATGTTTTCATGCCCCATCTTTTCATCACTGACCTGACATTGCCATATGGAGAATATCAAGTCAGATGGGTTTTGCATTCAAACTTGAGAACAGACCCATAGTTAAGATAAGCATAGATCTTATTGAAACATTACATAAATGGCTTTATGCCGGTAATAAAAAGGATATTAGCTTCTTTGTTCAATTTGATGAGACCTTGTATCCTAGGGAGATTGCTTAATTTAAAATCCTGGCTCCACCTCTAACCATATATGTGACTTCAGGAAAATCATTTAAACTCTCTGCGCCCGGTTCTTCGGTGTAATATGTTGATAACAGTACTCACCAGGATTTTTATAGGGAATTAGATGAGTTAATGTTTTATAATGCTTAGAATAATACATAATGTACATAAGTTTATATAAGTGTTAGTCAAATAAATAGAGAAGATTAGACAGGAAAGCTTTGTAAGGACAAGCTCATTATGGAAGTTCAAACACCTAGGTCGATTAGAGTCAGACCTCAGAAAGCAGAGTGGAAGATAGGGGCTTAAAAGAAGTCCTTTTATTTGGAAATCTCAGCCACAGAGGCAGAGCAAGATAGTAGCTGGGCTCTACCAGAAACACCAAGTTGAACAGCAATTCAGGTGCCAAATTACTTCACAAGAGCTAAGGAAAGCAGGTGAGAGACTTTAGTGTAACAACAACAAAAAGAGAATATTGAAGAAGACAGGAAGGATGGAGTTGCCTGTGATGCCCTCCCACAACCCAAGCAGAGAAAAGAGAGAAAGAGAAAGGCCTTCTTTGGGGGTTTGGAGAGGGAGAATTAAGTCCAGTCCTTAGACCTAAAATCCAATACCAGGCCTGTCCAGTGAAACCCAGGACTGGGAAGCCCCATGGCCCCTCTTGCCAGGCTAGTACACACACGGGAGCCTGAGGAACTGAGGCCTGGTTGATGGTGACCCCCAGCCACAGCCCCAGGGCGAAAGCATGACTCACCTGCTTGGGAGGCCAGTTTGCTATGGTGAGGCCCAGCACCCAGGAGAAACTGAAAGCCCTGTACACAGAGCAGAGCTCACAGACAGGGTCACTAGATCAACTCTGCCACTAGGGCCCCAGCAGGACAGACCCAGATTTTGGATGTATCACTTCCACTCACACAGTGGGCCTCAGGCATACCCTCCCTCATCCTGAGGTGGCACAGACCCCCGTGGCTGTGAAACTTGGGCAGGAGCCAGGTTGGCATCAGCCTTGGTAGCCAAGCGACTGTCTGTACCACTAACTCCATGATCTTGGGCAGCACAGCTGTCTCCAGGGACACACTCAGAGATGGGGCTCTAGAACTGATCTGGCACGTTGCAGAGACCTGTGCTCCCGTGGGAGACTCATGAGTCAGTCAGCTATGGTGTGAGCCTCAGCATCCCCCTGACACTGCACCAGTCCTTTCCACTGTGAGACTCAGGTCTGACTTAGAATCAGCCCCAACAACCATGGGCTGCCTTCACCAGCACCATGATAACCCTATGCAGCATGGGGTCATGCCAGACCCCATTTGCTGGTGGCAGGACAGAGTAGGAAACATGAAACTTTGCCCTAGTGCTCAGGGCCAGGTTATTGAAACCTAACAGATCCTAATGGGCAGATTCAAGTGGTCCCTATCACCAGCCCTGCCTGTGGATAGACCTTCTAGAACAGCCCCTGTGCTGGGGGAGAGGTACAACCCCAGCCTATGAGAACTCTATTCTAGTTAGCATCCCTAGTGTCTGTGTGTAGTGGTCTTGGGCCATACATCCACTTTGGAAATAGGCAGCCCATAGCAATGTGGGCCCTCCTCCTGCCATGATGTTTTGGTTGGTCTTGATAGACTGTGAGCTTAGGGTGTGTTAGTCAGCTTTTCATTACTATGACTAAAATACCTGACAAAAGCATCTTAGGAAAAGGAAAAGTTTATTTGGGGCTCATGGTTTTGGAGGTTCAGTCAATGATTGGTAAAACTCCATTGCTCTGGGCCTGAGATAAGGTCCAACATCATGGGGAAAGGTGGAGGAAAACTAATTAGCTTGTGACAGGCAGTAAGGATCAGGGAAGAGGGAAGAGAAAGAAGGGGCCATAGAGAGATAAAGTCCAGACCATGTTCCCAGTGACCTACTTCCTCCAGCCTTACCCACCCGCCTATCGTTACCACCCCATAGTCCATTCAAATTATCAATTGATCAAATTGATCAATCCACTGATGAGATTATACTTCCCATAATTATAATAATTTCACCTGCCTTGCCTAATACATGGGTTTAGGGGGACATTAAAGATTTAAAACATAACAGAATGCGATTCAGCTCAGTGGCATTGGTGGCCACAGGTATGACAAGAGACTGGGTATCTTTGCCCAGAACCAGGTAAAATCCTGCAGGGCTTGACTATGGGGCTGGTATCTGTGAATGGCCACAGGGAGAGGCTTGTAGTGATAAACTACTCTTTCTGGATTCTCTCCTGTTTCTTTCTACATATTTCACCACAAATATATTTGGGGCAAACCTGAGAACACATTGCCCTCTAGTACTGTATCAATGAATCAATGCCAGTGTCAGATGCCTGGAAAATCTGGACCTGGACACCAATAAATGCTGAAATAGTAGAAGTGATTATAACCTCAGTGAAAATAAATAGCATAGTTAGAATTTCTGGTAAGCCAGACACAAAAAGCCTAATCAAGACGACTGGAAAGGGCTGGGGTTGTGGCTCAGTGGTAGAGGGCTTGCCTAGCATGTGCAAAGCACTGGGTTCAACTCTCAGCACTACATATAAATATGTAAAATAGAGGTTAATTGACAACTAAAATTATATATATATATGTATATATATACATATATATACACACACACACATATATTTTAAAGTGGAAGAAGACTGGCATAATACCTAGTTGTTTTAGTCAACTTTTTGCCTGCTATGACAAAAGGACCCAACCAAAACAAACGTAGAGGAGGAAATGTTTACTTGGGGGCTCACAGTTTTAGAAACAGCAATCCACAGATAGTAGGGTCCATTCTCTGGGGCTCCAGGTGAGACAGAACATTGCAGCACAAGAGTGTAGTGGAGGGAAGCAGCTCCACTACTTGATGGTCCAAAAGCAGAGAGAGAGGCTCCATTCACCAAATACAAATATATACACTAAAGCCAGGCCCCCAATGCTCCACCTCCTGCAGCCACACCCACCTGCCTCCAGTTACCATTAAATTAATCCTATCAGGTGATTAATTCACTGATTGGGTAAAGGGTCTCGTGACTGAACCACTTCTTCTCTGAACATTCTTGCATTATGCCATAAGTGAGCTTTGAGGGATACCTCACATCCAAACCATAACATTCCACCCCTGACCTCCCAAAGCTCACACTCACCTGACAATGCAAAATACATTTAGTCCATTCCCAAGAGTCCCTATAGTCTCAACAGTTCTGAGATTGCTCAAAGTTCAAACCCAAGGTCTTCTCTGAGACTCAAGGCAATCTCGCATTGTGAGCACCTGTAAAATTAAAAGCAATTTACAAGTATCCAATATATAAATTTAAAGAATAGTCAATATTTAAAGTCACAAGAATAAGGACATAGAAAGAAAGGATAGGAACAAAGCGAGACCAAAATCCAGCTGGGCAAACTGATCCTGTAGTTCCATGTCTGGCATCTGAAGCACATGTCATCCTGATGTTCTCTCCAAAGGGCTTGTGTAGCTCCACTCCTGTGGCCCTGTTGTTTGCAGTCAAGTGGCCTTTCTGTTGGCTTGTCTCTGTTCCTTTCCTGCAGCTTTCCTAGGACGATGCCCTACATTACTGGGATTTCTTAACCGCTGGGCTGTCCACTGCAGCTTTTATTTCCTCCTCACATCTCCACACTTGACTTCTTAGGGAGTGACCACAGGGACTCTGACTCTGCTGCACTTTGCCTCCAAGCACCCTCCTTTGAAATCTTGGTGGAAGCCTTCATGATCCCCTAACCCCAGCATCCTGTATTCCTGCAGAAACAGTACCACGTGGTCTACCACCATCTCAAGGAGTAGTGCAAGCTTCAGGGATCCTGGCTGCAGCAGCCTCTGAGTGTCTGGGTAGCTGAGCGGGTCAAAAAATCTTCCTAGGCCCCCTGGTGCAAGAAGGGTGCCCCATTTGTCTCTCCTCAAGAAAATGTTCACTTTTACTGTCTTGAGCCTGAGATGGGTGTGGTCTTGCCAGCTCCTGATATGCCCTCAGACCATCTTTCTTATTGTTTCTGGGAAAGGTCTTCAGGATTTCTTTAGTGGTAGTGATATCCTTCACAACTGCAACTTCCTTGCCCCAGTTGTACTCTGACACAGTTCAAGTTTTTCAAATCTTTCTGCTCTGCTTTTTGCTCCTGAATATCACAATAAACTTTGCTAAAAACTGCTAGTAATACCCATGATGCTTCCTGAATGCTATGCTGCCTTAAATTTTCTTCCACTAGATTAAGAAGTCCCTCACTTTTAAAGTCAGCTTCACAGAAAGTCTCAGGATACTGCCAAAATTCAGACAGCTTCTCACCCAGAATATAGCAGAAATGGCCTCTAGTCCAGTTACCAATAGTGTCCTCATTTTCCTCTAAACCCTCTTGAGCTCTGTCTTCACTGTCCTTGGTCCTATTGGCATTCTGGTCTTCTGAGCTCCCACCAGAACTGGCCATTAAGCTTTGCTTACAACAATTTAAAGCATTTGCTGCTGGCACTGCTAAGCATCTCACAATTCCTCCCACCAATTCCAAAGAGCTTGAAACAATTCCGAAGCACATGGTCAGGTTTGTCACAGCAATGACCCCACTCTCAGTACCAATTTCTGTTTTAGTCAGCTTTTTCTCTGCTGTGAATAAAAGATACAACCACAACAATTGTAGAGGAGGAAAAGGTTATTTGAGGCCTCATGGTTTCAGAGATCCCAGTCCATGGAAGGCTGGCTCCATTCCTCAGGGCTCAAGGTGAAGCAGAGCATCCTGGCAGAAGAGTGGGGCAGAGTGAAGTGGCTTGCATGATAAACAAGAAGCAGAGAGAGAGAGAGAGAATGACTCCACTCAACAAATACAAATATATACCCCAAAGTCATGCCCCCAATGCCCCACTGCCTCCACACACACCCTACATGCTTTAGTTACCACTCAGTTAATCAGATCAGGTGATTAATTCACTGATTGTGTTAAGGCTTTTGTAACCCAATCATTTCTCCTCTGAACCTTCTTGCATTGTCTCATATGTGAGCTTTTGGGGGATACCACACATTCAAACCATAGCACTAGTCCTTTAATATCTAGATGATGTCACATACCAAGAAGTATCAAGAGCTGTCAGGAGACTGTGACTTCACCTAAAACTCAAAGAAAGGTGTCAGAAAATGACTGGGTAGTCATCAGTATGGAAGAACTCTCAGAGAACTTAAAATACTATTTTAAAGAAATTCAAATCAGTTAGAAGACAACACAGATATGTTTCAACATGCTAAAAGGGAAATTTTTTAAAGAAATGGAAGCAATTTTTAAGGACAAACAGAAGTTCTTGAGCTGAAAAAATGTACTCCATGGAATTTGAAATGTGATGGAAAGCATTCCATGGAATTTAGAATGTGATGGAAGGCATTGGTAGCAGGATAGAACAAATGGCAGAAAGAATTAGTGAACTTAAAGACAGGCTATTTGAAAATATACTTGGAGGAAAAAAAAAAGAATGAAGAACAATGAAGAAAACTTATAGAAACTATTAAAGAATTTGAGATTTCATTAAATAATTGAGAATTCAAAAAGGGTAGAAATGTCATTATTTCAAAATAGCTATTATAATCAGATGTTTTTGTAAACCTTTAAGTACCCACAATGCAAAATCATACAACAAATTAAAAATAACATGTAAAACATACTTCAAGAATAAATTACTGACTCACAAAGGAAGACTGTAGTAGAAAGAGGGAGAAACTACTATAAAGTCAGAAACAAGTTACATAGTAACTGCAGCAAGACCTTACCCACCAATAATTATCTGCAATGTAAATGGATTAAATTCTCCAATTAAAAAACAGAGTGACTGAATGGGTAAGACGACAAAATCCAACTCTCTGTTGTTTATAAGAAATTCACTATATCTCTAAGGACACACATAGATGGATAGTGAAAGTTTAGAATAAGATATACCATGCAAATAGAATCTAAAAGAAAGCAGGAATAGCCATTCTTATATCAAATAAAATCAGTTATGAGAGATAAGGAAAGTCATTAAAGGATAAAAGAGTTTCAACAGAAAGAGGAAATGACAATTTCTGATTCCTATACATCCATTGTTGGAACACACAAGAATACAAAGCAAATATTCATAGAATTAAGGGAAGAGATTGACTCCAGTACAATAATACTTGGGGAAATTAACACCCAATTTTCAGCAATGGATAGATCATCTAGACAGAAAATTAACAGAGGAACAGCAGAGTTCATTTGTACCCTAGACAAATGGGCCTAATGGACATACATAGAACATTTCATGCAAGAACAGCAAAGTACATATTTTTCTTATCAGCACATGCAACAATGATAAATCATCTATTAGGCCACAAAATAAGTTTTGGAAAATCGAAATTGTCTATGAATATTTGATCAGAATGGAATGGAAGTAAAAATCAATAACAAGATATGGATATTATACAAATATATTGAAATTAAACTTAGTTTTGAACAACCAATGTAGCAAGGAAGAAATCAGGAATTAAATTAAATTTCTTGAAATAAACAGAAATGGAGACACAACATACCAAAATCCATGGGATACAGCAAAATTTTGTGCTAAGAGGAAAGTCTATAGCAATCAATCCCACATGAAAAAGGTGCAGCACTATCAAATAAACCACCTGTCACTGTATGTCAAGCATGTAGAAAACCAAAAACAAATCAAACCCAAAATTAATAGAAATAAATAATTAAGATCAGAATTAAATAAATACAATAGTCTTTAAAAACTATAAAAGATCAATGAAATAAACACCTTGTTCTTTGAAAAGTTCTTTGAAATATTGTTACTCAACTATATAGTTAAGAAATAATAGAAAACTCAGATAAATAAAATCATAGATGAAAATGAAGACATTACAACTGACACTGCAAAAATGCAACAGATGATTAGGGATTAGTGTGAACAACTGTGTGCCAACATATGTTTGAAAATCTAGAAGAAATGGACTGGACACATTTCTAGACATATACACCTTACCAAGACTGAATCATGAAAGAGAAAACCTGAACAGATCAAAAAATAATGAGATTGAATCAGTAATAAAAAACTTCCTAGCAAAGAAAAGTCTAGGACCAGATAGCTCAACTTATTTAAATAAGGATACCAATCTCCTTTAGTTATTACAAAAATACAGGAGAGGAAACCATTCTTCATGGACATTCTACAAGGTCCACATTACCCTTATATGAAACCGAATAGACACAACAATAACTAAAATGAAAACTGTAGGCCAATATCTTTAATGCACAGACTCAAAATCCTTAAGAAAATACCGGCAAACTGAATACAACAGCACATTAAAAGGATTATTTGCCATTATTGAGAAGGATTCATGTTAGGGAGGCAAGAATGGTTAACTATATGCAAATCAATCAATAATGTGATTCAACACATGGACAGAATAAAGGACAAAATTCATAATGCCATCAAGAAAAATGGAGAAAAGACATTTGCTGAATTCAAACATCCCACCATGATAAAAACACTGAACAAATTATGCACAGAAGAATGTACCTTAATGCATTATAGGCCATTTATAATAAGCCATCAGCTGATGTTATACTAAATGTGAAAAAACTGAAAGCATTCCCTCTAAGACCTGGAACAATACAAAGACACTTACTTTCATCACTTTTATTCAACACAGCTCTGGAAATCCTAGCCAGAGCAATCAGGCAAGAAAAATAAGTAAAGGGCATTCAAATTGGAATAGAAGTCAAATTGTCACTCTTTGAAGATGACATGATCTTATCGAAAACCCCAAAATTCCACCAAAAAATTATTAAAACTAATAAATAGCCAAATTGTAGAATACAAAACAACATACAAACATCAGTAGCATTCCTTTATGTCAACAGCAAATTATCTAAAGTAGAAATCAAGAAAATAATCTCACTTATTTAGCCATAATGAATAAATTAAATTCCTAGGAATAAATTTAACCAAAGAGATAAAAGATCTCTACAATGAAAATTATGTAAAAAGTGATTAAATGAATTGAAAAGGCACAAGAAAGTGGAAAGAAACCCTCTACTCATAGGTTGGAGAATCAATATTAAAATGTCGATACTACCCAAAGCAATTTACAGATTCAATGCAGTCCTTATCAGCATATCAATGATATTCATCACAGAAGCAGAAAAAATAAATCAAAAATTTATATGGAACAACAAAAATACCTCACCTTTAGCAAAAAGAACAAAGCAGGAGGTATTACACTACCAAGAGAAATAAGCCAATCCCCCAAAACCAAAGGACAAATGTTTTCTTTAATATGCAGATGCTAATTCACAATAAGGGGAAAGGTAGGGTAGAATAAAGTTATTTTAGGTTAAGTAGAGGGGTGTTAAGGGAGGAGAGGTAGTACAAGGGTAGGAAGAATAGTTGAATGAATCTGACATTATTACCTTATCTACATGTACAATTACATGACCGGTGGGATTCTACATCATGTACAACCAGAAGAATGAGAAATTATGCTCCATTGTATATGATGTATCAAAGTGCATTCTACTACCATGTATAACTAATTAGAAGAATTTTTTTTTTTAAAACTGTGCTACAATGCTCTAGTTTTCAAAACAGCCTGGTACTGGCATAAAATCAGTCACATAGAGAATGGAGAACCCAGAAGTAAACCCACACATCCACAGTCATTGAACTTTTAGCAAACATACTAAGAAAATGCAATGGTGTAACACCAGTCTTTTCAATAAACAGTGCTTGGAAAATTGGACTGCCACATGCAGAAGGATCAGACTATTCCCAGTTACCAAAGCCAAATCAAAATCAATTAAAGACCTCTGACTATGCAATTTCTAGAAGAAAACATAATCATAACACCTCAGGACATTGTAATTGGCAGGGATTATTTTGGGAGGGGATACTTCAAAAACACAGGCAACTAAAGCAAGATAGACAGATGGGATTATATCAAACTAAAAGCTTCTACACAGAGCAGAAGCAATCCAAAGAGTGGAGAGGCAACCTAAAGAATAGGGGAAATATCTGCAAAGTGCACATCAGACAAGGGGTTGATGTTCAGAATATAGAATGAACTACAAAAATTCAGTAGAAAATAAAACCCTCAAATAATTCAATTCAAAATTTGGCAGTAGGTCCAAATAGACATTCTTAAAAGAAGACATAAATGGTCACTCAGTACATGAAAATGACTCAACATTACTAATGCAGATCAAAACCACAATGAGATACCATTTCACCCACTGAGAATGGCTGTTGACAATAGACAAAAAATAGCAAAGGATGGTGAGGATGTGAAGCAAGAGAGTACTCTTGGTGGGGATGTAAATTAGGGCAGTCATTATGGAAAACAGTGTGGAGGTTCCTCAACTAATTAAAATTAGCACTACTGCATGATCTAGCAATCTCACTACTGGGTATCCATCCAAAGGAGATGGATTCAGCATCTTGAAGAGACATCTGAACTCCCATGTTAATTGTAGCATTGTTCACAAAAGCAAGAAATGGAAACAATGGGAGTGTCATCAGTGGATGAATTGGTAAAGTGAGCATGCTGTACACAATGGAATGCAATTCATCTATAAAAGAGAGTAAAATTCTGCCATTTGTGGTGACATGGATAGATCTACAGATAATTATGTTAAGTGAAATAAGTTAGGCACAGAAAGTCAAATATTGCATGATCTCACTCACATATGAAGTCTGAAAAATTTGGTCTCATAAGCATTAACAGCAGACTTGGTGGACACCAGGAGCTAGGGAGATTAGAGGAGGGCAGGAATGGGGAAAGGTTGATCAATGGGTGCTCAGGTACAGTTAGATAGGAGCATGAAGTTCCAGTGTGCTCTTGCAGATCACAGAAATGTACTATACATTTCAGAAACCTAAAAGAAAGGATTTTGCAATGTTTTATCATAAAGAAATGACAAATGTTTGAGGAAATAAATATGTTTAACCTGAAATAAATATAATGTAAGGTATACAAGTTTTGAAACAATACATAGTACCCACTAATGTATACCATTTTTAAGTTTTTATGTGTCATTTAAAAAATAAGTTAAAAAATCTTAGAGTCAGAAGTAGGGGACTGAGGAAGCAAGAACAAAGTAATCCAAAGAAAAAATAGTTCGTATTGCAAGTCCATTTGGTTGATTTTACATGAAGATGTGCAGGCTATCCCAGGGAACATGGAAGGGAAGCATTTATCCCATGTCTCCCATCCTTCACTGATCAATTTTGCCCCTGAAGGATGAGAACTTCCTGGGAACTTTCATGTTATTAATTTGCTTGGATTCCTCCAGGTTGTTTTGTTGGAGGAATCAAGGAAGACTTATTGCAAATACTGAGAGATGTTTCTGAACAGTTAAAGGAAGGCATTGTCAGGTTGTACCTGTTAGAAACTAATGACAAAGTAATGCATGGGATAGAGGGTAGACAACTGGAAGCAGGAGCTAAGAGGATGCACTCAGGAACAGATGGCTGTCACCTAGCCTCCAACTGTCTTTGCACTTCAGAGTCAGGTGCAACACAGAGAAAGTCAAGGCAGAATGTTACATAGAAAGAGGGAGGTGATCACCTATGAGGAGAAATGATAAGGATGAAATAAGTTTCGTAGCTATGTCAGGAGAAGGGTCGAAGTGCGGAAGCAGTGGGCAGATGTCCATTTATGAATGCTTTCCTGTGCTAGTCATTTACACCTATTTTATGAAAGAGAAGTATGCTTGAAAATGAGCTATTTTCTAATTTTGTTTGAAAACCATGGCAGTCAATGTTCATTAGCCTACACCAATCTTACTAGTAATAAAGTTACATAAACACTCTTCAAAGTTCATACAACACTTTTCAAGTACCTTCGCATAGAAATTTGAAAAATTAAGTAGATAAACAGCATTTGAGAATTTGGAATCCACACTTCATAAGGAAATGCACAGAACCCTTTAAACAGAGTAATTTATCTAATGAACTATGGAGACTGGCCATCCAATCTCTGTGTGGACCTTCACTTAAAGTATGTGATTACTGTTAGTATAGTAAACTGCACTGAGATGCTCCCAACTATGCTATCATGAATCATGATGAGCTTAGAAAAATGTAGCCTATAGCCAAATAGTCAGAAGAAGATATTTTAAAACATTTGTGGGAAGACATAGATAAAAAATTCAAAACAACTATTTAAAGTCTTTAAAATATAAAAACATGGATTTTCCCATTCACTAACAAATTTCTCCAAAAATCTGTTTTATTCTTTTGCAATCCCTCTGTAACTCTAAGGTCACCTAGCTGAGTCAGAGTATTTACTTTGGTTATTTGGTCTTCTAGAAAATGAGAACGGGTGAGAAATAGTTTCTTATTATAGGAGAGGTTGATGTGCTTTATTCTGAAATGCAAAAATCATGCTGTGAAGCATGCCACTCTTAAGGAAGACTTAAGTAGCTTATATGGATCAACTAATTAGTGTAGCTGTGACTTGCTAAAATGGGTTCATCCAACCAATTTTAATCCAATTATTAAAAATGTGTAAACTAGACTTGTATAGTCACTTAGTTTTAGCTCTCGTTGCAGATTCCAATATAACATTAAATAAGCTGCATGTCCAACTGGAAGGAGGCTCACAGGCAAGTCATGGAGCTGGCTCCTAACACCATTTCA
>JAJEJO010001889.1:279615-293093 GCA_020662805.1 Glaucomys volans | reverse complement strand
CCCCCCCCCACCTGCCCCACAGATTGGATCTAATGAGATCCCCTGAGACTCAAAGAAGCTGAGTAAATGCCCCTGTGTCATCAGGGCTGCCAGACCACAAATGGGCGACCCTGACAGAAAGCCCCAGCCAGCTCAGGCCCCTCCCTCCAGGCAGTGGATACAGACCAGGTATTACAATCTTCCTTCACCACAGAGCCAGGTGGGTACAGAGTCCCATGGAACTCACAGGGACACTCAGCTGGTGCCACACAGCCCCCATTCTCGAAGATCAGCCCTAGGGCAACAACAAAGATCTGCTTAATTCACCTCTGCCTCTGTTCATGAGCCTGCAATAGAGATCCCCTTATGCATGTGCGTTCACTTCTGAGCCCACTTTCAAACTCTGTCCTCCAAATCTTAGGCCCACCAGACATGAATTTCTTCTGGGCAATAATCCCCACTGCTCAGAGGACCACCCCCAACCTGCACACTAAATAGCTTCTTCTTACCACCTCTCAAAGGCCTCTCTTGCATTTGGAACCAGCCTAGGTATCACCTTCTCCAGGAAGCCTTCCCTAACCTCCCCTCCCATGAATTCCTGTATCTCTCCTTGTTTGAACCCCTGAGCTGGTTTTCACCACATCATACCTTAGACTGGAGTCAGATGTGTGTCTTATCCCTGAAACCAGATCCTGATCCCTAAAGTCAATGCCAACCGCTTATATATTTTTTTAAATCTCAATCCTCTGCCTAGTGAAGTGAATTGCACATCACAGATGTCATGCAAATTTTTACACCATGAAAAGTAAGATAAAGTAACTGTACATGGATAGATGTTTAAACAAATACATGTGTGAATGAATGAATGACTTATCCTCATCTCCACACCTGAAAAAGTTCAGTCCCGATGAAGTTAAATATCCCAATGAAATCAAATGCCCTGGTGATTCTCTGAAGAGGCCACAGTTCCACCCACATCCCTTAAGACATTCACTTTTTAGATGTTTGCTCCTTTCTTCTTTCATTCATTCTATAAACAGGCCATCTCTGAGCCCCTGTTTCTGTGCCAGGCCAGAAAGTTGCCGCCAGACCCCACTCCAATCCCTAGCATACCATTGGGGCAGTAGCAGCCATCCACACAGGCAATCTCGCTGTCCACACAGGATGTCCGGGACTGGCAGGAGGCAGGGCAGCAGGCAATGCACTCGTTGTAGGTAAAGGCCTTCTCTTTGCAGTGCACAGCTTGGGAGAAAGGAAGCCAGTGGCCTGTTGGCTCTTCCAGGACCCACACTCACTCCAGGCCCCGGGATGGGAATCCAAAGTTTTTGATTTTCCTGATTCTGTAGTCCCAAAGTGAACACAGTGTACACAGGAATTTGGCAAGGGCCTGGAGGGCTCTTAGACCAGACTCATATCACTCTGAGGACACAGGCCAGTCCCCTATCCCTGACTCTGAACTTCAGTTTTCCCATCTGTCACTTGCAATTGGAACCTCAGGGCTTTAACCTCTGATTACTATTCTGAGTGTGACAGAGCATTCAGCTGAAGACTGTGGATGCCACCCGAAGCCCATATCAGAGCCTGTCTGAAGTCCTCCCTGCCCACCACCAGGCTGCACCTACTGCATTGCCAGAGCTGGGTCCTCCAACCCTGCAGGGGCCGTCCAGCCTGCGCACACGCCCGGGCATACTCAGCCAGTGCTCGGCACCAGGTGGCTTCATCATTTCCTGATCTGTGCAAGGAAATTGAGGGTCACATTGGAACAAGGTCCAACCTGCCACCAGTCCCAAACCACCTTTTAGAGACTACCAGGGCTTCAGGGTACTCCCTCCTGCCCCTCAGTTTGAAAGGGAGCTGAGGAGGCATCTAGATCCTAGATTGAGAGCACAAACCTGGATTCCAGTCTCAGCATTGCCACTGACTTTCTGTGAGACCCTGAGGGGATCAGGCCCCATATGAGGGCCTCAATTTAATGGGGGAAGCTCTGCCCCAGCTAGGCAGATGGGAATTCCAGAGCTTTGAGAAGCATGTCTGGGATTATCAGGCTCAGTGGCCCACATTCAGAGTCCTCACCCCAAATACCCTCATAACCCAATACCATGCAACTCCTGGTCCCACTCACTGGCAGAGATCACTGGTACAGCTGGCTGCAAAGGGCAGAGGACTGACATAGGCATGGCAGACATCAAAGGGGGGCCGCAGCAGTGCCTCACACCGCTCATACACACCCTGGATGACACAAAGGCCGGAAGCTGGGGCTGGAAGCTTGTAGAACCGCATAGCCCTCACTTCACCAGCCCCATAATGAGCCCTGACTTGGTCTAGAGGGAAAAGAGGAGGTGGAGTGGGAGATGAGAGGGAGAGGTCATTTGCAACAGTTGCTTGGGCCCCTGAAGCCAATGGCTTTCTGAGAACTGGACAGAAAACCAACCACAGCCTGGCACTGAGGTCAGGGGACTCTCCCCAGGGCCCAAACCTGCATGGTTCCAGGGCTCTGCTGCAGGCATGGTGGGCGAGGAAGGGAGGAGGTTGTGGGCCCTGGAGGGTGGTTGGGGACAAGTTCCTGCCAGCTGTGCACAAACTCAGCCACATCATCCGTCAGCTTTCCTGTAGGAGAGAACTAGCATAATCAGGGAGGGTGGGGACAGGAAGAGCAGAGGGCTCTGAGCAAAGGCAGGTGCCAAGGAATGGGTAAGCAGTTTTGAAGAATGAGCCTGATGCCATCTCAATCTGAATTTCCCGACTGAGCCATTCTCATGGAAAAGCTTTTCAGCTCTAACAGGCAAGAATGTTCAAGAACCTATAGGAGCTCCCTACTGCTCCAAACTCAGAGGAGCCAATACCCTGCAACCAGGAGAGATCTGGTATGTGAGTCTGAACAAGTTCCTGCATCTAGCTGAGCCTGATTCCCCATGTACAGAAAGGAGTAATGATCCCCTAGTGACATTATTACAAAGACTACTCACTCGAGATGGTGCAGTGAAGTGTTCAGCACACCGTGAGTGCTCAAAAGGAGTCACTTCCCTTCTTCTGGCCAGAGCCACCATGACTTGTCCCTGAGTCCTTCACTTTTAGCTCCTACCCCACCCCACTCCATAGGTACCTTCAGCTCTGCCTGAATCCTTTCTCTCCTTGGCTCTTTCTAGGCCCCTGTTCCCCTCCTCCTCCCTCTGCCGCCTGGAAAGCATTCATTATATCTGCACAAAACCTTAACAGGAATTCTTATCGTGACTATTTTATAAGTGAAGAAACTGAGGTCCAGAGTAGTTGAGAACATGTCTAAGGCCACACATTTAGCAAGAGGTCCCTGGCCTCCCACTGGGTCCTCAACACCATGAACATAACCCTGGAGCTCTACCCCAAGTCCCCTCCACCCCTCCCAGCCTGACCCAGTCTCCGCCCACACCAAAGCTTCTCAGATTCACATGCCCTGCACCTCACCATAGCTGGTCACCAGGTCATCCTGGGGGTCAGCATTGTTGTTTCCACACAGTCCCTGGGTCCAGCCCAGGAACTCTGGGCTCATCTTAATGTAGACAGCCGAGGTGCCATCCCAGGCCAGCGTGAAGGCTGATTGGTACCTCACAATGACATAGCCAGCAAGCCGCTGTAGATGCACGTTCCCCATCACATGTGGCAGTGGGACCCTGTAGGGCACAGCACAGCTTTAGGGAGTCCACACTACCTCTGTGACCCTGTCCCCTCACCAAAGGCCCATCCATCCCCTGCCCCATGATCTGAAACCCCCACAAAACCTCCCTCCTTGAATTCCCAGGTGCCTGCAAGAGGCACTTTCCTCTTCAGAGGGCTTTCCTTCTTCTTCCCCCTACCTCTTTCTTTTGTTCTGATATTCAGGATTGAACCCAGGGGCATGCTACAACTGAGTTACATCCCTTTAAATTATTATTTTTTTAATTTTTGAGACAGGGTTGCACTAAGTTGCTGAGGTTGACCTCAAACTTGAGATCCTCCTGCCTCAGCCTCTCAAGTTGCCAGGATTACAGGCGTGCGCCACTATACCTGGCAAAAGGGTTTTCAGTATTGCAATTTTTTGGCAGGAATAAATCTTAGAGAGATTGAATTTGCCACCTCCTTTCTCACAGACAGGAAGGCAGAGAGAAAGTGGACTTCTACTTTATTTGTTTGTTTGTTTGTTTGTTTATTTATTTATTTACTCTGATGGGGAGCAAGAACATAGCAATAAGCCCAGAAGCCAAGAGAGGAAGAAAACTGGGAGAGCAAGAAAAGACTTAGAGCTTTAGCACTCCTGACCACTTTCCCAGTTTTACTGGTACAGGGACCCTGGCCAATCTAGAATTTTCCAACTTTCACTCCAGC
Organism: Glaucomys volans; assembly: GCA_020662805.1. Lineage (NCBI taxonomy): Eukaryota > Metazoa > Chordata > Mammalia > Rodentia > Sciuridae > Glaucomys > Glaucomys volans. The sequence continues at coordinate 288,776 of JAJEJO010001889.1, read as the reverse complement.
TGGAAACCAGAAAAGAGAAACAAAAGTAGTGCCTAACCAGCTAAAAGATCTAAATGTTAGTCCAACCTTTACAGCAGAAAGCTTAGGGTCTTAGTCTTATGCTCAGCCCCATAAAGTTTGGGTACCCAGTTTCCAGACCTGAAGCAATAGATGCTGATGGGGCAAAAGTCATAACTGGAAGAGCCCTTCTGGAAGCAATCTGAAGTGACATTGGACAGCAAGGGAAGCAAGAGAGAATTAAGATTGAACCACATCTGGGGCTATTTAGTGTGAGGGCAGTCTTCAGCCCTCAGGTTGTCCCCAGGCATCCTTGATGGCCCAGCAAGAAAACTGACATTCAAAATGACCCTGCAGTATCAGAAAAATGTGAAAATGGGTGTAATCTGCTCAGAGGAGGCAGGAACTGTGTGATCCATTTGGAAAGAGTTCCATCAAATTATGAAAGAAAAAAATTATGCATGTTTATTGTGGTAAACTCAAATCTCTGGAAAATTTTGCCATCTTCTGAAAATCTACTGTATGGAAACCCACAGTCTATGAGTTCCAGCAAACCACCAGGGACTCAACCCTTTGCCAACTCCACTGAAACCCAGCTGATCTGACAGCAAGCTTCTGCCCTGATGGTGGAAAGTGCTGTTTGTTCCCTGTAAGCTGGAGAAGGGCAGATGTTCTCTTCCCAGTGTAGGGATGAGGATGGCTCAGTGTGGAAGAGTCATAGTTACCTCATGCCTCCATGGGTGACTTCCTTGGCCAGATGGATCTCCTGCTCACCGGCAAGGAAGAGGCTGACAGACCTTGAGCAGGTGTAGGGGGCGAAGCCACACTGTGGGTCGTTGTGCACCTAATTGGAGGGTTCAAAGGCCAGTTCGCAGGCTCCTGCTACAGTTCTGGCCCTGAGCTGCGCTCCTTATGGATCTTCTGCTAAAGTTGTATGATTGCCTACCCCTGTGGGCCAAGCATCTTTCCTCTACGACCTCTCCCAGTCCCCATAGCACCACAGGGAGGTTGGAGCTAAGATTATTTGCATTTTAGAGAGGCAACTGACACACAGAGAGGTGGAGTAATTAAGGTTGCATGCACATGTTGCAAATAGTAGAGGCAGGATTCTAATCTAATCTAGGTTTGCCTGGATTGGATTCTAGGGTTCTCTTCAGACCACTGTACCATCTCTCTGTTTCTGGATGGTTTTATATATCCTTCCCAGATTGTCCCATCAGATTGAAGGCAGATTATGTATTCACACCATTCCACACTCATACAGAACACAGTCACACACACCCATATATATAAGGTATGAACACCTTCAGTGCACACTCCATAAGCACACCACACTCCTCTCCCCACAACCCTGGAAGGCAGAGACCAGCTCCCCTGCACATGCAGGCACACACATCACTACGATGCTATTTGTCACACATACCTTTTCTCTGTTCCCAGTTCAGAAGCCACAAACCCACTGGGTAGGATGGGGTTTCCAGAGCTTAGGGGAAAGGTGTAACAGTGTCTTCCTGTCATGTACAGAAACCCTTCCCAGGAACCACCCTTCCATTAGATTACTGTTAGATGTGGTTAAGCAGACTCAAGTCACCTCAACTAAAAATGGGAACTATGAAAGCCACCTAAGGTCTAATTAAAAGTTTTCCAAGCATTTTTTACTGTAACTCACAATAAGAGATACATATATAAGTAAAACCAAGCTTAAAATTAATATCACATGATCCTACAATACGTACAATCAGAAAAACAAGAAATTATACTCCATTTATGTATGATTTATCAAAATGAATAAATGCACTCTACTGTCATGTATAATTAAAACAAATTTTTAAAATTTTTTTAAATTAATAGCCATATTAATGTGTAATACATTCTTATATTTTCTTTCTATTTTTAAATGCTAGGAATAACTCTTTAAGTTGTTTCACAACCCATCAATGCATGGCACCCCATTAGTCTAAGTAATTGTAACATATCCATCACAAAATGACAGTCATGAAAAACTCTGATGAGTGATACCTCAAGGCAGAGAGGAGAGAATTGGTCATGCCCCAGCCCATCCAGGGCATGGTCTCCAGGGCAGCCTTGTGGTACAACTATTCCTGAGGCAGAAGGATCACACCCAGCTGACAGAGCAGTGACACTGAGTGCTGGAATCTCCCCAAATCCCCAACCCTTCAACCCAGGCAGAGCTGGTTCCTTAGGTAAATTTTTCTCCAGGCGGGTATACTGGTCTGAAGGCAACTCCTCATTCAACATGTGTGTGGTGAGGAAATCAGGTCTGCAAAACAGTGCCTCTCACACGTGTATTCATATATTTTACAAACTTTTACTGAGCACTAATCCAGACACTGGAACCACCAAGCAAAAAACATGGCTCCTAGCCTAGAAAGTATTTGGTAGAGGCTGAAACCCAGCAGCAGGCCTTGTAAGAGACATGCAATGGCAAGGTCATGTTAACCCAGAGAGGGGCTCCTCCACCAGCATGGAAAGTCAGCACATCTGGGTAGTCTCTTTAGAGGCAGTGGCCAAATGGAGTCATCCGGGACCTCCAACATCTCCTCTGAGGCACCATGCTCTTTATCTCAGGCCCTTAATACCCAGAATTCCCTTTGCCTAGAACATCCTCATGTCCATCCCCACTCCTGCTACTCTCCCTTTTGCTAATTCCAGTTCTTTCTTCAGATCCCAACTTAAATGTCTCTTCTGATGCCCAGTGATTCACTTCATTTCATGTCTGTTTTTTCCATATCTATTTTTTGTTCTCAGGGCCTCCTACCATCAAAAACCTTGCACCCAGAAAAAAATACAGTAGCACTCAAATACTTGAGTAAATGAATGAATGGTCAGGGAACAGCTGAGAGTCGGTGGGTGAGCAGGAGCTGGGGAGACATGGCTCCTTCCAGATGCAGACTCTCTGGGCTGCAGCTGGCTGTGATGGGGACAGGAAGATGCCAGCCTCTCCAGGACAAGTAGAGCCCAGGTCACCCCAGCCTCCAGGGACTGGTGGAGCTTTCTGGACAGACAGGGTAGGGGAGGCCTCACCTGGATGGAGAAGCTCTGCCCCTCAGGTTCATGGCGCCCCACCAGTGTGTAGCTGCCCTTGCCAGAGAGGTAGTAGTAGAGGCCATCAAATGTCTCCACATGGTGCTGTCCCCATGCCCGGCAGATACTGTCCCGCTCAGGGCCGGCATTGTACACTGAGGCAGGGGAAAGAGAGCCTCTTTGCACAGCTATGCTGGGCACCAGGCTCGATGCTGGTGAGTTCCCTTCATCAGTACTCCACACCTCAGGCCTACTGCACCCCCCACCCCTCCCTGAGATGAAGGTACAGCCCAGACTCACCCATCTGGCAGCGTGGTCCACTGGCATTGAAGCGTCTACAATCACAGAAGGCTGGGTGCACACACTCACCCCCATTGAAGCAGGAGAACAAATCTGCAAGGGAGATACAGAGGCATCTCCCCATGGAGCCAAGGTGGGCAAAACCCAGTGATACATACCTCCTCACGCTAGGCACCAAGCTCCAGTCCTCCCAGGCTGCATGGAATCCAGGTTCCCATCAAAGGCAGCTTTAGTATTCCCTTGCAGCTGGCCTGAATGGGGGCCCTTCAGGGTGCCTCAGACTCCAGCCCTGCCCACTCCCTAGCAGGCAGGCTGGGTGGGGTCCTGGAGGCTTTGCCTTTAGTATGCACCAAGAGGCCCCTAGGCTCAGACCTTCAATTCCCTAAGCTAAAATCCAGGCTAGCAGGCAAGGGAGCAGAACTGAGAAAATGGAGCATATGGGGTGAGCAGGGAGAGACTGCATGGAAGATCCTCGGGTAGTATTCTTCCTCACTGCTCCATAGGGCAGGGGATGGGGAGAGGACTTCATAAGAGAAGCATGTAGCAAGAAGGCCACAGGTGAAGAGGTGACAAAGTAGAACAGTGTGATGAAGAAGCAGTCATGATGTGAAAGGAGGGATCACAGACATGTAACAGGTGATGGGGGCAGGCACAGGCATGAGCAAGGTGAGGGGAGGGACCATCAGGACAGGTGAGAGGAGCGGACACAGAAAACAGGACAGAATGAAGGGAATTCCACAGGAAGTAGAAAGAACTCACAGAAATGGAATGAAGGGGAGAGAAAACCAGTCACTGAACAAGAAGCACAGTCTCACTTGGAGTCAGACAGTGAGAGGGGAGCCCCAGGGCCATGGGATGCAACTCTTCTCAGGTAGGAAGAAAAAGCAGAGTGGCATTGAAGGCCAAGACTGGGGAAGGTGTAAAGAGACCTGAGTCAGGAAAAAGAGGTCACAGGAGACCAGAGGGAAGACCTTTCCTTTCCTCAAAGTTTCTCATGGGCCAGGACCCTGTCACACACAGCCCATAGACCACAGTGAGGGTGCCACTTACAAGATGGCGCACACTTGGCCCGGTGGAGCCGTCTTTCCCAGGAAGACATGGCCAAGGAGTCCAGGGCTTCACCTTCCTTTTAGAGACAGGATGGGGAGGGCAATGAAGGACTGACCTCAGGGCCAGCCCCTAGGTGGCCTTCCCAGAGGTCACAACTCTTCTGTTCATTTTCTGCAAGGAAGAAACTCCCCTGCCTCTTAGTGTAATGCTAAAGCCACTTACCTCCCCTGACCACTCCTGAGAGGTACTCTGATTTTCAGGATTGTTCTGAATCCAGGGGGGCAAAGATCTGGCTTTTTCTCTAAAGTGACATCTGGGGAAGGTTGGTGATGCCTGTAATCTGAACATACCTGCTGCTCTGCCCCAGACTCCCCTTCCTTCTCCCTCCATCCCCAGGAAATCTATCGCCCTCTACAGCCCCTGCACAGAAACCCTGGAGAACAAGCATGGGGAAGAGGTGAGGAACAAAAGAAGCACCACATCCCTCTCTACCCCACCTTCCCCTGGGGCTCTCCCAACAGCAGAAAAAGCAGGGTCTCAGGGATTACCAACTAATTCTCTGGGAACTCAGCTCCAAGTCAGATGGGAGATGTGCAAGGCAGGGCTGAGAATCCCTAGTCTCCAGACCACTCCTGGCACATGGTCTCTTCAGTCATAAACCATCTGAAAGGACTATCCTGAGCATCATGAGTGTCCAGTTGCCACACACTAGATGACTGGACACTGACCTCTCAGAACTTCAGTTTGAGGGGTCTAATGTCACCTGGGACTGGGACTGACACAGCAGAATCCCTCTTAGAGGCTCAGCCTCCTCATTAGTACAATGTTCCCAGAACTACATTCCAGGCACTGAGTTAGGTGCAGTGAAGAGGACAGAGTCCCTGCATGGAGCCTATGGTCATGTTCCAGGGACCAACAAGCCAAAAACCACACTGTGGGTGTTTATCTCCATGTCTTCCCCCATCACTGGCATCTCTGCTTCCCCAGGTTAAACCCCCAGTCTCCAGCAAATGACTTGAAACAGGAAATATTCAGAAGCATTTGTTGCTGGATCCCAGCCCCAGCTCTGCCCTCCCTTGGCAAGTGAGGTCTCCCTGCCTCATGCCCTGACACTCATACCCTTTCTATCCCTGTCCTTCTGACCATCTGGAAGGTCACTGACCCATCCTTTGCCAGGTTTCTCACCACCCTTTGGTACTCCCTGGGTTTTGCCAGCAGTCCTGACTCAGAGACCCAGGCCAGCCCCAGGGGTTAGGTTTCCTCCCTGGTAGCAATCTACCCCAAGGACCCCTGGAGATCAAAGGGAATAGGAAATGGTGAGGTCACCATCCTTCTCTGGCCCCTGGAGAGCTCTTAAGCTCATTCTTTGTATCTCCACACCTCACTCACTTAGATGTGACTTCTGAAACTCCTGTTGTGAGGATAAGGCAGCCCAGGCCCCAGAGCCATTTTTGGAGAAGGCTTTAAATCCTGTTCAAATGATTCATCTTCAGGATGAATCAGGGGTTCTTAATAAATTTTATGCCATGAACCCCTTTGACCATCTAGTGAAGACTATGTGGACACCTTCACAGAGTAATGTTTTTAAATACATCAAATAAAACCTAAGATTACAAAAGAAATCAATTACACTATAATTATGGAAAATATATTATTGAAGTATGTGCTTTAGTAATATTTGTGCTTCTTTATAAACACATGAAATAACAAGATCTTATCACTGCCAAGATTTTGAAGTAGTAATGAGCATAAATGATATCTTGAGATATCAAAACTGTAAGGTGATAGGAAAATATCTGTAATTTCTATTGGTGACAGTCACAGACACTGCTAATACTATTGTGGTCTATAGCCAATAGTAGTAATAATTGAAAGGCAAGGTAAACTTCAGTTGGATTGAGATTTCCAAAAATAATAATGATTTTTTTTTCTCATTCAAGTTCATGAAGATGCTGGCCTATACTGTCAGATCCCTGGAAAGTGCCTGAGCTCTGCAGAAGTTGGGCAGTCTTAAAATCAAGGTTGGTCGGCTGTTGGTCTGGGATCCATGCCTACTTCCTTACAGATGAGGGCATTTCAGATAGGAGTCCTAGAAGTGTCCCTGGTCCCACACCCCTCCAGTTGCCTTAGAGGAAGGGCATTCAAACTCCTTATTGCTTTATGAAATAATGTGAGAAACCAGGTTGCCTGGTGCAGATGCTTATGACTCTTCCATAAGGAAAAGGGGAGGGAGGCTACCAAGAAACTAGTAAGGAAGGAAGTCCATTGGGGAATGAAGTGTCTGGTGAAGGATTATGTTCCCACTAAAATGCACGGATTCCTAGAGACCTGGGAGGAGAGGGACAAGCCTGGCTCAATCAGGAGACTTCAGTTTACCTGTTCATTGTGGGATCAGAGCAAATCAATCACCTACCTCAGTTTCCCTATCTATAAAAAGAATGACTACATTAACTTTCAATTCAAACTCTATTAGACTGCCATTCTAAAACTTGGAGCCTTTGGAAAAGCAGGTAAAGGAGAAGAAAAACACCTAGCAAATCCACATTAGAAAGGAAGTGTGCCCACCCCAGCCCACCTCAGCCCACCTTAGGCCTTTGTACCTATTTCCTAAAGGCAGATAGCTGGGTCTCATTGTTTTCTTTTATAAACAATGCTGGCCCAATGTGTCACCCAGAGTCACTTGTTGGGCAGGTGCACATAGCTGTGACTTAAGCCGCTCTGGGGGATGTCACCACAGGTGGGCTGAATGCATAACATGTCTGTGGTTGTAGAAAAAAAGGGGACAAATGCAGACTGGAATTCAAAAGAAAACCTGAATCCCTGTCAGAGGCCAACAAAGTTTGGTGAAGGGAGCAAATAAACCCTGCCACCTCTCCCACAAATGCAGAGGATCCAGGAAGAGGACCACAGGGAAGGGTCATGACTCAAAGACAGTAACTCAGGGCTCTACTTCTCAGTCAATCCTTCCCTGCAACCTCCAGCAGGTGGCCCAGTTTTTGCAGTCTTCTCAGGCAGTGTCCCTGGACACTCTCCAGCATATGGAGAGGGGCCTTTGATAGGGTTGAGTGCCTTTGCAGGACAGGCAGGGAAAAGAGAACTTCACTCTCCCAGATCCTCGCCTGCCTGCTTTCACCTGAAGAAGGGCAGAGAACTTGGCTGTCTCCTAAAGGACCAGTGACCACCCCTTCCAAAAAAAAAAAAAAAAAAATTCACAGCTGGTTTCAGGGACCTAAGAGACAAGGAAAATGTGAATGGAAGTGTTTTATGAATTTTCACACTTCAAACACATGCCAGGAACCTGTCTGTTCCCTTCTAAATAACTCCCAAGACAGCCCTCCTGTAACTGCAGAGTTCCCTGGCAGCCTCCCATCCAGATAGAAATACACCCCCTGCCCAGTGAAGACTCTATTCCCAGGCCCCTCTTACCTGGCCTCCCATCACTGTCGTGGCATTCCCTGTGGCAAGGGTCACCTCCTGGTAACTGTGGCTAAATGAGAACCAAGCCTGGCATGAGTTGGGGGCTTGGAATAACCATGCCTCCCTTCATCCCCAGGCCCACCCCATTCTACATGCTAAGCCCCTAGGGTAACCTGGACCAGGAATAAAGATGGGAGCAGTGGGTGGGGCAACTACAGCATGTGCCTACTCACCTGGGTCCCCCGGCTGGCTCAGGCTGCAGCTCTGCACTTGCCCCAGGAGTGGTTGCTGCAGCTGGAGAGGGGGATTTTCTCCACTGGTGCTTTCCCTCTCTTGGTCTGGGTTTCCCACCACCATTTTCCCACCTACTAGGAAGCCTCTCTGGAATTCCATGGCATTCCCTTGGTGTCTCTCTCTCTCTCTCTCTCTCTCTCTCTCTCTCTCTCTCTCTCTCTCCTTCTCAAGTCCTTCTTCCAGCTCCCTGAGGACCCTTCTGGGAAGGAGTCTCCCTCTTTCTTCCACTTCTTGAGCCCCAGTTCTGTCCGGCTCCCGCCTTGAGCCTCTTTTACCCAGCCTCACTTAGAAGCCTTTCCCCTCTTGCCAAAGACCTACCTCTCTTGCCCTCAACCTCCCTCTTCCGGACCGCCTGCCCTCCCTCCCTCAGATCAGAACTTCTCCTTCCACCTTCTCTCCAACCTGCCAAACCTACTTCCCTAAAAGTTCCCACAGCACCGGTCCCCAGTCTTCACAGCTCTCACCAAGAGGCTGCACCTGCGGGGACTCCAGAGCTGGCTCACCCCGGAGCAGCCAGATGCAAGCAAGTAGCAGGCAGAGCACAGGCGTCGGGAATCCCATAGGGACGCAGGGGGACTAGGGAGCCTGACCGCAGGGTTGGGCTCCTAGGTCTCACCCAGCAAGGCAGGGTCACACCTCCACTCCACACTGCTTGTTGTCTAGCTCCGCTGTCTCGCGGCTCTCTCCTGCCCTCCTCCCAAGATCTTGGCTCCTCCCCCAGCTAGAGTGACAGAATAGCCTAGCTCATTACCATAAGTTAGGTGCCTGAAGATGGTCCAAACTCTGCCTTTCTTGGCGGTGGCTACCCTCCTCAGGGGGGCTGGATTCAGATTATTCAGCCGTAAGTCCCCTGGGGAGCAGAGGCACCTGTGCAACCTCAGCTCCCTAACCTGGATCCTGGAAGCTCCTTCCACTAGAAACTAGAGATGCTGAATGAATTCAGTCCTACCCTCTCCTTTTATAGAGGGCCACATTGAGGCCTGGAACATGCCATTTGGTGGTCAGTGGTCAGGAACCAAGTCAGGACTCAGGCCTGCAGAGTCCTAGCCTGTGCTTCC
>JAJEJO010001889.1:253812-279215 GCA_020662805.1 Glaucomys volans | reverse complement strand
ACACACACGTGTTTCTCCAAGGCTCCTGCGGGAGGCGACGCTTCAGGACAGGTGTCTCTGGCAGCAGCCCCGCCCCGTCGGCTGCCCCGCCCAGGTTCCGCCCCCACCGCTTTCAGGCCCCGCCCTAGTCCCCGAGGAAGCCGGGCCGGTCACCGTAGCTAACTCTGGCCAGCTCTCCCCGCAGCCCGGCACCCAAAGGAACCGGTGGTGCGGCGACACCGATCGATCCCGCCCAGCCATGGACCGGAAGGTGGCCCGAGAATTCCGGCATAAGGTCAGAGCTGCAAGAGGTGCCCCAAGCAACGGGACCCGAGGTCCGGGAGGGGCGGGTGGAGGATGGACATCCCCAGCGCTACTCCCACCCCGCTTTTCTAACCCGGTCTGGGGGAGGGGAGGGATCTAGGTGGGCTGGGACCTTCGAGGGTTGAGGGCCCTCTGACTGCCAGAGAGATCTCCAGTAAAATGAAGGCAGGGTCATTGTGAGTCCTGGTGTAAGGTCTGCTAAACTGATCCATCTCCAGAAAACGTCCTGCCTCCTACTTCCAGGGACTAGACACTCCGAGGTTGGGATTCCTTCCAGCCTTGGCCCAGGGCAGGACACTTATCTGAAATGCTCTGCAGTGGGCAAATCCCCTCCCTCCAAGTGTCCCCTGCCTAGGACTGTTGGAGCCCATGGTGAGAGACTGGGCAGTATCAGAGAAGCCAGGATTGAGGAAGGGAAACTTGATCTCTCTCTGCCCTTTGACCTCCAAGGATGACTTAGGAGCAGGGCTGTGACCTACCTGTCCAAGGGCATTTCTTAGGACCTGAGAGGCAGCTGAGCTGCAGTGGGGAGGGAGGGGAGGTACCAAGGGTGTGAGGAACTAGCTCTGGCCAGTCAGCTCCTTCAGGCAGAGCTGCATCTCCAGGGTATGTCCAGGTGAGAGACCTCTGGTGGTCCCTGGTGCTCCAAGACCTTCACTGGGAGCTGCTGGATTCCACCCATGGCACTTCCAGTGCTGTTTCTAAAAGCCATGCAGGATCTGCTGAGGCCCAAAGGCCAGAGAAGTCCATCCAAGGCACCTAGTGGGTGGACCTCCTCACCAGGCCTTCCAGGAGGGCCTAAGCCAAGGTGTCTGGAGCTACCCACAGGCCCTGCCAGAGCCTCAGAGGTCCAGTGTCTTTGAATGGAGCCAAACCCCTTCCCAGATCTGAGGGGGCAGAGTGCATGAGCCAAGTCAGAGTGATTCTTCCTCCCCTCCCTGCTTCCCATAGAGAGGCCCAGAGGAGCCCTAGGTGAGGGGCAAGGTGGGAGGCAGACATTCATTTAAGAAGCATGTTTTGAGCACACAGTCTGTGCCTCAAATTGCCAGTCATGTGGCTGGGAGGCCGCCCCTACACTAGTAGTCACCCATGGCTAGGCACTGAGTGTTGAAATCAAGGTTTGGTAGAGGCACAAAGGGGACAGCTCATACTGGCAGAAGTCTCCTCAGAACAAGGCACTGGACATTACTGATTCTGCTCCCTGGGTAAGAGATGGCTGGAAGTTCAGCAGAAGCTGGGGGGCTGGCTAATGTCAAGGGAGCATTTGATATGTTCACTAGTGTATGCTGTTGCAAAGAGATGTGTGGGGAGAAATTTCAGCTGTGGAGGACATTTGGTGAGTGTAGATTTCAGGCAACCCACTTTGAAGAAACTCAACCTCCCATCCCCCACCATGGGCTTGAATTTCACTTTCCTGGCCTTGGCTTGAAAGTCATGTCAGGTTTTCTTTTGCCCTTTTCCTGTCGTGATACCTACTCTTTTCCTCTTTTGAGAGAATCACCTATGGAGTCTCCAGTGCCTGACTCAGTTTTGGGTTTACCCCATTCTTCCTCCCTGGGCCCCAACGACTCCAAAGGGCTTAAGGCCCCTCTGTTCCACCACCCTGCTCTTCCTCATCACAAGCACATTACCTATTAATGTCCCTGTGTGTGCAGGCAGGGCAGGTGCCATGCTGGGCAAGGCCTGGGCTGGACTTTGTGCCTTGCTGCCTCGGAGACAGCAGCAGCCTTCCCCTCCCAGGTTGGGGATCACCCAGGAACTGGGAGAGAGAATGGAGCAGCAGAGGACAGAGATGGGGCATGGAGCCATGCTGGATGAAATTCACAGCTCGTTGTTGATTGCTTTTCAGATGCCCCATCCTTAATGTTTTGGAGCAAATTTACCCCTGGGCAATGGTTTGTAATCTAAATCTTTAGTTGTTGGAGATTGTATTTAAAGATTGTTTTTAAAGTTGTTGGAGATTGTGTTAAAATATGTTGTAAAGGATAGTGCTGGGTGACCCAGAGCAAGTTACTTACCCTCTCTCTGTCTCAGGTCTCTAATTTGTGAAATGAGGATAATGACTTTTAACTAATAAGGTTATCATGAGTGCTGAATGAGGTCAACACGTGTGTAAGGGGCTGCAATGGATCCTGGTGCTTAGGGAGTCCTTGAAAAGTATGCAGTGTAGCTTATTATCTGGAATTAGGCAGAACTGGAGTCAAATCTCAACCCTGTCACTCACTGCCAGTGAGTGAGACCATGGGCAAGCCATTTAATCTTTCTGAGCTTTAGTTTCCCCAACTATGACATGGGGTTTGTAGTGCCTACTCATGAGAGAGTTAGGATTAAATAGGAATTCAACTATTGGATGTTCTGGGCCTGTAGCCACTGCATGGTTTCTGGCCAATGCCTGCAGTGTCCCATTGTATGAGCCAACAGGCTCCAGGCATTGTCCTATCAATGTGTATAATTTCCCTAAGGCCACCAGCAGTACTTATATGCCCTTCCCAGTGATAGGTAACAGCGTTGGGCCAGGATGGTCTAGGAGGCATGATCAGAGACTTAAGGTTTCTTCCCCAGAGAACCAACTTTCTAAATCAGCCTCTCTGCTCACAGCCCTTGCGCATTGCAGGAACTTGGTTACTCATTTGCTCACCAAGTATTTATGGCCTCTTCAGCAATCACACATTTATGAGTAGCTCTAGTGTACCCTGGCTGAGGCCAAACAACTGAGAGTAGGGTAGGATGATTACAATCAGAAAGAGTTCCTACCTCCTAGGAGTGGCTGATCATTCATTCATTCATTCATTCATTCACAAAAGCAATAAATTTTGATTGAGGTTCTATGTATACTGGACAGTATTTTAAGCATCAAGGAACAAACCAAAGCCATGCCCTCTTAGAGAGTGCATCCTGATGGGAAATACAAACAGGTAACAATTAAAGCAATAAAAGTATTCTATAATGCCAAGTAGTGATAAATGCTATGAAAACTAAACTGAGGTGAGGGAAAAGAGATTAACAGGTGGTACTTTATGTAGGGTAATCAGAAAGGCCTTCCTGAAGAGGTCACATTTGAGCGGAGACCTGGAAGAAGAGCGGAGGAGCAAGGGAGTATACGTGAAAGAGCATTCCAGGAAGGGGGAACAGCAAGTGCAAATGTCCTGAGGCTAGCATATGCCCACTGTGTTTACATGTCAATCATTCCTCAATAAGGTGGCTTTTTGTTAAAAAAAAAAAAAGAGGATGAAGGATAATAAAACAAAAGTCAAATAAACCCAGTACTGGCTAGAACACACGTTGTGAAGACATGACTGATCAACATTTATTTATGGAGGGCCACTCACTACCTGCTGCTGAGGATATAGAATTTGTATCCATTTATTTTTATTTAACTTTATTTAACAGACACATAGGAATTATGACTTTGCAGGCACTGTTCTAAACTTTATAATTATTAACTCATTGAACTAGTAATGAAACTAGTAATCTCTCATAGAAGGATTAAATTAGAGTTGCATGACCATTTTGCAGATGAGGAAACTGAGGCAGAACCAGACCCTCCACACTCACAGCCAGGCCTGTGTCTGGGCTGTGGCACAGGTTTGTGGAAGACCAATGCAAAAAAGAGTCCAGTACAACTTACCAAGGTCCATGGCAGAGGCGAGGACAAAGTGGAGGAAGAATTCATCGAGAGGAAATACTGTGGGTACGGCCACTACTAATGGCTAGCACTCCGTGCCAGCCAGGGCACAGCAGGAGGCAGGCAGCTCATCTGAAGGGAAAGCCAAAGAAAGCTCTGTGAGGGGAAAGTGGAAAGGGACAGGGATACCTGCAGGGGCCAGGGAGGGAGGTCACCAGAACAGTGGAGAGCAGGGCTGTGGAGAGAGGCCCAGGCAGGGGCTGCCGCCTCCGGTGGAGGAAACTACCTAAGGTGGTCCCTCAGCTGCCAGCCAGGGGACTAAGACACTGAGTCTTGGTTCCCTCCTCCTCCTGCCTTTCATCTCCTGCTTGTGCCTCCCACTGGCTGAAACACCAAGAATCCAAGGGAACCCAGGCAAAGCCCTCCAGGACAAAGGGCAGGGTGCAGGAGGCTGGAAGAGCCAAAGGAGAAGACACACGTTTGGAGCCTGTCCCAAGTGCTTTACATATGATGCCACTTAATCCTCATGACAGACCAGGGAGGTCACATCACGTGAACAACATGCATTATTTAACTTGTTCCTGACTTTCTCCCTGTCTGACTGGCGCTCACGTCCAGTTGAATCTGCATGAGTTAGATGTTGTGTGGTTTCCTGTGCAGCTGTCCTGAAGGGCCAGTCCCTGGCGGGGGGAATACTAGGGAAAGAGGCTGAAAGGGCTCCAAAGCCAAACTCAGATTTTGCCTCCAATGCCCCTGAAACTGGTGAGGATGAAGGTGCTCCCTCCCACCCTGCACAGACCCATAGCACAGAGCCAGCTGAGCATCAGTCATAGAAAAATCTTGGTGCTGGCTGGGGATGGGAATGATGGCACAATAGAGACCTCCCAGCAGGCAATTGCAGAGAGTGAGCTCCTTTTGGACTTCTGTACCCTATATTAAGAGGGATCCAAGAAAATGAAAAGTTTCTAAATCTAGTTGGAGAAAAAAGGCTGCTGTCTTACACATAGCAGGTTCTTAATGAGTGTGTGTATTGGACAAGTGCATACAAAAGTGTTCTATGGGGTAAGTGGACGCTGTGGTAGATTGCAGAAAGCAGAGGTTTTGGAGGTAGCAGGCGTAGGTTGGAGTCTCAGGTCTCACATTTCCCTGAACCTCTATTTCCTCATCTGTAAAACGGGGCTAATGACAGCCACCTCCAGAGATTATTAGGAGATTAAAGATAACTAAAGGAGAATAAAGACAATTAAATAAGTTACTGAGAGGTGGCAGATAGTACAAAGAGTGTGGTCCAAATGAGTGGACAAAGACAGCCACAGACTGGAAGACAAGTAAGGAGTCTGTGGGCCGGGCGTGGTCAGGAAGGACTCTAGAAGTGCTGATTTGGACATCACCTTGAATGAAGGCATGGTTCAGATGGAAGGAGGGAAGACACTCCATCTTGCTTGGGTTTGGGATCTGCTTTTCTATGATAAACTAGAAATGAACTAAGAAGAGACAGAGCCTCCAGGAGTTCTGGGAAGATGGTGGTCCAAGACAGGACCAAGAGTGTAGAAGGAGGGTTCCAGCCTTGAGCAAGTGGAGTTCATTCATCATTCCGCAGACACCACTGAGTGCTATGCACCTGTGTGTCCAGCACCATGTTGGGTACCACAGGGAAAGAAAGATCATGGATGCAGAGGAGGGAAGGAATGGATGTCAAAAGATTCACTATGGGCCAGGAGCTTTATGTGTACCTAGGAATCATACCAAGTAGTCAAAGCAGGGTTTCCTAAAGCTGATCTTGGACCAGCGCAAGGCAGAATTCTAGAGGAAAAGATACTATGATGCATTTTTTTCTTTTTTTTTTTTTTTTTTTGCTGTGCTGGGTATTGAACCCAGGGCCTTGTGCTTGGGAAGCAAACACTCTACCAACTGAGCTATATCCCCAGCCCAATGATGCAGTTTTAAAAAATAGTTTAAAAGTATATTTTAGTGGTAGCATTGCTACAGCATGCTTGGGCTTCCAGAGGACTTCCATCTTCCATTCCTTTTTTCTGGTACATTTTAAAGTCTGCAAAGTGAGGCATGAGGATGTGTTTTTAGAGAGCAAAGCAGGGCTGTTTCTCTGAGTCTCCTTAGAGTCATTTCTGGGTGGGAAATCTTCCCTTCATTTGTGGGCTCTTCTGTTGATTCATCACTTAGATTCTCTCCAGCTGTTTGTATGAAGATTTTTTTTTTAAATGAACATATGAGACGTGGAGGTGGAAGGAATATTCTGATTGAGGTTGAGGAGGTTCCAGTGTGTTAGAGGAGGGATTTGCTCAGCTGCAGCTTGAGTCCCACATGGACTGTCATGGTGATGAGCCTGCAATAGCAGGCAAGGACACCCTGGGACAGGGTCTAGGTGAGCTCACAAGTGAGAGCCCCTGGACATGAGGTTTTTAGAAGGAGACTGGTAGAAAGTAATTTCTGGGTGGGGGCCTCTGAATGCAGTGGTCAGCACTGAAGATCTGCCCACAGGTCAGGAGCCTGGGACTCCCCCAGGTCTTTTCTACAAAGACTGTCACCCATCTGTGCTTGACCCAGAGAAGGGAGACAAGCATTCCTAAATCCTAAAGCTGGAAATTCCCTTAGTTTTCTACCTCAACTTTCCACCAGAACAAAATAAAGGCTGCCCACTGAGGAGAGTCCCTCCCTGCTTAAACCTAATGCTGCTGCCAGTTGCACTCCTGCAAAGGGGTGGGGGGACTTCAGTCCTAAGGCTTCAGTCAATCAGAGATTCCCTTTCCTGACCTTTTGCTTTCCTGGCCTTTCCCTTTCCTGGCCTTTTGTCACCACCCATGGCTGGAATTAGGTTGGAAGTCCTTTGGTGAGGGTGTCCTCACCAACCAGAGCAAGTGGGATTTTTATCCTCCCTGAGAGAGCAGAACATTTGGTGTTCAAAGCATCATTTTAAAGTGTTCTACTGGGTTCGGTGGCACACACCTATAATCCCAGTGACTCAGGAGGCTGAGGCAGGAGGATCACAAGTTCAAAGCCATTTATCGAGGCCTTAAGCAACTTAGTAAGACCCTGTCTCAAAAATAAAATATTTAAAAAGGGCTGGGGATGTGGCGCTGTGGTCAAGTGCTCCTGGGTTAAATTCACAGTGCCAAAAAAAAAAAAAAAGAAAAAAAAGCATTCTGTTTCTTGCTCGTTATGAACCAAACCAAAAGGTTTTCTTAACAGTGCAGAGGAACAAGATATCTTAAAAGCAAAAGGTTGGAAATGTTGACTTTAAGGAGCCTTGGGCTTATTTTCCCTTGGGAGGCCTGAGTCATACCAGATGAACGTGGGCAGCAGCCAGAGCATAGGCTTTGGAGTCAGACCTGGGTTTGAATCTTAGCTCTGTTTAGTAGCTATGGGGTCTTGGTGAGTTAATGTCTCTGATCCTTTCTGCAAAATGGTGTGAGAACATGGGCTCACAGGGCTTATGCCATAAACAAAGGAATAAAGCCCACGAAAAGCTTCCAGTGCCACCATGGTGGCCCTGTAAAGGTCATTTTCCTTTCCCTTCTGTTCCCATTGCTCCTTCCACCTGAAATGAGGAGACAAATCCACCCAATACTTATTTATTGAGCACTTAACTATATGTTAGGCATGAGGAACTTAGAACCACCAAGACCTCACCCGTGCCTTCATGGGATTTTCCATCCAGTAAAGGAGACTGACAATTTCGAAAAAGAAAAAAAAAAAGCAAACTTTAAATTACAAGCAGCAATCCTTGTAATGATGGAATTGAAACATCTTACAGGGTGGGAGTGGGTTCTGTTTAGGTTGGTGGGCAGGGCAGACCTCTCTGGAAAGGAGACCAGCCATACAAGGGAGGGAGCAACATACATCAGGAGAGAGTTTGGCATGTGAGAGGAACCGAAAGAAGCCCATGCAACCAGGAAGAGTAGCAGGCAGAGCTTGGATTAGACACAGCAAGGGTCTGGATTTGGATTTTGTTTTAAGTACAAAAAGAAGCTAACAGGTGACATGATCTAATTTATCAAGATATTTCTGGGTGAAGTCCCCAAGCTTCTTACATAGGCTGAGGCTAGGGAGGGTGGAGAGAGTTCAGGCTGTGTCCTTGTAGAGATGGGCTTTTGAGAGTGCCCATTTGTGTGGCAGACTGGGCCAGAGCCTAGGTTTTAGTACCACTCACTCAAGCACATGCTGCCATCCCCATCTTCTAGGGGGATGCCCTTGCAGTGAGGTAGGGAGGGAACAGGTGCCCAATTGGAGCAGCTTGGGGAATTTCTGATAGGTTATGAGTCCATGGAGAGCTGTCTCCTAGGTTAGACTCATCTTCCATGGAATGTTCAGCCTGATTTTAGGGGCAGAGGTACTGCCAAGTCAAGACTAGAAATTTGCATTCCCTGCTCAGACTAGAAATCCCAAGGGGCTTGGCCCTACAAGTCCTCTCTGTATTGGGACAGACAAAATTCCCTAGTCTTCCAGAACTAGGGACTCTCATATCAAAAGCTGAAGCCTGGGACCATGCTCTTGACCTAGAGACTGGAGGGAAGGAACCAGGGACCCCTCCAACTTCCACATTGCCCTGTTACTCAGTCCTGTGCTAAAGGGAGAGCCAAGGATATAGCACATAGATTAACAAAGAGCTGTCACAAAGAGTGAAATTTGGGGCTCCCAGATCACTGACTCCCCAGGGATTGAGGTACTAATGAAACAACTCCTGAACCTGACCTTGGAGTCCTAGCCATTGACGTCAGCAAAGTTGAAATGATGTAACCTGACCTTCCCTCCTGGGGAGACACACAGGGACCTGGAGAGGGGAAAGGAGTGGCCAGGAGGCTGGCTAGTAGATAGAACTCAGGGTCAACCCAAGCTTAGGCCAGGACGGGACAGGGCAAAGTTCCCCTGGCAAAAGTGTCGCAGAATTCAGTGCTTCCTGCTGGTGGGATGTGCTTTCTGAACGAGTGGCCCAAATCCTTTCTGAAAGCATTTATCCGGCACTACAGCCACCATCAGGTAAGACAATGTAGCTTCTTCCAGACACAGGTGACAGCCATGGGGTGAGCAGCAGCACTGCCATGGGGTGTGTCACCGTCACATGGGGGTTCACGCCCTGTGTGTGTACACATTATCACTCCACCTTGGGACAAGGCTCAGCCTGGCCACATCTGGATGTGCAAAGGTACTTCTCTGGCCACACTGGCATGCTCTGCGTGAGTATGATATATTGGAGTCAGGAGGGCACCCTGGCCTGTCTTCCCTCCTCTCTTCACAACTCATCTTGAACTGCTGGAATAGTCCCTGGTGTGGCCTTTCTTCTCTGGTGTGTGCTATGGGTTTGCTGGGCCTGGAGCTGTAATTCTACTCTTGGTTTTTACAGGTAGATTTTCTGATTGAAAATGATGCAGAGAAGGACTATCTCTATGACGTGCTGCGGATGTACCACCAGTAAGTGTGCTGGGCCAACTCCTGTGGACCAACCTTCCCAGGGATACCTCTGTGCTCAGGGAGCCCTGGGATGAGCTGTTCTAAGATAGAGGAATTTGGGGAGGCAGATGCTCAAAGCTCCTGGGAGCCAAATGGACATGCCATTTCAGCAACTTGTTTTAGCAACTACACAATTCTTTGCTCTCGACTCTGTGTTAGGGGTCAGGGGTATACTCGTGAGCAAAACAGACTGGTCTCCACCCTTAAGTTGATCACAGTCTCATGGGGGAGGCTTTAAATTAGACCAATATATTCAATAGACCACAATTGTTAGGAGGGAAAAAGAAATGACAGCAGGTACCAGCCACTGCATTGGATATCTCTGGTCACCAACTTGCTTTTTGAGTCATTCAGCCCACCCACATTTATAAGCTCCTGTCATTTGCTAGGTGCCATGCAGGATCTAGGATGAAGAAGACCCACTTTCTTGCCTTCAGTCACTTGTAGTCTGGTGGGGAGAGTTGAACAGATATTTCAAGTCCCAGGAACCCTAGCATAAGTTACAATAGAGTAATTGTTAAGTGGAGTTAGAAGTAGGAATTTGAGAAAAGGAATTTTTACCTCTAACTGAGGGGTCAGGAAGGTGCCAAGAGAACTTGAGCTAGAAATTTGGATAGTGGAATATTGGGGAAGGGCACTCCAGGATGAGGGTTCAGCATCAGCAGAGGTGCAGAGGCACAAGGTGTGGATGGGGAATGAGAGATAATCTGGGAGTTCAGCTTTGGAACACCCTGAGGGCATGCAGAGCCAGAGACTTGAGAAGTTCCAGGGAGACAGGTCATGGAGGGCCCTAAGGCTGCCAGGGAGAATGGATTTTGTCCTCTAGGCAGTAGGGAGCCATTGAAGGATTTTGAGGGAATGACTTACATTTAGTAAAGATTAAATGAAAGTGGGCAAATCAGCAGGCAGCTGGAGATGCTGAGGGTCTGAATTATGTGAAGGCACAAGAAAGATATCGAGGGTGGAATTTCTAGTTTAGCAGCCAATCACACTGGAGGTTCAGAATGTGAGACAGCTCATCCACATCTCACACAGAACTTTCCTGTGTGGAAAGACTCTAGACTTTAGAGCTAGGCAGAGCCAAATTTGAAATCCTGGTTTGATTTTATGTGCAGAATGGGTTAAACAATCCTTAGCTCACAGATTTTCTTGTGATACTTATTATGAGAGAAATAAGCTCTTCCGAAGTTCATTACCCAGACGTAGAAGCTCTGGACCTTTCAGGAGAGTTCTTAATTCCTAGGCCTGGACCCAGTGAGTGGGGAACTGAGCTGGGACAGAGGTCATGGTCAGAGGTAAGGCTCCAACCATCCCCCACGTCTCTGCAGGACCATGGATGTCACTGTGCTTGTTGGAGACCTGAAGCTGGTCATCAATGAGCCCAGCCGCCTGCCACTGTTTGATGCCATTCGGCCACTGATCCCACTGAAGCACCAGGTGGAATATGACCAGCTGACCCCTCGGCGCTCCAGGTATGGAGGGAGCTACCACCCTGGAGGTGGGGGTGGGTGAGGTTACCTGGGATGAAATGAGTCCCTCACTAGTGGGCCAGGCAGTGCTGGTAGTCAGGCTCAGCTGGGCCATCAGTAACCTACTTCCCACCATGGCAGGAAGCTGAAGGAGGTGCGTCTGGACCGTATGCACCCTGAAGGCCTCGGCCTCAGTGTGCGTGGGGGCCTTGAGTTTGGCTGTGGGCTTTTCATCTCCCATCTCATCAAAGGAGGCCAGGCAGACAGCGTCGGGCTCCAGGTAAGTGAGCAGAGTCTAGGGAAGCAGGGCGCAGGGTCTCAGACTTCCTGCCTCCCCTCCGTCCAACTAGGCAGTGTGGTGCAGCACAATCTCCACTCTCCTGAGCCTCTGGGAGAGAGAAGCTGCTGCACCCTGTCAGGCATCTGCAGTTCCTTAGAAACCAGGTCACAGGCAAACTGTTTTCTTGAACATACCTGCTGCCTCATCCCAGATGCTACTGCCCCGCTGGCCTACTTACTGAAGGAGGATCATAGGATCATAGTTATGTCCAGCACCTGAAGCCTGGTACAGGTGACCTTTTAGCAGCAGGGAAGAAGACCGAATGCAGCATGATGCTTAAGAAGGTAGACTCTGAGCCTAAACTGCCCAGTTCAATTCCTGGCTTTGCTGTTCACTAAGCTGTGTGAATTTGGTGAAATGACTTAACCCTGGGCTTCAGTTTCTTCCTTTGCAAAATGGGGTGATGATAAACCAATATACCTCATCTGGTTGTATGATGATCAAATGAATTAATATTAGCAACAGGAAAAAAAAAAGAAAACTCATAATTGAAGTGCTTTGTGTTTTATAACCAAGGAAAGAGGGAGAGAGACAGAGAGAGAGAGAGAATGATAACAATGTTCTTGGTACAAGCTCACAACAGGTCCTCACTGTTCTCATTGAGTGTATTATCCCCAGTTAGAGTTAATAGAGGCTTGGAGTCCATAGTCCTCTCCCCCACAGTCCCCGCACCTCCATGTCTGAGCAGAGCAGGACAGACCTACACCTCTCCCTCCTCCCACAGCCTGGAGCTGTGTTTTTGTCTGTTCATGTAAAGGAGGTCCTCCCCACCTCCCAGAGCTTCCAGAGTGTTCGTTATCGACATCCAATCCAGGAGGCCAAGCCAGGGGCTTCAGGGGGCTCAGGCACTAATGGTACCAGAGAGTGAGGAGTGGGGGTGGAAACAGGGAGCTGACAGACACGGCTTTGTTCTGAATCCCTGTCTCACGGCTCGCCGATGGCGTCTGAAATTTCAGCCCCTTCATTATTCCTTTCCTCTGTGGCACATTTTCCAGTCCAGAAACAGAGTCAGAGAAATAAACATAATGAGCGCCTCTCTTGGCCTCATCTGAGGCCCTCTTATTTTCCAGGGCCAGCTCTCCTCAGATGAGCATTTCTCAGCAGTGCCCCAATGCTTGGGGGGCGAGAGGACATTCTAATGAAACTTGGGGTTTTACTTTCCCAGCTGTTTCTCAGGTTTTTGAATTAGCCACCCTTTCTGTGTGCTGATGGACTCATCTCCTCTTTGTTTCACTGACCCTCAGATGCTCGTATCTTCATGGTGCCTGCACAAAGCCCCTTTTGCAGAGCTATTTGTGGAGTGAGAGGGAGAGGGAAGTTGATCCTGCAACCTGAGCCAGGAGCCCTGTGGGAATTTTATTCCTACTGGGGTCCTGGGCAAGTTCCCTTTAGGAACAAGAAAGGGAACTTTACTCAGAGGAGCTTGGGGGAAAACACTTGCATCATTGACCTGCCTGGGTTCATATTTCTAAGAAGGTCTCAGTCCTGAGGACAGCTGAGAGAAGATTCTGGAAGGCAGGGGAGGGGCCTGACTGTGCCAAAGACCCTGTGCTGATTTGACCTATGCTGGGTCCCCAGTGGGGTTCAGATTCTCCAGTATGACCTAACCTGGGGCTCCATCTCTCTGTTCTCACTCCCTAAAGGAATTGTGTCGTAAGTCCTCTGTCCTGCACAAAGGCAGCCTGTGCTGTACAACTTGCTGTACCTTCTAGGGCTAGAAAACGATTCTCTGTGCCTTTGCCGTCCCAGCTATATAATGGACAGAGCAATCTCTGCTTTCCTGTGGGACTTGAAGGCTCTGACAGGTGGCAGGGATCCAGAGAGGACAAGATGCAGGGCATTGTAGTCAGTCTTGGCCACTTGCCCTTCTTTCCTTCTTCCAGACACCCAAGAGACAAGGCTTATTGTCTATCAGGAACACCTGACTTGGGATCCCAACAGCCTTATTTGTTCATGGGGTGTCCTTAAGCAAGTCATTTCACCTCTCTGAGTCTTCATTTCCTCATCTGATTCAGAGACCCAAGTTTCTGTCCTGCAGGTTTGCTGTGAAAAATAGGTACAAGGCACAAATCAGCAGTTCTCCTTGGATTTGATGTCCCTAAAAACCTAGAAAGTTCTTTACTGAGTCCCTCCCTTTTGTGCCTTTTTGAGGCCCTGGCCACCCCTGCCAGGACCTCCTCTCCCCTGAGAAGACTGGGGTCTGGGTCTGGAGAGGAAGGGAGTCATTCCTGGCACAATGAGAGGTGACTGTAAGAGTGCTGTAGGGTAGGAGTTGGCCTTCAGGGCCCTTCAGAGGCTGTGTGTGTCCTTAGGCCCCATAGCATTCAGCTTGTGTCCCCCACATGTACTAACAAGTCTCCAAGGAGTCAGCAATGTGATTGGAATTAAGCCCCCAGCTGCCCTGCACTGGCCTCAGACTGAAGAAGGGCACCCAGGATCCTGTTTCTCTTTTGCAGCTACTGCCTACGTGACCTTGGACAAAACATCATCTCCCTGGGCCTAGGTGTCACCTGATCTCTGAGGGTCCTTCAGCTCTGCTTATTCAATGATGAGCTTAAGTTCTGATCCCCAGGGCTGAAGAGCATGGAGCAGGCAGCAGCAGTGTCCAGCAGGGGCAGTCTCAGCACGGGTCTGCATCCCCAGCTAGCCTGGCAGACCCCCATCTCCCAATCCGCTATTGCCTAAGCTCTGAGAAGAGGAATCTGAGCCGGGGGTTTCCAGCTCAGGCCTGATGACAACAGTCACAACCGACTACTGAGCACTTGCTGTGTGTGAGACATCCACTAGCTTTACATGCAGGAGTTCACTTAATTCCCGTAACACTCAGAGTACTCTCTTTTGCAGATGAGGAAAACTGAAGTTCAAAGAGGTCAAGAGATTTGCCCCAGGTCACATAGCTACAAAAGTAAAAGCGGGATTTGAAGCCAAGGCATCAGATGCCAAAGCCCTGTGCTTGTTCACTGTTATTTGCCTGCTTTGAGAATAGGAATTCAGAGGTCAGATCATAACAGCATTAAAAGATGACAGTAAGGTTCCATAGAATGGAAAAAAAAATAAGAGAGAGAGAGATCATATGTTTGTATTGGTGATGAGGGCTTGGGTCACAGGTCCCCACCCAGACTTGGTTACAGTGTTACGGTGTTGTAGTGACGAACAGACAGGAAGCCTGCTTCTCAGGGTGTGGTGGGACAGAGGCCAGGCAGGGATGCTTGAAGCTGGGCAAAGTACCACCCTGTGCATGGATTCCAGAACCTGATGATGTCCCAGTGGGGTAATAGGGACACCTGAGTGAGGGGACAGAGTCCTTAGTCCTACTCCAACCCTCATCCTCCATGTTGGTGTCCTCATCTGTAAAATGGGGCAGAAGGAAGTATCACCTGCTGTGGGATCCCTTGGGCTGATATAGGGTGGGTTGGTTTTGCAGGGTATTTGGGCACATATTGAGGTTTATTCTGGGAAACAGCCCAGCTATTGGTCCCTTCTCTGGAGCAGGCCATGAGTACCTGGTGGTGGGCCTTTCCTGCTGCCAGATGCTCCCTCTACCTAGTGCTTGTTCCCTCTCTCTGTGGCCAAGGTGGGGGATGAGATTGTCCGGATCAATGGATATTCCATCTCCTCCTGCACCCACGAGGAGGTCATCAATCTCATCCGAACCAAGAAGACTGTGTCCATCAAAGTGAGACGTGAGTGAGCCAGAGGGTGGCGGGGCTCAGTGATGGTGGACTGGATGGCAGTGGGGGTACCCAGGTCCTAAGAGGACAGAGAAGGCAGGGCACCTGCCCTAACCCCAGTGCTTTTCTCCTACAGACATCGGCCTGATCCCTGTAAAGAGGTAAGACTCTCCTCTGCAATAGTCTTTTCCTTGTGGGTCCAGGGTCCTGGTATCAATCACGCTGTTCCTGGGCCAGTGAAGGTGGATGCTGCAGATGTGGCAGATCTGGACTTGGGGACTGGTCCCTAAAACATTGCTAACACACCTGTTCTATTTTTCCCTCTTGTCAGCTCTCCTGAGGAGCCCCTCAAGTGGCAGTATGTGGATCAGTTTGTGTCAGAATCTGGGGTAAGGGCCAGGACCCCCTGTGATGGGGCTTTGGTGGAGTGGACTTCCAGGAGGAGCAGCTGGTCTTAAGGGAGGGTTGGCTCTAAGGATGTGTTCTCAGGGTCTTCACACAGGCCTTCAGGACACCCAGAATGCTCCTGTGGAGGGGAGGACCCTCAGCTGGCCTGGCTAGTACAGACCCACACCCGAGGGATCAAATGACCATCTGGAAAATTAGGCAGTGCTTACTGTGAAGATGTCACAAGTTCAAGAGGCCATTTGCATTCACATTGGCACCCAATGACCTTGCTTTTTTTCCTCTTCCAGGGTAGTCGGGGCAGCCTGGGCTCCCCTGGGAATCGGGCACACAAGGAGAAGAAGGTCTTCATCAGCCTGGTGGGCTCACGGGGCCTTGGCTGCAGGTGGGTGGCAGCACGCCCTATGCTGGGTTGTGGCAGGTAGACCCCAGCAGGTTCCTAATGCCTCTTCCCTTCCTCACTGCTCCTTCTGAGGACACATCCATCAGTGATGTGACTTGTCCACCAGCGATGACACTTCTTGTTGCCTGAGTTCCACTCTGAGTTTCACAGCCACCCAGGGCCAGAGGGGCAGCTCCAACTATTTTCATTTTACAAATGAGGAAATTGAGGCCCAGAGGCAGAGCCATGTTCCTTGGATCGACCCTTCACTCTTTGCAAAAGGCCGCTGCCCATCTGGGCGTCTCTGTCACAATTCTGTTGTCATAGATTACTTCTTGGCCTTCCTTAAGAGGCAGTCAGGGAATTCCAAACAGGCATTGGGCCATGTGAGGAGTTCCTGTCAAGCATGCAGGTATTACAGTCACTCCGTTGTCAGTTCCAGCCCTGCCCGGCCATGCACAAGCCCCAGAACCTTGGATCAGTTAACCACTCTGAACCTCGGTTTTTCCCTCTATAAATAGGAAAGAATAATACCCACATCATAAGGTTATTGCAAAGGAAGTAAGTAAAATACTACGCTTAGTGCCTAGTAAGTAGTAAGTGGTTGGTAATGTTAGCTAATGTTATTTATATTGTTCTGATTATTTCCATTCCTTCATGGTTACTCAACACTTTTATAAGTGATAAAAAATTATCTTTCCTTTTTGAAAGATGATAGCAATATAGAAGCCAAACACACAGATACAACACAGGGTGAGAAGGACTCTAAGGGAGCTGCATCCTGCCTCAAGGTTGGCAAATAGGTTTCCTATCTGTGCCATCTCTAATCAATTAGTAGGAGGCTCTCTGGGGTACTATTCTGCAAAGGATTTTTTGTTTTTGTTTTTTTTTGGTACCAGGGATTGAACCCAGGGGTGCTTAACTACTGAGCCACATCCCCAGCCCTTTTTAAATATTTTATTTAGAGACAGGATCTCACTAAGTTGCTTAGGGCCTCCCTAAGTTGCTGAAGCTGGCTTTGAACTCACGATCCTCCTGCCTCAGCATTCCAAGTCACTGAGATTACAGGCATATGTCCCTGCCTGGCTCTGCAAAGGATTCAAAGGCTGTATCCAGCTCACTGGGGAACAGTGCTGCAGTTACTTAGTGATGTCTGCCACAGATCTCAGGCAGGGAGAAGAATGAGCAAGTGCCATCCTTCCTGTAGTTGTTTGGGGAGCACAGAGAAGGGAACACTTACTCAATCTTGGGATAGAATAAGGGAACTGCTGAAAAAAATTTAAAGGAGATAGCATTTGAGTCATACGATATGAAAGGAAAGTTCTAGAAAGAAAAGAAACAGCACATCGTGTATTGGATGAGGGTTAGGTAGGGAGAATTACAAGGAGTTTTCTGTGTCTATTACCCAGGGGAATAGAATCAGGCTGGAAGGGAGGCAGAGATGCAGTCTGTGTAGGTCCTGAGTGCATGGGTGACCTGCGTCCTGAACACTGGATGCCCAGATAGAGGGTGATAGGACACTATCAAGCAAGTCTTTAGGGGACAAACAAACAGGGCAGAGCCTCACCCACATTTCCCACCTCCCACAGCATTTCCAGTGGCCCCATCCAGAAACCTGGCATCTTCATCAGCAACGTGAAGCCTAGCTCCCTGTCTGCAGAGGTGGGGTTGGAGGTGAGTGACCCTAAGAAATTAACCTCTCATGGCATAATATTTGATATTATGGCCATGGAGTCCAACAAAATCCTCCAGGAACAGCAGGAGATGGAGCGCCAGTAAGACAGTTATGGAGTAGAGAGGTGACAAGGTGAGCTTGAGACCCTCCCAGGGTCCCATCAAAGCTTTTCAACTGCTCTACTCTTTGGGAAGTGTTGATAAACAGCTACTTAGACCCAGAGCCTCCACCTGGCACCCTGAAGAAGCCTTTCCTACAGATGAGTAAATGTAACACACCAATCTTTCTCCATCTCTCCTTCAGACAGGAGACCAGATTGTTGAAGTCAATGGCATCGACTTCTCTAACCTGGACCACAAGGAGGTAAGATGTAAGGGTCTTTATCAGCTGATCTTATCACCTCCCCATCCCACTTCTCATCCCAACCACCATGGTGTCTGTGTTCTCTGCCTGGACTGCCCTGGTCTCTCTGTCAGACTACAGATGACTGGCCTCCTGTTCCCACAGGCTGTGAACGTACTGAAGAGTAGCCGTAGCCTGACCATCTCCATCGTAGCTGGAGCTGTAAGTCTAGAATGAGATGATGGGAACCCCATGACCCCTGAACTTCAGACCCAGATCCTGTGACCTCATATCTCTGCCACACATTCCTGGAAAGGGCCAAAGGGTCTCCTTCTCTGAAGATCTGACAGCAGAGGGAAAGGGCTTCTGCCCAGCAAGAAGCTTGGGTCAGAGACCACCAGAGTTGTAACACACGGGGGCGGGGGAGGGGGGACACACAGCAATGTGAAGGCAACCCACTTCTTGGCAAAGCTGTGGCTATGGGTGCACAGCTTCCCTAGGGGCTGAGCAAAGGGCCTCTTTCTCCCGACAAGGGCCGGGAGCTGTTCATGACTGACCGTGAGCGGCTGGCAGAGGCACGGCAGCGCGAGCTACAGCGGCAGGAGCTGCTGATGCAGAAGCGGCTGGCCATGGAGTCCAACAAAATCCTCCAGGAACAGCAGGAGATGGAGCGCCAGTAAGTGGCCACCCAGGGGGCCCCCCTGCCTTCCCAGACCACCATGGCCCCACCCACCTTGCCTCTTGGCCTCTGCTTCTGCACAGACTTCACCCCTACTTCCCTGACTGACCTCAGACCAGATGGGTTAAGTGGCAGGTCAGCATATCCATCCTCTGTCTCAGACCACCTGCCTCCTCCCTCCTTGCTGAGGACAACCCCTGATTTCCAGACTCCAGGACTGTGGGAAATAAGGCTCCTACCAGCTGCACTGACATGTTGAGTACCTACTATGTGGCTGACACTGATTAGGACCTTGCTTATGTTACTTAATTTAATCTCCACACCAGCCCTGGGAGGGAGATGGTGTTAATCTGATTTACAAGTAAGGGGTGAAGCATCTTTGGTTCAAAGTCACACATGACCAAGCTGGGTTTCACATCCAGACAATCTGGCTTCAGAACCTGGCAGTCCCCAGAGGGCCACCCACTTGTGGTGCTAACTGCTCCCCACCAAGCGGTTAAAATGATGGACTGGGAAAATAAGTGGGGCAAGCAATTCATAAATCAAAAACTACAGTCAAAATCCAAATGCAGATGTATTCTCAGCACTTAATAAGTATTCGAAAAAGGAAGGAGAAATGATGTGTTCATCTCCCACATCAAAGAACTAGTCTGGAAAGCTACATCTGGTTAGCAGTTCCTGCCTGGGATCTGGCCAGACCCTCATCTGAGAGGACCCTCTCTCAGTCCAGGTCCTGCCTGTTGTTAGTCACTTCATCCAAGAGTTTGGAGGGGGACACATGGAGTATGACTCTCATGTGAACTTGCCACTCATCTCCTGTGGCACAGAATCTCTGCCCAGCTGTGCCAGACAAAACCACCTAGAAGCACAGGTCCAGACTTTGTCGGACAACTTCCTCAGCACCCAAAACTTGTGCAGGCATCCTGGGAAAGGAGACCAGAGGAAACATGCAACCCTCTCTCAAATCAGGAATCAGCCACAAGGAACAGTTAAAGTTTTTTGCATAGACTCAAACATGCCACTCTACATTTATTTTAGGAGGAGAAAAGAAATTGCCCAGAAGGCAGCAGAGGAAAATGAGAGATACCGGAAGGAGATAGAACAGTGAGTATCACGTCATGTATGTATGCACAAGCCGGTGCTCATGAGTGTGCTAACAGGAGTGTGGCCATCCAGAGTCCACCTTCAGGCTCAGTTTACCTGGCCCTCTGTCCCCGGTACCTCCTCCTTTATTTGTAGCCATTTCACACTCCTAGTACAGCCCATCATACCAGGGCAACAAGAGCAGAGGTGTTTTCTCAAAACACCAGCTCCAGAGCAGCCTTCCTCACCGTACTAGAACCATGAGGCCTCTCCTGGGCTGGTTGGGGTTCTCAGGTAGGCAGGAGGTAGGCCTTTGAAGGTTCTGACTCAAAACACAGGTGTGGGGTTTAATTTCAGGATCACAGAAGAGGAAGAGAAGTTTAAGAAGCAGTGGGAAGAAGACTGGGGCTCAAAGGAACAGCTCCTCTTACCTAAAACCATCACTGCTGAGGTGCACCCAGTACCTCTTCGCAAGCCAAAGTGTAGGTATCTTGTGCCAGGGGAAGGGGTCCTTCTAGGACCTGGGGCTGGGGGCTGGGACAGAAATGCTGGCCTCCTTCCACTCACCACCACCTCCTCAGATGAATAGCCCAGGGCTCTCTCAGCTTCATTCCCTTCATGGAGGTGCAGCCATGTGTCAGGGGCCATTTTTCAGGGCCTTAGGGTGGGAGGGATCTGTCTGCCTTCTTGTCTGGGACCTGCTCCACACACAGGTTCACAGGCTGTCCCACACAACCCATGTGCACACAGGCCATTGGGCTGCTGCAGATGGGAGAGGTGTTTAGAGGAACTGGCTCATGTGATTACTGTCTTAGTGTATGGGATGGCGCGCCCTCTTCTGCCTGGTTCTAGGCTGGGGTTGGGATGAAACCAGCAGCAAGAAAGAGGAAGGAGCTCTGGTGGTCCAATTGGTGGGCAGATAGGGAGGAACTTGCTTGAAGTGCTTCTATCACCTACATCTCTGTACGTGGGTGGCTGTCACACCACTCCAAGGGTTGGAGACAGGGAGAGGACTTTGAGACCCCTCCCAGACACCAACTGTGGGTCTGGTGGCTGCACCATGCTGGGATCTCAGTTCCCACCACCCTTTTTCCTGGTCCTCCATCCTTACCTCCAGTCTCAGTTCAGGCCTCCACCAGCTGCTCCCCTGTCCTCAGGGACCAAACTTACAAAACCGAGCCTCCTCCTCTTTGCTATGTGGCAGCCAATTGGAATGCTATCATGGGTCTAGATAGCTCTGTCCCAACTCTGGATCATACCTGAGCCCCAAATGGTTATCAGCTTGTCAACACAGGCCTCTTGGACCAAAGCAAGGTAGCTCCCTGCACATCCCTTCTTGGCAGCAGAGCACAGTGGCATCTCATGGTTCTCTCAGAAAGACAAAGCATGCTGTCATCACCTTCCCCCATGACATTCAGTATTAGCTGAGGATGTGGCCAAAGCTAAATTCTTGATGAATAATCCCTGTTTTAGATGGGCAGCTAATTTGCTCTCATAAGTGAAATGGGAGCTTTGAAAAGAGAGAAATCGATTTTAATTGCTTCTCATGAAAGTAATCCTCATCTATTTAGTACCTTCCTAGAAATTAGGTCTCAGCTTCACACAAAGCACACCTTCTCAGGGAACTATGGAAAATAAAACCCTTTCACTAGCTAGGTATTTATTTAGCACTTTTTAACTAAATCAAGTTTCTTGACTAAAAGGAGCAAGAACTTTGCCTTTGTTTAAGATACATGTATTCCAAGGCAGTTCCACAAAGTATAGGATTGATGGCCCCAGTCTGCCAGCCCCCTGGGGCAGCTGCCACAGCCATCCATCTCCATGTGCACCCACAGTTTAATCCTAACTTGGATGTAAATCAGGAAATGTAGTACAGCCTCTGACGCAGCTCAATTCCTGTCTCTTCCTCCTGTTCCAGGGCAGCTGGAATGGCCAGCACCATGTTGGGCCAACAGAACCTCCTTGGCCAGCCAGCCTCACCCCACCCAACCTTTAACTCTGGGACCAAATTAGCCAGTAGGTTAGATCTGACTCAAGTTTCTGCGCCTGCACAGGGTGAACCTACATTTTTTAACAAATAGGGGAAAGTATGGAGCATCTCTAGCCGAGAACATGAAGGCCCTCGG
Organism: Glaucomys volans; assembly: GCA_020662805.1. NCBI lineage: Eukaryota > Metazoa > Chordata > Mammalia > Rodentia > Sciuridae > Glaucomys > Glaucomys volans. The sequence continues at coordinate 257,649 of JAJEJO010001889.1, read as the reverse complement.
TGTAAGGATGTGGGTGGGACAGACTGCTCCCCCCAGCAGCTGCCCCAGAGGGTTCTGAAAATTGCTTCAGCCTACCTATCCATGGTAACCCAGCAGCATCCCAACTTTCTACCAAACCTTCAGAGATAGGATAACCTGTCATAGAGGTCCCTAAAGACCCTTTCTTAGCCAGGGCAGTGGTTCGTGGGGTGGTGTCTTTATTAAGGATCTCAGAGCTGGAAGGGCCTTGGGAAATGAGGAGGTTCAAAAGGGAGATCTCTAGCCTTCTAGCCATAAAGGACTTTTTAAATTGCCACCCCGTTCACAAATAGGCCCATTTTATGAATGTTGATTTTTTTTCTTACTGAACTATTCAGTAATCCTTTGTCTTCCCACTGTTTTGTCGAGTAGTCCTCTTGTTGGCAAGGGAATCAGTGTTCTACTGTTAAGTAAATATAATTCTAGCCCAAAGCAAAGAAACTTAACATACAGCCTTTTCACAAGCCCATGGGCAAGGAAGGTTGAAATATAAAAACGCAGCTCACAAGCACTACCTTCTAGACCAGGGTCCAGATTGGAAGTAACTGGAATAGATGGTTTCCTACTCTGTCCACATGATGTCTTCCTGACTACATGTGCCCTGTTTACCTTTGGGATCTCCCTACTCTTCAGGATCCCCAGCCTCTACCTAATGTCCACCCAGCTCAGACATCACCCAGGGGACCCAGAGCCCCAAGGCAAGGGCAATGAGAAGGCAAAGGATGTACTGTCCCCCAGCAAGCCCCATCCTCAAATGTGTCTAACTCTCAAATGTTCCCATCTTCCTCACCCACTTCCCAACTTTCAACCCGGCACCCTGAAAAAAATGGTTCTCAGGCTGCTTTCAGGTCAGAGACCCCTTTTGGTCACCCATTTTACATACAGAAAAACTAAAGCTACTAAGGTTGAAAGTACCACATGCACCAACCAGAGTGAGATACCTTTGCTCTGAAATCGTGAGTCCTGCCCCTTCCTCTAACCTCACAGCTCTCTGGAAGAAAACTGGTCACAGGCCCCCAGAATCCTGGGAAGCCCCTCTGGCCTCTCAGTCTCCTGAGTCCTCTTGGTTCACCAGCTTCCTCCTCTTTTTCCCCCGGGTAGATAATCAGGGAGTGGAGCCTGAACTTGAGCCTGCAGATGACCTGGATGGAGGCACAGAGGAGCAGGGAGAGCAGGTTTGCGCACCCGCTTCGCTCCCTGGCCTGGCTGCCCTGCTTGCCCTGCCCGCCTCCTCCTGAAGCAGTGCAGACACCTGACTCTGAGGGACTGGCACATGGTGGCAGCTGCTCCATGCTCCAGCTTGGCCCCAGCTTGGCCCAGTCAAAACCAGACAAAACCTTAGGACAGGACACATGGCCAAGCTGATAAATCAGCAAGCATGCACCAGTGCAACTGAACTGCTGGTGCAAATGTTTAAATACTACCCAAGCTCAAGTGCCCTATCTGCTTCTCTGGCTCTCCCCATTCCCAGATCCAGCAACTAAGGAGGTTGTGCTGAGTCCAGCAGGGGGCTTTCAACAGTCTATTCTAGCTCTAGTCCAGGTGGTTAAGGGTAGACAATTATTTAAGCCTTTATTTCAGCCCCTAAGAGCTCAGGTTTGGGGGCTGCTCTGTCATGCTGTTGCCTGGGGAAGGAAGGGGCTGTACCCTGCTTATCTGGCCTGGAAGGGGGACCTGCTTTTCTGGGGGCACATCTGCCCATTGCTATTGGAGCCAGCCCCAGAGTTGACCCAGCCACTGCCTTTCTTGCAATGCTGATGGCAGAGGACTTGGCCTCCCCTGTGAGACAAGACAGTTCTGTTCTGTTTGACTACAGTTCTAGGCAGAGACCCAGGCTTTCTTTTGTCTCGATACGTTTCTTGGATGGAGAACCAGGCGTTGGTTAGAGAGGGCTTTTCTCTTTCAATGGGGTTTTGTTTGGAGATGATATCTGTGATTTGGAAAAGTTCATCCTTCCATAAAAAGTTTTCTTGCTGATTTTTCTGGCACTGACTTCTGAAGCCAGCATCCTGGGGAGGGCCTTTTCTCAAGTGGTCTTGGGACTGCTTTGTCCCAGGTGAGGCCATGTAAGTAGAGAGACAGACAGAGTGTATGATTTTGCTGTGAGATCTGCCAATGCTGTTCTTCATCCCCCAAAACCATGCATTCCTTGGGAACCCACTTCCCTGCCTCACCTGCTGCCCATGGATGCTCTGGTCCAGCTGAACCACATCTCACCACTTTGTTCTCTGTGTTCTTATAGCCTTTGGGTGGTTTTACCGGTATGATGGCAAATTCCCAACCATCAGGAAGGTAGGACAGAACTGGGTGCTGTGCTGGTTTGCTGCTCAGTTTGCCGTGGGTTTTGGACTTTTCAAACTTCTTTTCCTGTCAGTTCTGTCCAATGCCATCCGCCCATTCCCTTGGAGAGCTAACCCTGCCCTCTGTCAGGCTGACACCAAATGGCAAGAGGCATCATGGGGGGCAGGTATTCCTGCCATGAGACCTGACCAAGGAGCATTAGACTCCATATGGGTCTGCACCAGCTCCCATGGGCACAGGGCAGGGCCAGGAGATGTCTGCTTTGTTCTGACAAATAGAACCAAAGGCCATGACCAGAGGCCTGGGGTCAGAGTGATATACCAGGACGGGTGTACACAGAGGCACTTTTCCATATTCAGATTGGCTGCACATGTGGCCTCAGGTTGGACAGGGAACCACACCAATCACAATTCTCTCCTAGCACTATCTCTGCATTTTCCCAGGATTATACATTTTTCCCAATCTCTGGGGCTGTTAATTTTCTGTCTAAATCTTATTATAGTGTCTACAGGCCCCATAAAACTCTTCTATCCTTTGTCTTTCTAAATCACTTTGGCATTTGATTATGAAAATGCCACTGTTAATATCTGAAAATTGGACATTCAAGATGTCTTGGTATTTGGAAATCAGCCTATTAACATAAATCTGAGTGAGCTAAATTGGATGTTATCACTCAACCAGCTAGAGCCAGATCTAAGTCTGCTCCCACCTCCTCCATCTCAGGATGGCAGATCCCTACAGATTAGCCAGCTCTCCCGGATTTTCTCTAGAATCTCCCAGGATGCATCTTTAGCATCTGAACATGATCCTCCTTTCTTCTCAGATCCTGGGGAAGATATGTGTCTGGATGCTAAGAAATAAATACGATGCCTTTTATTTACACAGCACTTTGAAGTTTACAAAGCCCTTTCATAGATGTTATTTCACTGGCACTAAACAAAAGTCTGTGGGGCAGGTATTTCCCCCATTTTAGTCAAGGTGAATCAAGCATAGGGAGATTAAGGAACTTAGCCAAGGTCATACAACTAGTTAGTGAACTAATAAGTCAGTCCTTCTGGCTGGCTAAGGAAAGTGTCTTCCACTCTGAAATGGGTGGCAATGGTCTTCCTGTCCTAAGCCTGAGGTCTGATGCCCAGTGCAGTGGGGTAGAGCTGGGGTGGGGTCACCATGGCAGAGGGCAAGGGGTTTGCCCAGTGTGATCTGAGGATGCCATTTGCTGTGCTGTGCTGGTGTCAACACTACCTTGTAACCCTTGCCATATAAACAATGACACATCTGCTCAGAAAGGAAAAGATAAGAAGAAAGCCCAGTATGACAGCCTGCAGGAGTTGAGAAAGAATAAGAAGGAACTGGAGTTTGAACAAAAGCTTTACAAAGAGAAAGAGGAGATGCTGGAGAAGGAAAAGCAGCTAAAGATCAACCGACTGGCCCAGGAGGTATGTGTCCTGCTCATAGGTCAGGCAAGCATCCCTGGGACAGTTTAGTTATCCCCACATTGTGCTATCAGAAAGCCAGCTA
>JAJEJO010001889.1:144493-248812 GCA_020662805.1 Glaucomys volans | reverse complement strand
CACTGTGAACTGCCACTAACAGGGAGTCACAGTCCCTGTCTGAAATGATTGGTTAGGAAAAACAGACATGTAGGCAACTGGGACACTCCAGGGTTGAGAGGTGGATGCACAGGTGCTGTGATGAGGTGTGGGGATGAGAGGGAACTATCAAGAGAACGGCTTCAGGAAAGCAGTGATGTAAGAGCTGAGATCTGGGAAGGCAAAGCAGTAGAGCATATGCAAAGGCCTGGAACCAGGAGAGTCTAGCATTTGAGGCTAAAAATCAGGCAGAATAAGGAGGCTGGACAGGAAGGCTGAAAAGTCATCAAAGGACCAGTTGAAGGGTTCTGGGCAGGGTTCTGACCTGATCAGACACATCTTGCCCAAAATGATTGAGTGGTTTAGGACAGAGTATTCTCTGGATGCCACTCTTACTAGTCCTTACCCAAGGCCTCTGCATGCTCTGTGCCTCATGCTGAAGTCCAGGGACTCAACTGCGGCCAGAAGAGATAGCCCTTAAAGGAGGGGAAGCTAGATGGTCCCCTTGAGTACCAAGAGAGAGCCTTTAAAGTGTGTCCTCTGAGTGACAGTGGGTGCTGCTGCCCTAAACCAGGTTCTGGCTCAAATGGGTGATTCCTTAAACTCCCAGTAGTTTCTGTGGCCTCAGACCACACTGTGGTCAATGGACTTCTCCATTTTGTGCTGAAGGTCACACTCTGGTACCTCTAGCATGGTGAATGGACCAAGCTGAACCCGCATGTTCATGGGAGTGGATTTGCATGTGTGCAGAAGTGCCGTGGCCAGCCTCTACCACCTGTACTGTGACCTACATGGGTCTCTGTTAAACTAACCCCTGCAGACATTTTGCCCAAGCCCACAGCCTCCACGAGGCCCTGGCGTGTCCACCATCTCCAAACCTGTCATGGTCCACCAGGAGTCCAACTTTATCTACAGGCCAGCTGTAAAATCCGAGGTCCTGGTAAGCGCCCCGATCCCCTCCAGGATATCTCTAGAAGAGAAAACCAGGGCTATGTCCCGTGGGTTCTGCTGCCCCTGGAGGAAATGTGAGGAGCTACACAAACTAGGATTAGGTGACATCCTATAACCTTCACATTGGCCAGGAGGTGAGTCTGCGTGGGTGGCCTGCTCAGTGGAATTCCTGCCCCTGCTTGACCACCCTGCCTGTTAATAACTGAGTCTGTCGGAGTCCTCCATTTGGCCATGCTCTGCATGGTTTCATTTAATCCTCATAACAAATCAGTGAGATGCCTCTGATTGTCTTCCCTCTTGATCCCTTGAGCAAACTGAGGCTTAGAGAGGTTAAGGTGGCTTCCCAAAGCAGAGCCTAGATCTACTTACTCATCCAAATCTGTTAGACTCCAGAGCCATGCTCTTACCCACCTTGCTAAAACCTACAAAGATTCCTGTCTCCCTAGCCCTTGCCCCAAGGCCTGTATTGCATGGTCTGGAACCACCCTGAGGTGGGGGACTGGCCAAAGCAGACTCACTTCCCGTCCGTTTCACTTCTCACTCCTCACTAGGACTGAGAGGGAGTCTAGGGTGTGGTCCAGGGAAAGTAGGAGGATCTGCCCACCCAGTGCCCAAAGTCTGAGGAATTGGGCTCACGTGCGCCCTCCAGAGGTGCAGCCACAGACTGGCCTCCCATTCACAGTGGGAACAGAGCCATGCCAGAATTTTTATTCCCCTTTCAAGGAAACCCTATCCAAATGTCAGGGCAGGACAGCTCAGACACTTATTTTGAGATTTAGCTGTCCCATCAACTCCCCCAAAGAGCAGAGGTCACACTGCTGAGATGGCCTGCTGATGAGTCCATGTTACCGTCTCTGATTAATGACAGGGGTGGTGTCTGCTTGTCTACAACTGAGCAGCTGTTGCATTGGGGGTGCATCAGGTACATCCCAAAGTCAGACTGTGTCTGTTTGGGGAGGAACATTGGCCTGGCAGCCCCAGGCTGGCAGCCTCAGGGCTTGGCACCAGGGGGCAGACGAGATCTATTAGTAACGTTCAGTGGGGACCTTTTTTTTTTTTTTTTTCTGGCAGCCACAGGAGATGTTGAAGAGGATGGTGGTTTATCAGACAACATTCAGACAAGTAAAAAAGGATACCTGTCATATGTCTGTGGTCCTCCCCACCACCCATCCTTCCTACTCTGTGCCTCACTTCTTTCTTCCTGGGAGTACCATTTGGTTCTGAGGCAACCTCAACTGCCATCTGCCAGGGATCCTTGGGCCAGAGCCATGTCCCCTTGCCTGTAGTTGAAGCTGGGGAGGCTTTCCTATCAGATGGGGATCTAGAGCATGTTAGAGCCTGTGTGCAAGCTGGGAAAAGCCACTGGAGCCCTGGGTACTGCTTCTGCTGCTGCTTCTTCAAAGAGGAGCAGGGCAGAGGAAGCCCTCAGAGGATCAGAGGCCAGGATGGGCCCTTGCTCCAGCCCTAGGAGAGAAGAAAGGGCTACCTGAGGTGTCTGCACCTCCCCGTGTCTTGTTCCCTCTAGGATGGTCACACCTTCACCAAACCCTGCCTGACACTGAACCAGTCACAAGAGGAAATGGCATCTCAGCTCTCCATCTGCCCAGGGTGCTCCTGAGCACAGGGACATGCAAGTCCTTACTGGGCTCTGAGTGGTGTCAGGCAGGCCATTCTCTAGCCTCCCCACCTCCTGGGGGTATATCCAGAGCCAGCCATTGGATTGACTGTTCCGCACCCAATGAAAGAGACTCCAAGATAGAGGAGATATGGCAGGCAGCCCTGGCTTCTCCAGCCTCCCACTTGCAGGCTGATTTGATGTCGAGAATGGAGCAAAATGGGGGTGTCTGCAAAAGAGGCTGCATGAGCCCAGGACCAGGGAATGATAGGCAGAGTTAATACCTGGAAGGCATGCCGTGCCGAGCTGCTGCTAAGGACGTCATGAATATTAACTCATTTAATCTTTATAACAACCCTGGGAGGTAGTGACTATTTCAGTCTTAATTTTATAGGTGAGGAGCAGAGGGACTTGGAAATGTGTCCATGATGGCACAATCAGTCTGTGACCCTGGACTGGAATGCAGGAGGCTGAGCTCTGCGATCTGCTCTTAAATGCTGTGTTGCTCTGCCTCTCAAAGCAATGCCATGGCCAAAGAGCCTTAGAGGTCCTGGTGTTTAGGACAGAAACAGCCCCCTAGTCTGAGACTCCAAACTTGGAACAAACCCTTGTTCCCCTGCCTGCTAACTAGGTGACTAAGCATAAATGTCACTTCTCATGGCCTCAGTTTCTCCATCTGTTGAATGATGACTTGAGCTAACTCTTCAAGGGCCAACCAACTGCAATGACTTATGTACCTCTAAATTCACACAAGACATGCCTTCTGGCCCATCTCTGAGATGAATTCTCAGGGTCACAGGGAGAGGAGGCCCATGGCCACCACTTCCCTGCTTTCCAGAAGGAACAACCAGAAGTAGGCAGCCCCATCTCAGTAGAAGAGCATGGGTGCAGGTCCTGCCGAACAGCCCTTCTCATATGTGGACTTGCTGCATCCCTTCCCCTATCTGCTGTCCCAACAGCCACAGGCCCACCTGGATGTGGCCTCTGAGTTGGGCTTGGTTCAAGATGTCTTTGGGGTTGAGCCTGGGAGTTGAAGGCTAGTGAGGAGAGGTGGCAGACAGATACCTGGGGATCCATCTGCTGGTATTTGGCCCTCATCTTGTCCCCAGAGCTTGGTTGCTGCATGCTGGTGGGGAGTTGGGAGGTCCTTGCCCCCCTTTCCCCAAAGCTCTGCCCCCTGGCCCCAGGGGATGTTTGGTGTGATCTAGGGAAGTGTGTGCTGAGGGTGGCTCTGCTCAGTCCAGGTAACCTGTGGGGGCATCTGTAAAGGCCTTCTTGGCTTCTCTGGTCCTTGTTGTCCTTCGTCTTTGCTGTCCTGCGATGCCCCAGGCTCTACGCGCTGTGTGAGGAAGCTCTGTGCTCTGGCTCTGTCCCTTTCCTCCCATCACCTTGTTTCTAAGTCTTGGGGACAACTGTCCCCACAGCAACCCCATTGAACCAGAGTCCCAGAGGTCCTCTCCCTGGCTAAAGGGCCATCCTGGGACCTCTCCCTTCCTAGATCAGGTAAGAACAGTGCCAGGCACCAGGTCAGCACAGTCTCGCTATCACCACCTTCTTCCCCCTTGCCTCCCTCAGTCACCTTGTGGCTGGCTTCCCTGGTCAGAGCAGCCTCTTGTACAGAACTAGCTCTTCCATGGGGTTCATGTACTGGGTGGAGAAGCACCCATCCTCATCTGCCAGAACCTGGGCATACCCCCAAGTGGGGACTTGGGAGGGATGAGGTAGGACCCTAAAGGCATGAGACCAAAGGTGAGACTCTCAGCAGCACAGGCACTTTTGCCCAGGTGTCCAAACATCAGCAGTATCCTGCAGCCACAGATGACCACCTCCTAGACAGTACAGGGACAGGGCCACACTCCTCCAAATGCTTCCTGTGGCTTTCTGCCTGCCCCTGAGCACAGCTGTCTTGCTGCCAGCCTTCTCTCTGCACACCTGTCCTGGCCACACCTGCCCCTACCCTCTCCCCACCTCCGACCCTTGGATTTGCACCCATTCATCCTCTTCCTCCTCCACCCTGAGGTTGCTTCTGCAGTGATTCACAAGGGCCTCTTCTCTCAACCTAAAGTCCTGCCTTTGCTTCCAGGATTTCCGGAAATATGAGGAAGGCTTTGACCCCTACTCCATGGTAAGGGGTAACCCTCCTTCCTTGAGGGAGCAGTTCCAGTAAGGGGAGAGAATTCAAGGGTGTTTGATGATGATCATTTTGAGGCCTGGGGATCCTGAGGATGTGGTGGGGCACATGAGTACCCCCCGGGATGCCCCAGCTGCTCTTTCCTGCAAGGGCTTCTTCCAGTATGGGAAGTGTTGTGCATAGTGGGGTCAGTGACGCTTGCTGAGCACCCTGTACTCCAGCCTCTGGCATATTTACGAGGCCTGCTCTTGCCCAGTCCTCAAGATTATCCTGGAAGAATGGATCTGGGACTCGTGTGGCCGAGTGTGTGGTGTGCCCACCATCCTTGATGGCCTAGGACCCTCAGTTGAAGACCAACAAGGAAAGTCCCCTTACCGTGTACTCTGTGGGGCCCAGCATCCCCCAGGCATCCTGCTTCCCACACACCTTCAGCAGAGTCAAAACTCCCCTTTTTTCCCTCTAGTTCACCCCAGAGCAGATCGTGGGGAAGGACGTCCGGCTCCTGCGCATCAAGAAGGTATGTGGGCATGTGGAGGAGGTGGGCAGCCACCATCCCTCACTGCCTGCTCCTGCCCCGTTGGTCCCCTGCTTCTGCTACTCCTGAGGTGACTCCTTGGTGACCTCTCAAGCCCCCACTACTGCTTCTCTCTGTGGCGGCCCCAAGCCCGCTTTCTCCCCCATGGCACCACCATTGGTCCCAGGCCTTCTCCTGTTCTTGAGGAGAGCCCTGTTAAGAGGCTCCTCCATGCTCAGGTGCCCACGGGCTGCTGTCTGCGTGGCCCCCTCAGGTTTGTTTTCCTCTAACCAGGAGGGATCCCTAGACCTGGCCCTGGAAGGTGGTGTGGACTCCCCAATCGGGAAGGTGGTCGTCTCGGCTGTGTATGAGGGGGGAGCTGCTGAGCAACATGGTGAGTGGGGACCGGTCACACCCCTGTGTGGCTCTATACAATGCCCCCAGGAAAGCAAAGAGTTCCTTGCTTGGGCGGCTGACAGTTCTCAAGAGCACCAGGTCCATCCAGGCAGCCATCTATGCAATCTCAGATGTGTCCCAAGGGCCTGCCATGGTGCCAGGATCTGTGGGCCGAACCGGATGCCACCTGCCTTCTGAGCTAGTGGCAGAAATATGCTCAGGATTACCAGATATAACAAGAGTGCTATTGGCTAAGGGCCAGCAGGGAACTGAGGGAATGGGACATTGTGGGGCCCAGAGGACTTTCCAGCAGGAAGGAACTGCACTAGGGAAATGGGAGAGAGGCCATCCAAACCTAACCCATCCTTCAGTGACAACAGCCTGTCAGGAACTAACCATGTGCCAGTGGAAGTGACAGGCACCCAGGCCCATGTCTGAGTTTTTCATTTAGACTAATCCAGTTAATCCTCACACCACCCCCAAAGCAGGTGCTGTTATTACTCTCATTTTGCAGCTTAGGAAACCAAGGCACAGAGAGGTCCAAGTACTTCTTAAAAGACTCAGAGCAGGTCAAAGGTGGAGGTAGGACTTGAGTCTAGGCACCTGGCCATTTGGTTTAACTGCCAGTGAAAGTGCCGCCTCTGCCGCAGGTTTCCACAGCCTCACCTGCTCTCAGAGGGTCAGAGGGCCATAACCTGGGTCTCTGGGGGCACAGTCTTTCTTTGCATTTGTTCTCTTTCAACAAAAACACCCTCTGCTGAGGAGGGAGGCCTCTGTGGACCCCAGGCTCAGTCTCTTGCTTCACAGGATCTACACTTTCACCAGACAGCATCCGAAGCTCCACAACTGGTGACTTGTTAGGCTTTGTCAGAGAGGCTTTTCAGTGTCCCCAGGTGCTGTGGGAGGACCAGGTGCTCCACAGAAGACAGCCCAGGCCCCTTCCCAGGCCAGAGCAACGTGAAGAATCCCATGATTGCATCCCTCTGGGGCCTCTGACTGGAGTCAGGCTTCCCATAACCTAGAGTGGGTAGAATAGAGGTGGCAGAAGGTAAGGATCTGAAGCATGGGACAGACTGAAGGGAAAGGTGCCCAGTGACTGGCAGCATTCACCACGGCGGATATGCACACAGTGAGCCCACTGTGCGATCCAGCCCTGCCATCAGGCCTCAGTGGCCTTGGGCCTCCCATCCACACTCTGACCTTCATCTTAGCTCTGCACAGGGGCCTCCTCTGTCTTCATTTCTGTACCAGTTGAAGGAGAGGCTGCATCTTGACCCAGGGAGACCACCTATCTCTGCATCTGGCAGGGAGAGAGAACCAGGAAGGACAGTGGCTCTCCCTATGACTCCCCATTTACAAAACCCTATTGCCCCTGAGGTGCCATCTTGGATTTGTACAAAATGAAGACGTGGAAGTCACCCACCCTAGTCCCTTTGTCCAAGGGAAACTGCTGTCTACAGTCTGGTCCTGTGCTGCTTTGGACACCCAAGCAGCTGGTGGAAGTTCCCAGAAGCATGCTTGTTTCAAGTTACCGTGGCTGCCATCTCAGTAACACACCATGTTCCTATGGCCTTTAATCCCTGAAGGCCTCCCTCTGCATGATCTCAGTGCAATCCAGAGATGTTCTGGGGACAGCAGGACTGGGAGACATTCCTCATAAAAGGGGTCCTGAAGTTCAAGATGTGGGGAACCCATGCACAATCTGTCCACTTACAGAGCCACAACAAATAGGAGCATATTCAAGGCTCTGACAAGTCTCACAGTGAGTAACTCTGTTTAGATTATAACTCAGTTCCTTCCCAAATTATAAGGTCACAAGACACTTTTGCAGGAACACCTTTTAACACCATTCATTTATTTGACAAAGTTCCTACTTGTGCAAGATACTCCTTGCGGTTCTGGAGATAAAGTAGTGAACCAAAAAAGATAAACCCTTTTCCTCAGGAAACTGACAGCACAGTGGGAGAGACCATCAGCAAACAAGGAAGGAGCAGATCACGATTACAGATTGTGTGCTCTGCAGGAAAAGACCAGGGTACTGCCAGAGGGTGACAGGAGGAACTACTTTTAATTGGGTGGAGTCAGGGAAACCCCCTCTCAGACCTAGAAGAGGGGAAAGAGTGGGAAAAGCATTCCCTATGGAACAGTCCACAGAGGCCCCAGGCAGGAAAGAGAGTGGCAGGCTCAGGACCCCAAGCCAACCAGCATGGCGGTGCATCAGGAAGGAACAACCCACAGAACCAACTCACGTCTAATAACCGGGCTGGAAATGCAGGTCTGTTTGCTCTGCAGTGACCGCCGCCTGTGCAGGAGCTAGGTAGCAATGAGTCCTCACTGGTGTCCCAGTTCCCCTGAGCGGGGTTGTGTGGCTGGGTAAGGGAGGAAACGCCTTTAAGTATCTGAGTGTTGTTGACTCTCGAGCATTCTGAGTCCCAAGGTGAACTCTAGGGCCCCAAGACAGCCTCTTCTATGGCTCCACAGTGACTCTCCCTTCACCCAGCCCTGGCCCAGTCCATGTCCCATGCAGCTCGGTTGGCCAATCAGCTTCATCTTCCTGCAGGTGGCATTGTGAAAGGAGATGAGATCATGGCAATCAATGGCAAGATCGTGACAGACTACACCTTGGCTGAGGCAGAGGCCGCCCTGCAGAAGGCCTGGAATCAGGGCGGGGTAAGAATGAGCCCTCTCCCTGCTCCCTCACCTGCCTGCCTCTGACCTGGCCTCTGTAGCCAGGCTTACGGTTGGGATGCCCCATCCTAGGACAGGTATCCAAGGTCACACCCCCATACAGCCAATGGACTAAATCTAACAGGATAGGATTCAGGAAAAGAAATGTCAATTCCTGACCTTGAGTCCAAAAAGCTAATGGTACAAACACAGACTCCAGAAGTCTGGACATGGCAGTGCACCCAAGAAAAAGACCTAAGGTCTTCACTAAGTGGAGGAATAGGAATCAAGAGGGTGCTGGGATTGAAAAAATCAAAAGAAAGCATTAATAGTAGAGGATCCAGGATGAAGGAGGGGCTGGTGGTAGTCTGCTCTGTGTGCGTTAGACACCCACCTGGATCAGGGCCACCATAGGAGGTCTCCCACAGGCTGTGCAATGCACAATCTGAGGGGTACACCCTCCTACAGACTATAGTGTGAGTGGTGCCAGCTCATGTTGTGCAATGCACAACCTGTGCAACTGTATGCAGGCAGCCGAGCCTGAGGTATTAAGTTCAGTGCCGAGGAAGCTGACCAGATGGGCCTGGGACCCACATGAAGGGATGTGGAGAAGAGAAGACTCACGGGTAACATGATGACTGTCTTTGATTTTCTGAAGGGCTGTATTAGGGAAGAGAGGGCAGAAGTGTTGCTGTGATTCTTGAGGGTAGAACTGGATTGGATGGAGGGAGGTCCTGGGGAGGTAAAGATCCCAGCTCAATCTATGAGCCATGGCATGGCACAGGGCCCAGTGCAATTTCCAGAACTCCTCGATGATGTACCCAAGCCCAGGATGTACACAAATGGGCACACCAAAGATGGCAGTGATATGGTTGAGTGGACTCAGAGTTAGGACCAGAAGGCCATGCCAGACGTTCCCCAGTTGTCTGGCCTCTGATTTGTCCAGGAAGCTTGTTAGAAATGCTTTCCCAGGCCCACCCCAGACCTCCAGGGGTCAAGTCCATGAGTCTACACTTTTTAAAAATTCCCCCAAGTGATTCTGAGGTTGCTGCTTGGACCTGGTCCACAGATCAGCATTTTGGAACTCAGTGTTACTTGAGGGTCCTGCAAACGGTATGGCTGGGAAGCCTAAGAGCCTGGAAACTTCTCCAGAGCATAGGACTCCACAGTGGGGCCAAACCCAACAGGAGGACCTCCAGCCCTACCCACCCCCACTTCCTCATGGGAATAAGGCCTGATTGGCTGATCCTGACCCAGGAATGGGAATAGAGCACTGGGGCAGAGGTGCCACCCACCCCAAGCATGCCCACAGCTGCCTCGCTTCTCCCCACAGGACTGGATCGACCTTGTTGTTGCCGTCTGTCCCCCCAAGGAGTATGACGATGAGCTGTAAGTGTACACTGGCCCCTGCCTCCTCCTCCTCAATAGTCTGGGATGCCTTCTCCAGCCAGAAGGGATACCACACACACATCTGCCATCAGTCAGAGATCCCAGGGCCAGAGTATCCCTGGAACTAAGTCACTGTCCTCAGGTGGTGTCAGAGCCACTTCTCAGGCTATCTGGTCCAAATTCTTTATGTATAAGAAACGTAGGTTCATGGTCTCAGACCAAGTAAACTTATACAGTGAAATCGGGACTCACTCAGAATTTTTCATTCCCCACTCAGAACTTTATCCCCAGCACCGTTATCAGATAAAGATTCCCTGCACTCTCCAGAAGGTCTTTCTGATGTCTTAACTGTATTCACTCATGCTGCATCTCCAGGCAGCAAAGATCTCGGGCTTTTGTCCCTATCCTATGAGCTCTCCAAGGAGCCTTGGCCCAGTCTGTCTTTCCCTGTGATTCGCTGTGTCTTTCTATATCTGGGTGCGTCTTTCCCTGTCCTTTTCTCTGTCTCTCCTTCTCCCTCATCCTTCCTGTCAGTCTCTCTCCCCAGCTCTCTTTCCCATCATCCCTCTCCCCTCTCTCTCTCTTATCCTCTCCTTTGCTTGCTCCCTGCTTCTCTCTATCCCTGTCTCTGAGCCTCTGCTTCTCCCTCTCTGTCCTCTGTATGCATTTTTGCCTCTCTGCCTCCATGGCCTCTCACCTGTGTCCTTACCTTGTCACATCGCCTGCCTACCCCTCGCCTGACCACACCCTGCTTGCCTGTCGTGGCCATACCTGCTGCCTCCCTCTGCCCAGAAGAGACCGAATCTCCCTCGCATCTTGGAGAAACCAGGATCTGGCTGCTCCTAATTCTGGAACCCAGGGCTTAGACAGGACCAAGGTGGAGGGAGAGGTCTGGCAGAGCTCTACCCAGGAGTAACCAAGCCCTTTTTCTTTCCTGCTCTGCTCTGTGCATGTAGCTCTTCTCTTCCCTCCTCTGCAGCAGAAAGCCCCCAGCCAGTCCGAAAGCTCCTTGAAGACCATGCTCCCGTGTACAGACATGGGTTCCTCCTGCAGCTGGAGCCCACGGTGAATAGGTGGCCTCAGGGCCCCATCTGTCCATGCTGCGTGCAGTGGCCATGTGCTGCCCACGCTGCCGGCAGGTTCTTTGGACTGGCATCTGGAGGGGACATGAGGCAGCATCCCTGAAGTGCCTCTGGGGTCTGCTGTCAGTCATTCTGGAACTCTGTGGGACTCAAGATCCTCCCACTCAAGGGAGTGTGCAGAGCCTGGTCTGGAGCATTGGGGTGGCTCCTGGGCATCCTGATGCACACAGTCCTTGGGACCTGACCCATGTAGCACCCAAATGAGCAGGGCAGAGCACTGAGCACAGCTCTCTGCTGGCACAGACAGTGCCTGGAGCCAGGTGTGCTGGGCTGGAAGAGACCAGGGAAGTCCAGTCTGAATTTCCTCCCACAGTTGTCCTCGCCAAATGTTCCTCCTTTTCCTGCAAATACAGCCCAGTCAGGATCCCAGCTCCACCCATGGAAGGAGTAGACTCCCTGCTCCGGCAGAGCCAGGGCTGTTGAGAGGTCTTTAAGCCTCGTCCAAAGAACCAGAGTTAGTGGATTAGAGTTGCTCGTGTCCTGTTGTGCCCTGCAATGGCCTGAGTCCTGCTCAGACCAGCTGTCCTTGCCATCTCCCTCCCTTGATCCAGGCTCTAACTGTGGAATACAAGGTAGATTCCAACTTTGGAATGTGTTTCCCACCCTGGGCCAGGTGGCTGTGAAGCTGGGGTTGGAGGTGACCCGAAACCATAACTGGCAGCATCTGGGGCCAATCCAAGCCTGAACTTGTTGACTTTTCTGTTACAGATTTCCCAAAACATTAGGGCCTCATGTTCCCAAGACAGCTGGCCTGCTGTACAATGACTTCTGGGGTGGCCTAAGTGTTTGCTGTCACTTGCTCTTAGCAAGAGACCCTCCCTTCTTCCTCTTGGTCCCTTCCCCCAATCCCTGGTGTCTCTTCTTCTTTCTTCCTGGCCTCCTGTGTGCTGTGACTGTGGCTGGTGTGTAGCTGCCTGGGGTTGTACCAAGAGGGGCCTCCAAGGTTGGCAAGGCCTTGTGCTGCCAGGGTGGGGCTCCCCATTGTGGGACTTTGCCCTCGCTGAGTGTCACTCATCATAAGACCTGCACCTTCCTAGTCTGTTTCCTCTTCCTCTACAGGACTTTCTTCTGAAATCCAGAGAGAGAAACCAAATTCATCCCTAGAAGACAGTGGGTACTGGACTCACCCCATAAACAGAAAGCCAGCAACCAGTCTTGAGAGGCCAGCGGCATGTACCAGAAGACATTCCCAAACTTGTCACCAGCACCCAGGAACTCCAAATCCCTTTGGCTTGGAACTAGATCTGGACAAGGAGCATTTTCCTAAATGGGTGGGAGGGAGTGGTCTGGAGGAGGCCTTAGTGCTCTCCTTTCTCCCCCAGCTCTGGAACTATAGCCTTCCTCAGCTCTGGGGGATGCCTCCCATGAGCCCTAATAGGACCCAACTTGTCAGTCTCTTCTCTCCTCCACCATCCTTCTCTTCTCTCTTGCTGTAATTGCTTCTAGGATTGTTGCTGCAAATCTTATTCTGAGCTCATTAATAAAATAAACAGACTTCTTTTCCAGCTTATGTGAGTGAATGTGGATTTGGACAGCAAATTCAAGGCTGTCAAATAAAATACCAAGGTTTGGGCCCTTACCCAAGAGTGAGAGAAAGATTCAATGCTGTGAACTGGGTCCAACAACATGAACGAGGTGAGCCAGCAGCCAGGGCCTCTTGGTAACAAGGACCAGGGATTCTCACTCCAGAGAATCAGTCTAGGCATCTCAGGGAAATCCAAGGCATGACATCCCTAAGTATCTGAAATGGAAGGTGGTCCTGGTGTTAGATGTCCTGGAGGGCCAGCTCTCTCACACCCTTGGTGGCTTTCTCATGCCTCTCTACTTAGCCAGCCTTCCATCTCTGTTACCAATTCCTCCACTTCCTCAGTACTCAGCTTGAACATGACCATCATAATAATCTGCCTGACTCTAGAGAACTTTCCAGCCACAGCTCCACCACCACCTGGCTCTGTCTATTTGGACCAGCTTACCTGGGTGGCAGTCCTTGGTTCAGGGACAATCCCAGGCCCAATCAGCTGTGGTCATGGGTGACAGAATTAGTTATCTCCTCAATGGAGACCAAGTCCTGGTGACCTCTTAATAACTGGCTCCCAGAGACAGCAGCCATGTGGAGGAATTCCCTCTGCTTTCTTCTCTAGCACCTGGCTTGGCTCTGGAGGTAATTCCTAAGCTAAGATACAAGGAGGGCGCCACAGTTGCTGACACCTACTATGTGCCGGGCTAGACTCTTGTGTCTGCCATCTCCATCTGCAATGACTGTATAAAGAGGTTTAGTGACTTGTTCTAGGTCACACAGTGAAGAGGAAGTAGAGGTGAGATTCCAGTCCGGGCACTCTGGCTCCACTATATAGAGCAGGGTGACCTTCATCAAATGTCTCAAATTCCAGACTGTGGGCTGAACAGTGCTCCCCACAAATGAAGGGCAATTAATATTCTGCTGCTCCTCTTGTGACCTACAAATACTGCAGCTGAGTCCTTCCTCTTGAGATGCCTGGAATCTTACACATTCCAGCTGTACTTAGTTTTTGACACCTCTGAGAGAGCAAGTTCTTCTGTGCTTATCAGGACTTGATGAGTGAGACAAAAAAGAGGGCTTTGAGCCCCTGTTTAGAGAAGGGCAGGAAAGATATGTTGCTGGGTAGAGCAGGAAAAGGGACTGATAGGAGAAGGGGGACATGGGTGACATTAAGTCCTGAGTCCTAAGGCCCCCTAGGGTTGGCAGGGTGTGTGGGCTGCAATGGGTCTCATCATTGTCATCAAGGAAATCAACTCCCTTTAAAAAGCTGGCCCATTCTGAATCCAAAGCAGCCCTCCATGGCAGAATTAATTGGCATTAATCAGGTAAGAAGTGGAAAGATCAGTGAATGTGTATAAAGTGGGGACCTAAAGCAGTTCCTACTCTGCTTTGGAGGCCACCACAAGCAGGGCTGAGGGGGTCTGGGTCAGATGTTGGGATCCATTCAGTGACCAAGACTGAGCATGAAGGACTAAAACCTATTCAGGCCAAGGACTGTCCATGTGCCACTGGTTCGCTCCCTGTGCAGGGCAGAATCTGTTTCCTCCCAGCACTTCCAGCCAACCATCAGGCAGCGGCTAGCAATGCATCAAAACTGGCCCACAGGATGACCCTTGGTTGTCACCCTAGCATCTAACCCCCATCACTAGGTATTTGGGAAAACTGAGTCCAAGGAGCAGGTGCCTTGTCAGGGTCCCCCAAGTTGGTGGAGAGCTGCCCTTTATACTGCACCACGCAGTGGAAACACAGACCTAAGAGGCTGGGGATTTGAGAATGCCCTTTGACTCTGAACTTCTGGCGTTCCATCCATCTCATTGAAGTTGCTTCCCATGGCCAGTCCCCAGGGTTTGCAGAGCTGACTTCAAGCATCTCACCTCTGTCTTTGACAGTTGGGGTGAAAGGTCTAAGTGTATGGCCTCTGCTTTTGAGATGCTCCCTTTGGGCCTTTGTGGGCTGGAAAGCTTGTTCCCACTTGGTTCCAGCCCAGTTCTCAAGTCTCAGATTTGGATAAGGATCTGTTTTCAGAGAGGTTCTCTCCTGTCCCTGTAGTGACATTTCCTGATCCCTGGGGCCTAGGCTGGCCATATCTCTGTGAGAACTAGAAGGGACAGACACGGGTCACTGGGGGAGGCAGGTGGGGCTGCCTGATGCAGGAATTGGGTAGAGGCAAGAGTTGTCTTCCTAATGCCTGGGCTTTGCAGTCCAGAAGTCCACATCAGTCTTGGTAAGAATGAGATTGCTATGGACCACCAGCACTTCTGAGACTTACCATGTCCAACTTTACATTGGTATGAAAGTGATATGTGTCTAGAGGAAACCAAACTTTGAATTTTTGTCCTTTCCTACATGCTAGCAATGCATGTGGTCCAATAGGCTCCAATGATGCTGGGCAGCAGTGAGCCACATCTCCTGGTCAGCCACAAGATCCCGAGAGAAAGCACAACCCATACCAAGCACTGTGTTGCTAGGTTATGATGTTTGATACTTTAGGTGTCTTATGTGCATTTTTAGCTTACTATATTTTCAACTTATAGTGGTGCTATAGTTTGGGTCTGGAATGCCCCCAAAGGCCCAAGTGTAAAAGTTTAGTCCCCTGCTTGGTGCTTTAGCCTTAAGGATGAGGCTTCCTTCACAATGCACTCCTACCTTGGTGTGTTGCCTCACCACAGGCCCCCAAAGCAGTAAGTCCACCTGATCACAGACTGAGACCTCCAAAACTGTGAGCTAAAATAAACCTTTCCCCTTTTAAAATTAATTATCTCAGATACTTTATTATAGTAACAAAAAGCTGACTAACATAGATGGGTTTATCAGGATGTAACCCCATTGCAGGTTGAGGAGCATCTGCACTAGGTGTTCACTATATGTAAAGCACTATGCTAAGCTCTAAATGTGTTAACAGTTCATTTAATCCTTACAATGAACGTTGGAGGGAGGCAATGCTATTGTCTTCACTGAAAAAAACTGAGGCACCCAGATGTTCAGTAACACGCCTCAGGTTAAATAGTAAGGGGCAGAGCCAAGATTTACCCCAGGCAAGGTGGCACCAGGAGTCCATATCATTAACCACTATACTATTCTGCTTTGAGTAGATGAGAAATGACATATAAATATCTGGTTTCAAGAGCAGCAGGAAAAATTCTATCCAGAAAATAATTCCTCCCTGCTTCTATTTTCTCTCAATTTCATAGTGTCTTCCACACTGTGGAGTGGGCCAGCTAAAGCCCAAATCAGATCATCTTTCTCCTGCTTGAAACTCTTTAATGGCTTTCTCACTGTCCTCAGAACAAAGTCTAAACTCTAATGTGGCATTCACAGTCCTCCATCACCTGGCCCCTGACAACTTCTCCAGCCCTGTCTCTTGCCAATTGCCTCCCTTTGCTTTGGCCATATTAAACTCTTTAAGTTTCCTGTGCACACCTTTATACTCCATCATTTCTCTGTGTCTTTGCACATACATGATCACTCTACCCTGTCCTCCTCAAGCAGACATGTGCATCCTTCAAGGCCCAAGTCAGTTGTAAAAAGGGAACACTGGGCCTGGCATGGACTGAGCACTCAGTCAGTGAGAGCTCACTGCTTCTTCCTGAGTTGCAAGTAACAGAAATCCAACTCAAGAGGATGATTTAAGTAAAAATCCAGGAGTATTTGATATCAGGTTTGGCTGGATTCAGATGCTAAAAATAGACATCAGGACTCTATTCTGGTCATCTGTATTAGTCAGGGTTTGCCAAAGAAATAGATGCAAGTGTGTGTGTGTGTGTGTGTGTGTGTGTGTGTGTGTGTGTGTGTCTCAAAATATATATTTTGAGAGAGAGAGGGAGACAGAGATTTTGTTTCTTTAAGGATTTGGCTCACACAATTGTGAGCACCAGTGAGTTCAAAATCTGCAAGGCAGTCCAGCAGGCTGGGGAACCAAGAAAGAGTTGATATTTCAACTCAAGTCCAAAGACAGTATACTGGCAGAATGTCCTCTTCCCTGGGGGATATCAATCTTTTTTGTATTAAGGCTTTCAACTAATTGGATGAGATCCACCTACATAATAGAGGGTAATTACTCAAAGTCAGCTGACTTAAATGTTCATCTCATCTAAAAGAGAATACCTTCACAGTCACATTTAGATATAGTTGACCAAATATTTGGATACCGTAGCCCAACCAAGTTGGCAGGTAAAATTTTAGGCTTTGTTCTCAGATGGGCTACTCTTACATGATGCCAAGACGGTCCTTAATATTTAAAACATATGCTACCTGGTAGTGTAGCCCCATGGAAAAGCACTCCTCTGTCCTGAAGATTTATTCTGAGTAGCTCAATATAGGTGTTGTGACCATCTCTGGCTGACCAGACCAGGCCACACAGCCACACATGGAACCTGAGGTTGGAGTCAGCCCCATTCCACCACGTGGACTAAATTAAGGGGAAAGGTTCTTCCAAAGGCGAAATTGGAGTGGTGCCACAGAGAAGAGGAAATGGAGCTGAGCAGGCACTAAGGTGTCCATTTAGGACCCCAGTCTCCAGAAGGGCCCTTCCCCACAACCCCGTTCCTATTCTTTTGTTGTTCCTTTTCTCGTTCCTGTGACCTACCCTGAGGCTCAGGGTGCCAGGCACTCACTCCCTGAGTATGTGGCTTCCACCAAGTCCCAGCTGCCAGGACCAGCTGATCCACTATCACTCAGGGGCAAGACATGGGGAAATGAGGGTGTCTGCTATGACCGCAGGACCTCCAGTGCTGAGATACAGGGTTTCCAACATTTTCTCTTCAAATATCCTGAGAATCAAGAACTGAAATCTGACTTTGGCCACATTGTTTAGTCTCTGTCTTAGTTTCCTCAGTTACAAAAGGGTTTCAAATAGTACCCACTTCACAGAATTGTAAGGATCAAAAGAAATACAGATAAAGTGCTGAGAAATAGTTCTTGGCTCTCCAATTAATATGAGTGCTTTAAACATCTGGACAGATGCTATGGGAAGAACAGACTGGAGCCCATCTCCCTCCTGAGGATGATGCTTCCTAAAAGTGGGCTTTGAGCAAAGAGTTGTGCTCCACCCTGTCTCTGTGCCCCACACCTCCACCTAGAATGACAGTGGGGAGCTCTTCCCCCTCTGCAAGCACATTAAGTGCAGAGAGTCCCTCATGCCCCTTCCCCATCTAGGGGTTGTTCTAGGGGAACAACCCTTGCTCCCCACAAGCCACCAGTCAAGTGTATGTGTGCACGCACAGATGGACATGTTGGATGGTTACTATTCATCTTTATTGATTTTATCCTGAATGCGCATGCAGCTAGAGCTGAGACAGATTTCTTGTCAATTACCTTACAGTAAATAATAAGTATGTCAGCCTCCTTTGCCCCTGATCTTACCCCGGGGATGATGTGATGAAAGTCAAAAGGAAAAGTCTCCTACACCAGTGGCCAGTGGCAGGAACCACCCTGAGCAAGATATGAGAAACAGTGGATTTTCTGTTTTTATAGAGGAGACAGACAGTCATGCCTCCTTCTCTCTCCAAGAGAAAGGGGGAAATAAACAACTTCACTTCTTTGAAAAGAGACAGAAAGAATTATGGACTCCCATTCCAACCTTTTGGAACATAAATACCTAGGGAGACTGTGCCTAGTCTTCCTAGCTATTTGGGGGCTTAACCTAAGGCCCAAGTTTATAATCTTTTGGCCCTCTTGGGGATAGGGAAGTTTTATTTTCTTTTTTTAAACTGTAGCAAATTCCATATCACATAAAACTTACTATCTTAATCATCCTTAAGTGTGCAGTTCAGTTGTATAAAGTAGATTTACATTGTTGTGTGACCATTACCACCACCCATCTCCAGAACTATTTCATCTAACAAAACTGAAACTTCAGAACCATTAAACAGTAAAAGAATTGCTGGGTTGACATCCCCCAGCAACCACCATCCTATTTCTGTCTTTATAAATATGACTACTCTAGGTACCTCATAGGAGTGGTGGCAGAGTCATTTCTTTTTTTTTTTGTGATTGTTTTCACTTATACTAGGTTCATCCATTTGTGGCAAGTGTTAGAATTTCCTTCCTTTTTATGATGGAATAATAAATATTCCACTGGATGTAAATGCTACATTCTGTTTCAACCAACCCATCTGTCAATGGGCATTTGGGTTGCTCCCACCTTTTGGCTATTGTGAGTAATGCTGCTGTCCACCACGTGGGTGTACAAATACCTCTTCAACATCCTGCTTTCAATACGCTTAGGAACAGGCCTAGTGGCAGAATTGCTGGGTACATTTTATCATCCATTGGAACAGAGCTATCACCTAGATAATGGCTAGAGGTGTAATTTTGTGAAGGGTTTACATGCCTCTAGGGAAACTGAAAGCAAAAATTCCTTTTCGTTATATCATATACATTTCCAAGTCTCAGGAGGCTAGGGTTTTTTTTGTTTTTGTTTTTGTTTCCGGAGCACAGAGAAATCTGAAGAAAGTTTATTTCCTCACACTCCATGAATTCACTCAGGTGTGCTGGTGGCAGTTTGGTCGAAAACAGAAGTTTCTCAGTGAGCGTCACTAGCAAGCAGTTGAGGTAACCACACCTGTGCCTGAACCTGGCAAACCTGACCACTCTGGTCACAGACCTTTCATTGGTCAAGGGTAATTCTGCAATCAGATAGTCAGACTCTACAGATCAGGCTCAACTTACAGGTACCATGGAGCAAAATCTACTTGATACAGCTCCAAACCCTGACACAGACTGATAGCCACTTCCCCAGCATCCACTTCAGGATGGATTTAGGGAGGGTTTACAAATCCTAGCATATGGGCTCCTTTTGAAGTAGGAGTCTTAAGCTTTTATTAGATTCTTAAAAAAATTGTCTCTGACTCAAAAGCAATTAAATCCACTCTCATAAATAAACAAAATAGGCAAAAATCTTAACAGTGAGGTATTGGAAACTCCCAAAAAGACTAAACAGCAAGCTTCTTAGATGTGGGCACTGTATTCACCATGGTATCTCCAGCAATTTGTAGGATGCCCAGGACATAGTAGGTGTTCAGTAAAATCCTGTCACTACATGAATGAAGAATAATCCTTCAGAAACAAACAAACAAAAAACATCTCTAGTGACATAATGTAAAACAAGGGGAAAGTTGGAAGCAATTATAGACATCAGTTTTACACTTAGCTGAGCAAGAGCACAGCTCTCACATCCATGAGTGAACACAATCACTGACTGAGTCATACATTCATTGGTCTACTCATTCATTCATCAATTTAACAAATATTTATTGAGATTATTTAATTCTGTGCCATAGCCAAAGCCTCAGAAGACTCAGTCTCAGCTCTAGAGCAGCTCCCAGGCAGTGGGTTGGACAGACTGGAAAGTAAATTGTTGCAATGCTGGGTGGTAAGGGCAATGACGGGTACTGTACACAGTGCTGGGGGATGGGGGGGGACTTTAAGTAGGCCCATGTTGAAGGAGGGTCAGGGAAGTCTTCACTAAGAAGTGACATTTGAGCCCAGTGTTGAGGAGCAGGTTATCGGGTGGCTAGGGCAGTTGGGGGTGAGGTCCCCACAGTGGTAACAACACAGTCTCTGTTGTCCTGTGCTAGGCACACACAGCACAGGTGCTTCCTAGATGTGGCCTGTCAAATGAACAGCAGCTGGCCTACAGGGGCAGAGTCTTCATGGAGGAGACATTAGCTGGGTATTCCAGAGCACCAGCAGTCCAGCCCCTCTGCCCTGTTGTTTTCCATGACTCCCCTCAGTGCACTTCTGTTCTAGCAAGACTCATTTGCTCACTCTCTGCAACTGGAAAATTTATCCTCTCCTCACCTTTACACACACTGGTTGGTATTCCTTTCCCCAGTCAGACTGAGGAGACTGGGCCAAGTCTCACCACACGTGTCCCCTAAAGCTCTCAGCAAGCTACCTCTCCAAGCCTGACCAACTTTTTTCCTTCTCTTTTCTCTTCTTTTGGTAAATGTATGATGTTATCTTGTTTTCCAGCCAAACCTTAAGTCCCTGAGGGTAGGAACTATCCATTATTGTTCCTTACCAGGACAGGCAGCATGGTAGACAGCAATGGTTCTCAAACTTCAGCGTGCAACGGAATCAACTGGAGGACTTGCTAATCACTGGAGGACAGACTGTTAGGACTCTACCCTCAGAGCATCAGATTTAATAGGTCTGGCACAGGCCTGAGAATTTGCATTTCTAACATTTTCCCCAGCTAATTTTGCTGGCCCAGGGACCACACTTTGAGAGTCACTAGTACTGAAAATGCACAGGTTTAGATCTAACTGAACTTCAGCTGAACTTGAGTTCCAACTCAAGTTCTGCATCTTACTGACTCTGTGAGCTTGGGCAAGTTCCTCAGGCTCTCTGGGTCTCAGTTTCCTAAGGACACAATAATACTTACTTTGCAGGGTTCTAGAAAAAACCAGCTGCCGCACAGCAGCTGCTTCATCAGTGCCTATTAATGACTGCCTGGGTTACAGACTGCAGAGCTCCCTGCTGAACCAGGATACGGCTCCCAACAAGGGGAGCAAGCAATATCCCCATACCACCCTCTCCAGCTCATCCTGCAAGGGGCTTGCTCTTCACAAAACTTCTCCAGACTGTCCTTTGCCTGAGTCCCAGAACACACACATCATTAAACAATTATCTTTTAAGGACACATCGACTATCCAAAAATAACTTAATATTGAATATATGCACCAATTTGAATTTTTAATGTACACATTTTAGCTAAAAATAGATTTTGGCTTCATATAGGTCATGATGAGGGCACTTTAGCAAAGATTTCTTAGAGTAGGTAAATGTTAGGTAGTAGCTATGAGTCTCTGCCTCATTGTCTCTGTCTCTCTCCCATCCTTCCCCACTTAGGTTCTTGTTTCCTGAGTAGAAAGATCATTCTTTGATCAAGCATCTGAGAGAAGGGACTTCCTCCTTCCTCCCAGACAGAATCACCCATAGTGGCAGGAGTGTCCATACCACAATCAGAAAGCAAGTTTTTGCCAGTGCACAAATGTCTTAGTCCATTCTGGCTGCTATAACAAAAATGTCATAAACTGAATGGCTTATAAACAGTAGGAATTTATTTTTCACAGTTTGGGTGGCTGGGACGTCCATGATGAAGTTGCCAGGAGATTCAGTGGCTGGTCAAGGCCCTTTCTCATAGAGAGCTGTCTTCTCCCTGTAATCCCACATGGTGGAAGGAGCAAATGAGCTCTCTGGGGCCTCTTTCATGAAGGCACTAATCCCATTCATGAGGCTGCTGCCTTCATGACCTAACCATCTCCCAAAGACCCCACCTACTAATATCTAATCCTAATAGGACGGGACGCATAAATATTCAGTCCATTGCTACAGGAAGTCAATAGCGTATATTATACACAGGCCCACACTCAACTAACCAAGTCTAATTAAGAACAGGGACTCACTCTGCAGATGTTGCTTCCAGACAATCCCCACTGCCACCTACCACATTATACCCTCTTCCAACTGGCTAGCTCTCCCCCTCACCCCACTTCATGCCTTGCTAGTTTACCCCAACCCAGTTTTTCCAAAAGAATGCTCCTCTGTAGGAACCTGGACTCTGTCATCTGGATTCTCACTCTCACTGGCCTACTGGGTGGGTGTGGCCTCTGACAGGCACAAACAAAATGTAGTTATGTGATACATGACTATGCTACTAAAAAGAAATAGCATGACTGAAAGTCTGACCTTGGGCAGTTTTCCTCTCTGCCTGGTTCTCACCTGTATCATGATGATCATATCACCTGCCTTAAAGAGAGAAGGTGACCAAGCAAGGTAACATAATGAAAGACTTGATACTAGGTAGGAACTCAAATCAATTTTTAAGAATCAGCAAGGGTCCTGGGATTTCAGGAAGGAAGCCTTCAGCTGCTCTGAAGGTGGGAAAGCTTGACTCCAGTACCTACTTCATGCCATGATTTCTCACACACTATGCATGAGGGAGGAGTTATTCTTAGCCTCTTGGCAAAATGAAAACCTGGGCTGGATCTAGTGGCCTGGATTCTCACTCTCACTGGCCTACTGGGTGGGTGTGGCCTCTGGCAGGCACAAACAAAAGGCTGGCAAAGAGCTTCGTAAATCCCTTCTAGCTCTGATGTTCAGGCCTTAGCACCATGGTCACTAGCACACCCAGGTGACCAGACAGACAGGGATAAGTCAGAATTCTTAAAGGCAGGTACCCCAGGGCAAGCTCCCAGTGTCTGACCTTTATTCAGCCCTCTGCAAGAGAAGCAGGAGGGCATCACTAGAGGTGAGAAAGCCTCAGAGACTCAGTGACTCCCTACAGAGATATGTATTGCTCTGTTTGAAACATAAATTATTTCATGAGGCTCAGTATCTGTGTCTTGGACATCTTTCCATATCAGTATGCATCATTCTACTCCATTCTCTGTACTTGCCTTACAGTATCCCACAGCACAGACAATACCATGTGTTTGCTTTAACTAGACCCCTATCTATGATCATTTGAGTTGATTCCAAGACTACAATCCATATAGCAGAGGAATCCTTTCATGCCTCTTTCTGCACCTGACTCCACACTTTATAAAGTAACTCCTGAATCCGTGTAGTGGGCAGTGTGGTATATTGAATCTCTTTAAGTTAGGTGCAAGGAAAGGTGGGATTTGACCATAGTCACATAGTAAATTTGTGCTAGAGAGGCAAACCCAGATCCCTGAGAATGGAGATGCTCTTTTAGGACCAGATGATGGTCCCTGATGAGTCCTTTACACTTGGGTCCAGCTTGGGCTGGACTGGACTTTTGCTTACTTTAAATGGCCCAGAAGAAATAAGTGTGTGGCTTGTGCCAGGCATTGTGTACCTAGGGAGAGATCACTAACTAACTCTTATTGATTGGGGAGCTGCAAGAGAAGAAAATTGATTGGATCACCTCTCCAACTTAGAAAGCCCATTCATGCCCATGATCTCATTTTAATACTCTGAGGTCTGTATTATTAATTTTTCCATTCAGAGATAGGGAGCTGAAGTACAGAATAGTGATTTGTCCAAAATCACACAACTGGTGATGGTAGAGTTCCTGTTCTTTAAAAATAAATATGCTATATGGTCACATGTTGGTTAACAATGTGGACACAGTCTGAAAAATGCATCATTAGGCAATTCTATCATTCCACAAACCTCACGGTGTGTACTTACACAAATTAAGATGGCTATGACATCACTAGGCAATATAATCTTTTTTGGGGGGATGTGGGTACCAAGGATTGAACTTAGGGGCACTTGACCACTGAACCACATCCCCAGCCCTATTTTGTATTTTATTTAGAGATAGGGTCTCACTGAGTTGCTTAGCACCTCACTTATGCTGAGGCTGGCTTTGAACTCGGAATCTTCCTTCCTCTGCCTCCTGAGCTGCTGGGATTACAGGCATATGCCACCACACCCAGAATAGGCAATATAATCTTATGAAACCACTGTCAAATATGCAGTTCCCACTTGACTGAAATGTAGTTATGTGACACATGACTATGCTACTAAAAAGAAATAGCATGGCTGAAAGTCTGAAAAACTGAAATTATGACTACAAAAACCCATAAGATTACAGAAAGTATAAAAAATTTGGAAAAACCTAAAAGAAAAAATTCCTGGTGGATGACCATGGACATGTCATCTAATTTCCCTGAACCACAGTTGTCTCATTTTTAAAGAAAGGGAATGATAGTAACACCCACAGCAATGGTGGCTAATATACACTGAGCACCACCCTAACCCACTTCCATGTCTGAGCTTTCCCTGCAGGCTCAAATTCAAACAAGCATATTTTGTATGATGGCTGAAATCTCAGGACACACACAAAGCGGTTTCTTGCTTTTCACCTGACATTATCTCATAAACTTTCTTTTTGGCTACATGGACTCCGTTATATTTCAGTGACTACATTTTTCTAGGTCAATAAACTCCTTTCCCTAGTGCTGGACATTTACTGTCACCAGTAAAGTTTTCATTACTTTAGTTGATATTGCAAGATCTTTCTGCTTCAGAGAGATTCCCAAAAGTCAGAGACCCTCTGAGGCATTGGGGCCCTGAGCCCCTGGCCTCCCAATCCCCCTGCCTTCTGTCCCAAGACCTGGAGAAGAGCCTATGCTTGCCTGACAGCCTGATGGACAGGCTCATGGGTCACTAACCAACCTCAGCACACGCTCAGAGAAGCTTGTAGGAGAAATGGGCTGAAGGGTCTTCCCTTGATGTCCACCTGATTCTTCCTGAGTCTAACCTAAACATTCCATTTTCTTTTCTTTCTACACACAGTTGAAGTTTTGTTTGTTTGTTTGCTTGCTTGCTTTTGCCACAGTACTGTGAGAATCTCTCCAAAAAAGTAGGAAGGCACAACATTGTCTTTACAATTTTACCACATCCTTGACCTGGAAGGCCAGTCCCAAGCCAAGTTAAGAACTTCAGTCCGAGGCTAGGGGGGTAGCTCAGTGGTAGAGTGCATGTCTACCATACATGAGGCCCTGGGTCTGAGCCCCAACACTTTAGGGAAAAAAGGGGGGATCTGGGTTTTTTGTTGTTGTTGTTGTTTGTTTTTGTTTTTTTTCCCCTGTCTCAGAACCCTCTGGCTAGATAACCGACTATAGCACCTCTTTTTCAGCCTGGGGCTGACACTTGTTCTACCCATTCTCTTGCCAGTCCTTATACGATTGTAATGTATTCGAGGCACGAGCAAAGAAGGGGATAAAGGGAATCTGAGAAGCTGGGTTCAAGCAGCGTTTCCCAGCTTGCCGGCAGTGGGACCTTAAGTCAGTCATGTAACCTTCCTGACTCATTTTTCTCATCAGAAAAATTGAAGCGATTATAACTAGCTAGCAGGAGTGTTGAGATCCCTGTGGGAAAGCCTTGGAGAGGCTGTAAAGTACCTTCAAGACCAAGAACTTGGGACCACTTTTGAAAATTTCCAAGCGCCCTCCTAAGTTCTTCACAGCTTTTCTCATACATACAGGCTGGGACTTGCTCCAGTCCGTCCCCACCGGGACCCTCGGATCTTACTACATCCATTCCAGTCACACTCGGGTGAGCTTACCCTCGGGACCCCGATCTCACGCTCTCGGGGCCCACGAGGACCCTCCTCCTCTCTTCTGCGTCCCCCATACTCCCACTCAAAGGAGAGCGGCCGCTCCCCACCTGCCCTGCCTCTCTCCCCCAGCGCACGCGCGCAGAGGGGCACTCACGAAGGACCCCCGCACACATCCGGGCGCGCTGGCAGACACTGTGGGAACGCCTGCAAGGGTGCGGCGGGGCTGTGGGACTTCGCGCTGCCCCGGGCCCCGCAGTGGCGGAGCTGGGCGGGTTGGGGGGAGGGAGCGCCGGCAGGGCGGGGCGGGGCCCGCGGTGGACGGGCGGGGCGGGGGGGCAGACGGCTGGCCCGGCGGCGGAGCTGCGAGGGACCGAGACGCGGGAGGCGCGCGGAGCCAGCCGGAGCCTGAGCCCGCACCCGCGCCGCCATGCCCCTGGCCTTCTGCGGCAGCGAGAACCACTCGGCTGCCTACCGGGTGGACCAGGGCGTCCTCAACAACGGCTGCTTCGTGGATGCACTCAACGTGGTGCCGCACGTCTTCCTGCTTTTCATCACCTTCCCCATCCTCTTCATCGGTGAGCGCGCGCGGCGAGAGGCGGAGGAGGGGAGGGGAGGAAAAGGGGAGGCGGAGGAGGCGCTGCGCTCCGCACCGCCCGCGTTCCCTTGCGGTCCTGCGACCGCCGCTCACCTCTCTCCTGGGGTCCCCTGCTCTGTGTCCCGCTCGCGGTTCCCGACACTCGCACACCCTCTCGTCCCCATCCCTTCACCTCCTGGGGTATCCCCGAATCGTGCCAAACACTGCGGACTTTTCCTGACCTCAGGGATCCCCAAGTTTTGCCTCCACGGGGCCAAAACTGGGATGGATAAAGGGCAAAGCAGAGGTCTTCGCAAGGGAAGGAAGGTCGGGAGGGGTCGGCCGCACCCTCAGTGGTGCAGCGGAGAGAGCCGGGTCACCCCTCCCCCAAGGCACGCTCCCTGTCAGCCACAGCTGGGCCCTGGGAGGAGCGCAGGCTGCGCTTCCGAGACCGGAATGGAGGCCCAGTGAGCCCCAGCGCTCCGCCAAGGCTGGGCCCCACAGTGGTCCGTAGCCTTTCACATTTCCGGGGCTCACGGTGCCCTAGGTTAGGAGAGGTGGGAGTTAGGGACTTGGATCCCCATCCAGGGCGCGTGTCTCCCGAGTGCAACTTCAGCTCAGTGCCAAGACGCTCCAGACTCGCAGCGACCCTGCCGGCCCCCTGCGTGATTGCTTAAAATCGTTCTGCAAAGTTGGGCGCCACTGTTGGGGCAACCCCGTGAGTGCCTCTGCTCTCTGATCTCCTTTATCTGTCCAAGACCTTGAATCTCCTAGGCCAGTCAGGTTGGTCACCACAGTGTCCCCTTCTTCCCCAGAACGTGTTCATTCACTTTAAGAAAAATAGCAAATCTTAAAATTCATATACAGCTTTGAGGAAGAAAGGAAAGATGGTCACAAAATTAAATTAAGAAGAAGTTGCTGCAGAAGCAAGTTGCTAGTTATTGACAAAGATTGTCTAATTAACAGTTCGTCAAAAATAAGAAAGGAACGTGCAAGACTTGCTTGCAACTGTATCAAAAAATAAAAAATAAATAACATTTACACTTCTGTTCTAGACCTGATGACAAGTCACACAAGAGGCCAACAATATAGAATGAGTACCTGCACGGGATCAGCCTGCTGTGATCCAGGCTTCATGCTTGGGCATTTAGTTCATTGTACCAGCCTTGGGGCTCCTCATGCACAGGTGTACTAAGTGGGGGTACACCTCACCTCCACTGTGAACCAGCTGCCCAAGAACCTGGTGGGGTTCTTTCACCCTCCTTCAGGTGGGCCAGACTTCTACTTTTTACCGTCTCTCCCTGCAGGTTGGGGCAGTCAGAGCTCCAAGGTGCACATCCACCACAGCACATGGCTCCATTTCCCAGGGCACAATCTGCGCTGGATCTTGACCTTCATGCTGCTCTTTGTACTGGTGTGTGAGATTGCAGAGGGCATCCTGTCTGATGGGTGAGTGACTGTGGACTCAGGAGAGTAGATCTGCTTCAGGGTGCTCTGGAAAGGCCCAGGAGACTCCACCTCATCTGCCTTCCGTGAGCCAGTACCATTTGTTTTAAATCTAGCAACTCTTCAGTTAGCATAGCCAGGATGTCTGTGCCAGGCACTACACACACATGAGACCCAGGCCCTGCCGTCAATCCTGGAGGGCAGAGGGAACAGAAATCTACATGCCAAGACTTAGTAAAATAATGCCGGAGCCTATTAGAATGCCCCAACTCTTGTAAAAGATACCAGACCTCTTCCACAAGCTGGGATTGTTACCTTGATGGGGTGGGGTGGAGGAGACTAAGTTGTCACTCAGTCTTTCCTAAGGCCATTCCTTGGTTCTCAGTTGTTCAAAAGATATGGTCCCTGGGTAGACAGGTTATCGAAGTTCAGCTCTACCTATCTCTCACCTCATTCCCAATAGCCTTCTCCCTGCACCTACTTTTCTTGTGGACCTCACATCCTATGCTTCACACTTAGCTACTGCATGTATCATACAGTATATTGAAGTTATACCTATTTGCAAAACCATCTCCTGAGTCAGAAAGGCCTCCAGGTTAGAATCTGGTTCTTATTCATCTTTGTATTCACAGTGCAAGGCACATGAAGGCTCCATAAACATTTTCAAGTCCTTAGAAGAATAAAATCATGTTACAAGGACATATTCTGAGAGGAGTGAGGAAGGCAATGTTGGGAGAACTCTGTGGTTGAGGGACTTTAGAGCTAAGCCTGGAAAGATGCCTAGGGTCCCGCAGGCCGAGGAGTAAAGGGGAGGAGGGCAGCAGTGCTGGGGAGGAGGGAGGAGGAACAGAGCCACCTTTGCTGTAGCAGAGGTCACGGCCCAGAGGAAAGGAGGGCATGGAGAGAAGGTCTTTGGGCTAGAGGCTAGAGGCAAGTGGGATGAAGTAAGGAAACAGGTAGGTGTGGAAAGTGATACAGGGGCTAGGCATTGAACACATACAGGGGAGTGATGGAGGCTGAGACTTGGAAACAGGGCTGGGTGTCTTGGAAGGGCTTCAAAACCCATACTGCCTGTTTGGGGTGGATTTGATCAGCAGTTTGGAGCAGAAGAGGCATGTCATCAGTACAGTACTTAGAGGTGGAAGGCCAAAGGCTATCCAGGGCAGGGTGGAGGTGGGGAGATGCTAGAGGGGAAACAGCTTTGGGAGGTGATTGCAGTAGTCTAGGTGAGAGATAACTGCAGCTGGAAATAGTATGTTAGCAGTGAGGAACAGAGAGGAAATGGAGTAGTCATCTCACTAAGGCAGAATGGAAGAGTCAGCAAGGCACAGTGGTTGCCTTGTGAAGGGGTGGTTCAGGGGAGGGACATTTGGCTTGAGAATCCGAGGTCCAGCCCCTCTGAGCTGGAATCAGATTATGCCCAAACTTGACTTTTGCCAGCCCTGCCTGGTTCCTGCATCTGATCTGAACCCCCAACTCGCACATCTTCTTGCGCCCCCTCCCCCATTATCCATGCATCCGGGCACTAGCAGTGATCTCTGTGATGCTTGCTTATCTATGGGGCAGCAGCTCCTCCTGATGATCAAACTCCCCAGACCAGTAAGAAGACCATAGGGCATACTGCATACTGCTGCCTAACTAGCAGGTGACAAGTCTTCCTCCCACCTCCACCCCCAATACACTTTCCAAAGCAGCATAAATACTATAGAGGGGAGGGGTGCCTTTTGGGCCCTTAGTCATACACATGGGATTCTAATTAGTCAGGGTAACCAAGAAAGCACCCTTCCCATGAAGAAGGAAAACCTGGCTGTTCTACTGCTCTGTACCAGCCATGGGACTTTGACAAGTCATCCAGCCTTTCTGGGCCTCTCTTTTCTCTTCCAGTGAAAGCATCACAACCCCTGGCTTGCCTGTTTCCAAGAAGTGTAGAGAATGAAATCAGAGAATGGATAGGCTACAAAGCCCAGAGTGACAGAGCCCTGGGCAAATGGTGTGTTGCTAGAACATGGGAAACTGGAAGGAACTCATCTGGGGACTCCCTCCTGCTCGTTATCAAGAGCCCTTCCTATGTGTGGCTGCATCTGTACCCCAAAGCAGCCCAATGCACATGGCCATCTCCCCCAGGGCACAGGTCAGCTCCTGAGCTGGGTATCACCTGTCTTTGTGAGCCCACACTCCTGAGCAGGCAAATGTGAGAGAGGGGCATGGAAAAGCAGCAGACAGCAGAAGTTGCAAGCCCTGACCTGCATTACCCTCTATCTACTCCAACCTGAGTCTGGAAATTTAGGGGACAAGTGAGAGTGGGGGCTAGTTAAGGCAGTGATTTTCAAACTCAAGTTTGGATAGACTAGACTGCCTAGTCAGACAGAAGCTCTGGTCATGGTGGCCTCCTTCTGATGCCATCTTTTCCAGGGCAGGAGCTCTTGACACACTGGGCTGAAGGAGCAGTGCAAGTAAGGCAGCACTGAGGCAGTAGGCTGAAGCAGGCCCTCTGGGAATGAAGAGGGTCCCAACACAGCTGAAACAGGAAGGAGAGGCTAGGCAGTGTTAGAGAAGCAGCTAGAAGCCACATCAACCTGGTCTTTGGTGCCAGGCTGAGTTGAGCAGGTTTTGCCATCCACAGAAGAGCATAATCAAACCAACTAAGGCGACCTTCCTCTCCAGTCTTGGGGCAGACTGAGGTCTGGGAGAAGACTCTGGGTCCCTATGGGGTTATCACCTGGCCTGAATCCCCCATCACAGAGGCCTCTGTGAATTGAAGTGGGGAGTACATGAGCTGGTTTTGACTTCCCTGTTCTCCACCCCAAGGGAGGCAACAAAAGCAGTGACCTTGGATGTCTTTTGCCTCTCTATGCCTCAGTTTCCTCAACCATAAAATGGAGAGACTGAGTGCCCACTTCATGGGGTTTTTACAAAGATTACATGAGCAAATGGCCATCAAGTGCCCAGAACCTTGCCTAGCACAGGGTAAATGCTCAGCAAATATTGACACTCATCAGTGTCATCACACCACCAGTGCTGACCTGTGCCACCCATGTTAAATGGAGCTGTTGCTAAGTGAGCTGGGATGCACAGGCCTCTGTACTGCCCACAGGACCCCAGGGACAGGGACCCAACTGTTTTCCCTCCAAGGAAGTGGTTCCAAGCTTCATTCACAGTGGCCACTGCCCAAGCTGGCTTCCTAGTGCCAGGCTCCACAACATCGCTTCTGGGCTCCTGGGTCCCGTGACTAATGGCTGCTTGGGGATGGACTGGGCAGAACTGCCAGAATATGAAGTGGAGTTGTGCTTATGATCCAAGGCCCTAGTTTGTACTAAGCAGTAAGCACAAGGCCTGGGTTCCCTACTGGAATGTTCACCACATCCACATCTTCTCACTCCTCCTCTTTCTCTCTCTCCCCCTCTCAGGGTGACGGAATCGCGCCATCTCCACCTGTACATGCCAGCTGGGATGGCGTTCATGGCTGCTGTCACCTCTGTGGTCTACTATCACAACATCGAGACCTCCAACTTCCCCAAGCTGCTGATAGGTAGGGGAGGGCACCTTCATTCTTTCCCTCCCATAATGTTTTACTGAGGACTTACAGTGTGCTGGGCACTTTTCTGGGTGCCAGAGATTCAGAAATGAGGGAGAAGAAAAAATCTCTGCCTTCACAGAGCTTGCAGTCTGATGACAGAGACAGGCAAAGACAGTAATGAACAAATAGGTGGTGGGGGTGCTGTGAAGAAAATCAAGCCGGGTAAGGGTGGAGAGTAATGGGAGCATCGCTGTCTACAGAGGGTGGTCACGGAAGCTCTGCTAAAAGTAAGCATG
The DNA here is from genome assembly GCA_020662805.1 of Glaucomys volans. Lineage (NCBI taxonomy): Eukaryota > Metazoa > Chordata > Mammalia > Rodentia > Sciuridae > Glaucomys > Glaucomys volans. The sequence continues at coordinate 217,598 of JAJEJO010001889.1, read as the reverse complement.
CAGATATTTGGGGGAAAGGGTATTCCATGCAGGGGAACAGCAAGCCTTCTGATACAAATGAACTTGGCAAAGAGGCCGGAGTGGGCATAGCCCAATGAACAGGAGCAAGAGTATAGGAGGTGAGATCAGGGGCCAGGAAAGCAGCAAGGGAGACGCCCAGGAGTCAGGCCTGACCTCTGGTGATGGTGGTACTAAAAACTCATATGGCACAGAAGGAGGAGTTGGGGGTTGGGCAGGGATCAAGTTTTGTGTTTGGGGCATGTTGAGTCTGTCTTGTCTCTGATGCAGCCAGCTCCAGTGTCAAGTGGGTGGTCAGATCAGAGTTGGCATTCAGAGGGAGGTCAGAGCAGGAGATGCATTCAGCCATGGTGGGTCTATGCATGGCTTCTGATGCTGGAGTCTGGATGAAGTCATCTGAAGAGAGAAGAGAAAGGCCCCAGAACCAGAGCCTGAGGTTTGCCAGTACATAGAGACTCAGGAAGCAGTGCCCGTTCGCAGCTCTGACTCCACGGTGACTGCTGGACCTTATCAAGTGTGCACTGTGGGCCAGGCTCTGTGCTGCTCCTCTCATGCCTATCTCCCTTCATGCCCACGACTGCTCTGTTGATGCTGTTAGCATCCCTCTGTTACGCAGACAGACAGGAAACGCAGAGAGGTTGAAATTAATACCAGCAAACATTCATTTAGTACTTCCCACATGCCAGGCTCTTTACTAAGCATGTTGTGTATATGAACTCATTTAATCTTTACAATTCTCTGAGGTAGGTTCCATTTCTGTTTCCCTTTACAGATCAGAAAATTGAGACTCAGAGGTTAAGTATCTTGCACTAGTTTGCCCAGCTCATCAAGAGGTGCAGCTACAGCGTGGCACCCACACAGCCTCCGGTTTCTGATCCTCAGGTTGTGTTCTCTGGGCCAAGCTTTTCAAGCCAAAGATCAGCATCTGTGCAGGCTCAGTCTGTGTATCAAAGACCGGGGATGCACATCTGGCAGATGGGTGGTGTGTCATTAAGTTGGACTGTGATTTTTAGGAATCACAGCATTTAATCAGCATTGGAGTCTGGAATACTCTGTGCTGAGTCAGTGAAGTTCCTGTGTCATTGGGGGCAAAGGTGTTTCCTGAGTTAGTCACAGGACCCCCTTCCTGTGTAAGGTGGGATCTGAGCTCCTTCAGGATTATTCACATGGTAACCCCCAAGACCTCCATGTGAATGTGGATGGGGACTTGGAGCAGTAGGTTCAGAGGGTTCAAAGAGCCCCCTGCTCCAGTTTCTGAAGCATCTACAGAAAGTTCCACATTAATCACCAGGGCCTGGCTGGCTGATGCCCCCTGGAACTATGCCCTCAGCATCTGGTGAGATCATTTTCTCCTTCTCTAGAAAGCACGTGATGCTCTCTCTTTAAAGCACAAATTGCCACTCATGGATGGATTCATCCCTTCCTAGGGAGCTAGGACTTTCTCCATCTATCCCATTGTTGAAGTTTGGCTCCCCCCAAAAAGAGACTCCACAGAGGCAGAAACGCAAAGGGGATACACTATGAGCTGCAGGGATGGGGGCAATAGACATTAGAGAAATAACCAATCTTTTGAGGAGCTGATGTCTGGTCATAGGTCTGGGATTCCATAGAAGAGTGAACCATGATGTGGCTCATGTTATTCCATGAAAGAACCATGGTCCTGAGACTCCCAGTGAGACCAAGGAAGTCTTCTATGGGAAAAGACATACTTGATCTGAGAGCTGGACACAGAAGCACTCTTCAGTCAGTGCTTGAGGCAGAGGCAACAGCATGGGCAAAGGCCCTGGGGCAGTACAAACAAAGCCTATTACGGAATCTGGAGGAAAATAAGTGGTTGGAGTAGAGAACAGAAGTGAACTATACCTTGAAGCCTGGAGCTGCAGGTGAGACCTACACTAGGCAGGGCCTTAAAGGCTACACCACTGAGGTGGGTCTTTGTTGGAAGAGCAATGGGAGTCCACTGAGAGTAGTGTGTGTGCGTGGAGGGGTGTTACCATATACATAACATAAAATTTACCATTTTAGTCACTATTTAGTGTACAGTTCTATGGCATTAAGTAAACTCACATTGTTTCACTAAGTCACCCTCACCCATCCTCAGAAGAGTTTTCACCTTCCCAAACTGAAATTCTATACTCATTAAACAACAGGTTGCCTCACCTCAGCCTTGGGCAACCACCATTCTACTTTCTGTCTCTGTAAATCTGACTATTCCAGGAACCCACCTAAGTGGAGTCATGCACTATTTGTCCTTTTATGATCGGCTTATTTCACTTAGTATAAGATACTCCAGGTCCATTCATGTTGTAGTATGTGTGATCATTTCCTGCCTTGCAAAGGCTGAGTGATATTCCATCTGATGGACATACCATATCTTGATGTCCATTCATCCATTGAAGTGCATTTGGGTTGCTTCCACTTTTTGACTATTGTAAAGAATGTTGCTGTGAACATGGGCACATTGAGGTGATTTAACTGTGACCGTGTTTATTGGCTTATGGAGGCCAGATTGGAGGAGGGGAAGTGGGAGAACCAGTGAGGAGTCTCTTGAGGTGGTCCAGAGGAGTCACGATTGTGGCCTGGGATGGACAGCAGTGGGTAGATTAAAGGTATTAAGAAGTAAAACTGCAGTGGCACATGCCTGTAATCCCAGCGGCTTAGGGGGCTGAGTCAGGAAGATCACAAGTTCAAAGCCAGCCTCAGCAACTTAGCAAGGCCCTAAGCAACTCAGTGAGACCCTGTCTCTAAATAAAATACAATATAGGGCTGGGGATGTGGCTCAGTGGTTGAGTGCCCCTGAGTTCAATCCCCAATACCAAAAAAAAAAAGAAGAAGTAAAACTGACTGAGCTTGGTCGGGAAGGGTGCAAAACCAAGAGAGAGGAAAAGGGGAGAAGAAGGGGTCAGAGAATCCAGAGCTTAGAACTCACCAGCAGCCCCATCTCACACCTCTCTCCTCTGAGCATTTTCCCTCTTCTCTCAATCAAGCACGAAGCATTTGCTGAGTGCTGCTGTGTGTGGCCGCAGACTGAGGGCTTGGTACTGTAGGACAGGACTGTGGACATAACCCTGGGCTTGGTCCTGGTTCCACCACTGACCCCATCTATGACCTTGCATGAGACACTCAGGCTTTCTGAGCCTCAGCTTCCTCAACTGGGCAGGAGTAACAACCCTACCTAAGCCACGGGTTTGTTATGAAGATCAAATCAGACCACAGCAACATGTGTGAAGTGTCAGGGTAAGACCATGTGAGCCATATTTTCAAGTCTCAGCCCCACTTGGCAGCCTTCACTAAAGGCTTAAGAGGTCCTGATGCCTGAGAATGAATCTGTTGGGAGAGTGGAGTCATGGAAGCAGTGGATGGTCTCCTGCTGTGGATTCCTTGTGACCTGGAATCCAGACCAATCTTTGAGGGACATCTTTGCAACCCTGATGGGTTCTACCTCCTGCCCTCACCCAGGGACCTGGACTGCATTAGCCCCTCTGGGAGTGCTGAACCCTGGTCATGCAGTGGGGCTCAACATCTCGACCTGCTTCTCAGCCCAGGGTAAGACTGGACAGATCTCAGCTTTTGTGCCCAGGAGATGGCCTGGCATCCCTGGGATGGTAAGCAGGCTGCAGGGCTCCTTCACTCCCTGCAGTGCCTCTCAAGAGCTCTCAGAGCCTGGGGCTGACCTTATTGCACGTAGCTGTAGGAACAAGGAGGACAGGGGCTACCAGTGCCACTGCTCCCCTAAAGGTGACATACTAGCTGTTGCTGGTGTTTTTTCCCCCAAGCTGATAGTGGATTAGGGGGAAGGGTGATAATCCATGATAGAGGCCACTGATAGCTTCTAAATGTTTGCTTTGCCCCAAATATGAAATCTGAAAATCATAAAAATGTCACAGCGAATGTCCAAAGAGCACCACCTTGTGCCAGGCTCACTGTGCTAAATGCTTGCCTTATGTTGCTCGAGTAGCCTTTGAAGTAGTACTATTATTATCCCCATTTAATGGGGACCTGAGGCCTGGAGGGGTTGCATGTCTACTCCAAGGCCACACAGCTGCTATATCATGGATCTGAATCCTTCCATATCTGGCCACAGACCTCTAACCACTCTGTTGCACTGCCTCACAGGACTGTGATTCATTTTTTCCTTATACTCCACTTCGCAGGCTCCACAAGGAGCATCATGCTGTGGTGGGCTCTGAACTTTGAGGACAGGGACCTGGGCCCTCACCTCTCTCTGCCAGGAACAGGCACAAGCTTGCACCAGTCACCTCCTCTCTCTGGGCCTCAGATTCCTCATCTTTGAAGCAAAACAGGCTGGATTAAGTGACCTATCAGATCTCCCCAGCTTGGAAATTCCACAAGGAGGTCATTACAGCAGGGTCATGACCTCTGGTGGTAGACTAGCTCTGCCATTTAATGGCTTTGTGACCTTGGATCAGTTACCTAACCTTTCTGAGCCTCAGTTCCTTTGATAAATTGGGGGTTACAGAAGTGCTTTCCATGTAAGGTTATTGTGAGAAATAAATGAGTTCATGTGTTTAAAGTGCTCACTTGGCACAGTGCCTATAACGTAGTTAAATTCAATGAATAATTTTCCTATTCTCATTATTATTTAAGGGAGATTTGTCTGACCAGTTTGACTTATGACATCATTCATGGTTTTGAACATTGCCTGTCCTGAATGTCATCATGTGTGTAACAATTTCAAAGGCACAGGCACGTCCCCTTATCAGAAATGAGTGCACGCACACCCCAGCCTCCCCGACACGACATTCTTGCTCTTCTCACACACACTTGCACACATGAGTGCTCATATGTGTGAACTTGCACACGTCTTCCATGTTGACCTGTCTGTCTCTCCTTGTTAGCCCTGCTCATCTACTGGACCTTGGCCTTCATCACCAAGACCATCAAGTTTGTCAAGTTCTATGACCACGCTATTGGCTTCTCGCAGCTGCGCTTCTGCCTCACTGGGCTGCTGGTGATCTTGTACGGGATGCTGCTTCTCGTGGAGCTCAATGTCATCAGGGTGAGGGTAAGCAAGCCACCAAGGACACACCTGGGCCAGGTCAGAAACGGGATCGTGGTCTGACCACTGTAGAACCCCTGAATTTAGATTCTACCGTGCAGCTCGGCCAAGCCCAAGAAGAAGCCAGCTTGCTTCAGCCGCCCCAAAAGGGGAGGGAAGGCTGGTGGGAGAGGTATCAGGATAGCCCTTCCATTGGCCCATGGCCTTCTACTCCAGGCTCCCCAAGGGATGGGGATGAGGGCATAGTTAGCTGAGGTTGAAGAATGGGTTGACTCCCACAGAGAGGAAAAAACGCTTCCTGCCCTGACTTCTCCCAGTTTCTTTATTTCAGGGGTGTTAGTGCTTGAATGTATTTGTGGAGTCATATACATGTATGAATGGGTAGCTGTGACTGCACACATATCTTGGGTTTGGTTCTTCTGTGTCTCCCCCACCCCTTCCTTCTCTCTTCCTCACCTCAGACTCCAACCTTTTACTCCCCCTGACTCTGGAAGCTCAGGTGAACCACCTAGTTTCTTTCCACACTGTATTTTTATTAATGTTATACCCCACATCCATCTAAATAAATACCTATGGTGGATTGTTTTGCTTCACACGTATAAAATATATAAGTATTTCTCATTAATATTTTTTAAATAGCATCATGTTATACAACTTTTTTCTGCATCATGCTTTTCTAACCCAACAAATATCACTTAAGATTCCTTCTAAACTACCAGATACAACCAATTTCGTTTTCTGAATGGCTGCATAACAGACTATCATGTAGATGAGCTGCAATTTATTCAGCTTTCACCCTACTCATAGACTTTGACTTTGTTGCCAAGTTCTTGCCTTCACCAACAATGGTGTATTGAAATACTTATATCTTCATGTATTGTTGCTTTTATTTCTATGGGAAAGAGTCCAAGGAGTGGAAGTGCTGGGTTGAAGAGTCTGTGCATTTTAAATTTTAGTCAATATTGCAGAGTGCCCATCCAGAAAGTCTGTGATCTAACTGCAATGAATGAGAATATCCTTTGCCCACCCTCCAGTCAGCAATCAGGGTGGTGGCCTTCCCATGAGTCTGAAGTACTACTTTAATTTTCTTTTCTCTGGTTCCTTTGCTCTTGATTAGTGATCCACGGGATAAAAAGTCCCTTGCATTCCCACCCTCAGACTGACTCTCACAGCAACCCTGGGTGCAAGTTCCACCCCCTGTACAGGCAGGGAAACACTGTAGATGAGGCTGGTCCAAAAATACCTTGCTAGTATGTGAGGGAGGAAGGACTGGAAGTGGCTCTGCATGACTTCAAGTGCTGTGAACTCCACATGAAACACCATGGTGCCCTCCCATCTGTGAGAAGACAGTATATGGGAGACGCCTGGGCTTCCTCAACCCAGCTTAGACCCAGGCCAGCCCAGTCAGGGGATTCAGAGTGGACCTTAGAGAATAGCTCCAAAATGAGAAGGCCCAGTGGCCCAGAGGTGTTGAGGGATCCTTCTTCTGGAAATAATCTCAGGCCAGAGATAGCCATGTCTATTAGAAGTCAAATTGGGATGTCACAGCCCTGATCCTTGCTGGGCAAAATGGGAGGTGGTGAGGAGCTGCACTTACCCATCCCCCATGGCCATGTGCCCCACAGAGATATATCTTCTTCAAGACACCAAGGGAGGTAAAACCCCCTGAGGACCTGCAGGATCTGGGGGTGCGCTTCCTGCAGCCGTTCGTAAACCTACTGTCCAAGGGCACCTACTGGTGGATGAATGCCTTCATCAAGACAGCCCACAAGAAGCCCATCGACCTGCGAGCCATTGGGAAACTGCCCATTGCCATGAGAGCTCTCACCAACTACCGACGGCTCTGCGAGGCCTTTGATGCCCAGGCGGTCAGTGGGGTGTGGCCACACCACCCATTCCTTGCACTCCAGTGTAGGGTCATAGGCAGGGACCCAGAAAGCATCAGGTCAAATCCCTGATAGGACAGGTGGGAAACTGAGGTCCAGTGAGAGGAAGAGTCTTCTCCTGAGTCATGGTAAACCAGGGATAAGTTCAGTACTAAAGATTCATAGGATGGTCACAGTTGGAATGGCCCGTAGGTTTAGTTAGGTCTTCTGGGCCAACATCCTCATTGTGGATGGGAAAACTGAGCCCTGGTAGGGAAAATGACCCCAGGGGACCCCCCTGCACCCCATGTTCTCCCTCTGGAGTTCATTGACTATAAGGGTAGGGATTTTCATCCAGTATGGACATTGGGGCATTGACCTACTAGGTTTCACCTGAGTCATGGTAAACCAGGGATAAGTTCAGTACTAAAGATTCATAGGATGGTCACAGTTGGAATGGCCCGTAGGTTTAGTTAGGTCTTCTGGGCCAACATCCTCATTGTGGATGGGAAAACTGAGGCCTGGTAGGGAAAATGACCCCAGTGGACCTCCCTGCACCCCATGTTCTCCCTCTGGAGTTCATTGACTATAAGGGTATGGATTTTCATCCAGTATGGACATTGGGGCATTGACCTGATCCCTACAATGACTATGAGTTTTGCCAGGCAGAGGTCTCCCCATATCAGTGAGGAGGAAGCTGAGACCCTGACAAAGGCCATGACCTGCCCAGAGCTGAACCACAGCTGGTAGGTGGCAGAACCAGTCTCCTGACTCCCATCTAGTGATTCTTTACTGCCTCCACCCAGGCACAGGCAGGAACACCAAGAGAGAGATGGTGGTGAATGGTGATGAATGCTTGTGGCACATGCCATGTCCTCATCAGAGAGTTCCCAACCAGCTGTGTGATCTTGATAATTCTCTGACCTCAGTTTCCCTGTTAGACCAGATTGATGTTGATAGGACCCACCCAACTGTGCACTTAGTGATTCCATGATTTCTTCCTGGAGCTTACCTATTTGCAGAGGATGTAGCCATTGGATTTTCCCAGGCATCAGGAGCCAGGAGAATTCTGGGAGGCTGGGCTCTGCCATGAATGAGTCCTCAGCCACTCTGACCTGGCCATGGATCTCTCTGGGCAGCGGAAGGACACACAGAGCACCCAGGGTGCCCGGGCCATCTGGCGGGCACTCTGCCATGCCTTTGGGAGGCGCTTGGTCCTGAGCAGCACTTTCCGTATCTTGGCTGACTTGCTGGGCTTCGCTGGGCCACTGTGCATCTTTGGGATTGTGGACCATCTTGGGAAGGAGAACCACGACTTCCAGCCCAAGGTAGGCTGCCCCAGGGATAGGGTTGGGCACCCCTTAGAAGGTTTGTCTGTCTCACCATTGTTGACACAGCTGCACATGAGATTGCAAGAGGCCATTGTGTATGACCCGTGGCCCCTCACATGTGTACAAAGCCCTCAGCAACATCCGCCTGCAGAGGATGCTCTGTGTCTGGTCAACCAAAATGCCAAGAGGCAAGCTTGTGCCTCAGGAATTTTATGATACCTGGCTCTGCCTCACCCCACCATCATTGCCATAACTGCTCCTCTGGCGAAGCCAATCAGAAATTTACAGGAACTACATGTGCTTTCCCAGTGTCTAAAGCTCCTGTGGTTTGTTATGTGCATTATGTCCTAGTCAGCGCTTAGGAAATTTAAATGAAACAGTAGGTAAAAACAGCAGAGAATTGAAAAATCTAAAAAGGAAGTACACCTAGGGCATGAGAATTCAACATTCATTAGTGTTTCATCTTCAGTTTTGATCAACACTTGTGCATCCCCTAGTTCTTGAGGTTCTGCAGGGGCATCTTGGAGCCTGCTGTCAGAGGAGAGGGATGTAGGAAGCCTCCATGGGTGGGGCTTTTTCTCCTCAACTCCAAATTTCATTCAAAGATCCCCCAGTTTTTCTAAAATGTTGGATTTTTTTTTCCCATTAAAGCTTCTTTTTAACGAAAGAGTTCCATTGCTTAAAAATACTTTAAACCCATTAGACTAGATGACGTCCAATGGTCATTCCATCTCTAAAGATGGCACAACTGAAACGTTTTGGACAAAAAATAAGAGGAAATTTTTTTCTGGGGGTTATTTTCCCTGCTTGGGGGCAATGGCAGCCACTTTGGAGCTGAAGGGTACTTTATTCTTTTTAGCCGCTTAGTTTTAGATGACCACAAAATGGAAAACTTCTCCTTATAAGACTCAGGGTTTTCATTTCTCAGAGAAGAATTCATTATAGCATTTTAACCCAGACAGTCCGAAAGTGATGCAGAGAATTAGTAAGTAGGGCTCTTAATAATTTAAGACACTTCTTGTGTAATGTTAATTCATCTCACTAGAGCTAAACTTGCAGATAGCAGTTAATCCTCGGGAGGTGTATATTAATTTTTCTGGAGACATAATTAGTCAGCTGTGTGTGTTGGTCAGAAATATGAGATGTGCCAGGTCTGTTTGTCTGATTTATTCAGCAAGTATTTATTGAATGCTACTGTGTGCCAGACCTAGCTGGGGCCGTGAGAATGTGGAAGCATTGGTTGGGACAAGGACTGTTAACAACAGTAACAGCCACTTAGTGGCCATGGCACACACCAGGCTGTGCACAGGGGTCACCCATGTGTCATCTCATTGAATCTCTAAAAGAACCCTTTGGTTCTTTTGAGTTTTCTTTGTTAAAAAAAAAAACAGATGTATTGAGATATTATTCCTATACACATATTTACGAGGTATGTATTCTTATCTCCATTTTATAGATCAGAAACTTGGGGTTCAGAAATGTTAAGTAGCTTTTCCCAGGGTCTTTCAGCTAATTAGTAACAGAGTCAGGATTTGAATCCAAGACTCTCTCACTCCATAGTCGGAACACATTCAATCAATTTCAACTAAATTTACTGCTATCAGACCATCACCTTTGGCCTCAAGGATTGTGAAATCTACTGAGGGAGAGAGAAATCTGAATAAAATATTTTATGCTATGTGCTACATGTGACTATAGAAGAATACATGTGAAACTGTGGAAAGAGGGAGTATCTTAATCAGCTTTTTCACTCCTGTGACTAAATGATCTGACCAGAACAATTTTAAAGGAGGAAAAGTTCATTTGAGGATTCACAGTTTCAGAGTTCTCAATCCATAGACAGCTGTCCATTCCTCAGGGCTCAAGGTGAGGCTGAACATCATGGTGGAAGAGTGTGGCAGAGGGAAGCAGCTCATATCATCAGGAAGCAGAGAGAGAGACTCTATTCTCCAGATACAAAATACATACCCCATAGCCACACCTGCAATGAACCACCTCCACCAGCCACACCCTACCACTCCAATTAATTCCATCAGGGATCAATTCACTGATTAGGTTAAAACCCAATCATTTCAAAACCCAATCATTTCTCCTCTGACCCTTCTTACCTTGTCTCACATGTGAGCTTTTGGGGGACATGTCATATCCAAACCATAACAGGGAGTGACGAATTCAGCCAGTAGTTCTGGAGAGCTTCACAGAGGAGAGGTATTTGAATGGGACCTTGACAGGAGTTGGACAGATGGGGAGATTTCTTGTTCAATTAAGGATGTGAGAATTATTTTTGTTTACTTAAGCTGTGGTGGATTTTGAGGCCTTTTGAGCCTCTGGTCTTTACTTGGCCCAAAAAAGAAAGGGGGAGTGGTCACTTTTCTTATCCACAGAAGTGTCAGCTTTAGTCTGACCATAAGCAACCCCCGAATACTCTACATTCACAATCCTGCTGCTACACCAAGCCAATTGTTAATATTAGGGGAAATGACAAGGGACAGATCCCTTATCAGTTTGTTCACATCATCATCTTCTTCCTGTGTTTCCTAAAACCCATTCTTCAAAGGAGGGAGTGCCGTGGCAGGATGTTCCAGAGATGGCGAGAACAGCACTTAGACTTTTAGTTCATCTGAGCATTACCTTTGCCATCTCTTTTTCTCTTTATTTATACACAAACCCTGGGATTTATTGCCCTCTCATTGGAATGCTCTTGTCCCAGTTCCTTATCAACACATAAATCCCTGGGACAGATGGTCCTGCCTCAATGGCAGCAGGCTTTATCAGATTTAATATTTGTTCCCTGCAGCTCAAATACAATCAGCAAATTTCCGACATAGAAACGAGAGTTGAAAGTAAATACACTCTCCAGCATCTGCAGCAAAGAGCGCGCAATGATGTGGTTGCCTGGGATATGGCTTGATTCTCATTTGGGCTTCTGAACCCAGAAAATGGGGGAAAGAGGTCATTTGCTGAGCTCATTTGGTTCATCTTCCCAGCAATTCAAACGTAGAGTCAAGTGCTCTTCTGGTCCTTACGAACCTGTGAAGAACGAAGCCCCCGGGCTACATGTGGGGTGGTGGACAGTGAGTGACTGGGTGAGGAAGCCCAGCCTGAGTCCATCCTGCTGCTGTCTGCATGGCCGGACATCCAATGTTTACTCTTTATCAGTGGCTGCCCTGTCCTCTTCCAGGACACTCAGTTTGGCGAGACACTCTTGGCCCTTGGCATCCGCACAGATGAACCTCACTGACTTCTTTAGTTACTGTTATGACCTGACAGGTCGCTGATGCTCCTTTCCCTGGCCAGTCCCCAGGGAAAACTGGGACCCAGGCTGGACTCCACCCATGATCTAGTTCTCTCCATCCCCCTCTCCCGCCCAACCCCCACTCCCAATCTGTCACCTTGCCGCAGATGCCACTGATCTGGCTGGAGGGTGCGGGAATTGGATTCATGGTGTCTGAAACCTGCTAGCGCTGCTCTGGTCTGTCAGCTGAGCCAGAAAAAGAAAGAACAGTCTGGGCTGGATTTAAGGGCCAAAGCCTCAACAGCCTAAAAACCTCAGCGGGCAAACGTGTAGGTGTTGGTGTGTGAGTGTGTTCCGGCATGAGCTCCTGGGTACGGCTTGTGGTTTTATCTGTGTGTTCTCATTTGTCCCTGTGTCCCTCAGAATGCCTTTCTCCCTCCCTTTCTGTGTGTGTATGTGTGTGTGTGTGTGTGTGTGTGTGTTTTCCATCCCTGTTTGGGTGGCTATATTTGTGGCCATCACTATGTGTTACTTAATGAACTTAAATGCACTGGTGTTTCTGTGACTTTGGGACATCTGTGTAAACTGGCCTCTTGGCTGCTCTGGTCTGGGCTGCCCACCTTCACTTCACTGACTCCTCTGCAGCCACAAAGACTCCGCTTAATGCCTTCTCTTCCAGGAAGCCTTCTCCTGACTAAATTAGAATTTCCCTCTGTGCCCCTATCATACCCTGTGCTTCCACATCAAAGCACCCCTTGTCTCTCTCCAGCTTGCCCTGAGTCCCCCAAGAGTTCAGACAGGAACTGCACTGAATGATCTCTGTATGCCTAGCACCCAGCTTCCTGCTTGACCCTCAGGAGATACTAGGAAAATCAATTCTGCAATGGATAATGAATCCTCACAACAAACTCTCTGAAGTAGATACCCTTGATTGGCTCCATTTATAGGTAAGGAAACAGGCTCAGAGAGGTTGAGAATTTATCTACGGACACAATCAGTGACTAATGTATGATAAGTTGGGATGAAAACTCAGATATGGCAGCCTCCAAGTCTAGGCTCTTGACCACAATGTCAGATATTCCATGGGCAATCAAGGACAGTTTTTTGGGTTTTTTCCCAAGGCTTCCCAGATGGAAAACTCACCTTTTGACCCCTGCCAAAACAAATAGCAAGAACCCAAGTGACCTGTTTTTCTTTAAGCTCCAGAACACACAGAAGGGGACATTTCCACTCACACCTCTGGCCAGACAGGGACAACGGGGTCATAACCATAGAGTCGGGAGTCCTGGGTCCTGATTCTATCTCTGCAACTAATCTTCATTATGCTTTTCAGCAGTCACTTACTTTCTGTAGATCTCAACTGCTAAATGGGGAAGTGTGCAATAACTTCTGTAGAAAGTCCATGGGACATAAAGATCACAAGCTTGGTTAACTTTAAAAAGTATTTATTGAAACTGGGCACTGAGGCAGGATAATCATGGGTTTAAAGCCAGCCTCAGCAAAAGGGAGATGCTAAGCAACTCAGTGAGACCCTGACTCTAAATACAATGCAAAATAGGGCTGGGGTTGTGGCTCAGTGGTTGAGTGCCCCTGAGTTCAATCCCTGGTACCAAAAAAAAAAAAAAAGTATTTATTGAGCGACTGGGGAAATCCTTGGAAGCAAACGTAGCTTCTTCCCTGAGAACTTGCGAAAATGCAAGACTAGGACAGGAGCTACCAGAGCTTTCATCTGCCACAAACATCAAGCTGTGATCCTTGGTCTTCTCTCTCCAGCTGTGGGTCCTTCAGGGTGCTGGCTGATGTCCTCACACCCGTTGTCCCAGGGCCCTCTTCCCACTGGACTTCCTCTGGGCAGCACCCTAGCCCTCTCAGCTTCTTAACCAAAACCTAGCTATTCCAGGTTCCACCCCTTTGAAACTGTCTCTTTTTTTAATTTAAAAAAATTATTAGAGCATTATAATTATACATAGTATTTTGGATCATTTTGACAAAATCATACATGCAAAGAATTTGGTTTCAATCCCTGTCCCCCCATTTTCCCCCTCCTTGCTTCCCCTATTTGCCCTTCTCTACTCTTGTAAACTTCCTTTATTCTATGTATTCATAAAGGTAAAATTCCCTTTGGTATCTTTATATATGATTATAACATGGTTTTGTTAATTCATTCCATTTTTCTTCCCTTTTCCCTTCCTTCCTCCCTCCCTCTCATTCTTCTTCTACTGCACTGGTCTCCCCTGTATCTTTATGATATCTGATACCCTCCTCTACTGCCTTCTTTCCCTTATTTTGCTCTTGCTTCCACATATGAGAGAAAACATGCAACCCCTATTTTTCTGAGTCTTTCTTATTTCACTCAGCATGATGTTCTCCATTTCCATCCATTTACCAGCAAATGCCATTATTTCATTCTTCTTTATGACTGAGTAGAACTCCATTGTATATATAGACCCATTTTCTTCATCCATTCATCTATTGACAGGCATTTAGATTGATTCTATAATTTGGCTATTGTGAATTGTGCTGCTATAAACATTGAAGTGGCAGTATTTCTATAGTATGCTGATTTTAGGTCTTTTGAATAAATTCCAAGGCGTGAGAAAGCTGGGTCATATGGTGGTTCCATTCTTAGTTTTTTGAGGAGTCTCCACACTGCTTTCCAGAGTAGTTGTGCTAATTTGCAGTCCCACCAACAATATAAGAGTGCACCTTTTTCCTCACATCCTCACCAGTAGTTATTACTGTCATGTTCTTAATAATTGCCATTCTGACAGGAGTGAGATGAACTCTTAGTGTTGAAACTGTCTCCTTAAAGAATTCTGATCATGACCTAATGACTTACACCTGCAGCAAGATTGTCTTTTTTCTTCTTATTTTAAATGGGTCACAAAATTCTTGATCCACAGAAATTTGTTGTTGTTGTTTTGCGGGGAGACTCTAAGGTATGTGTGTTTGGGGAGAGAAGGACCAAGGTTTTGCTTTTAGAGCTGCCGTAGAGAATTGTTGCTTTTTAAAAATGTACAAATATTGAGGAGTGCTATGAAAAAGGACACCCACAGTCTAGCCAACACGCGTGTTCAGTTGACCTCTCCTGCCCTCACTCCTCAGTCTGCGTGTCTCTTTGTTGCTGTGACACTGCACATATGGCATTTCATGCTGCCTGAAAGCTCTTGTGGTGATGGGTAGTCTTGGGTGCTCCGCGTTCCCATGACTGTCTTAATGTCCCCAACCATTCCCAATGGCTGGACGTTTGTGTGGGTCTTGCATCTCCCCATGCCCTAATTTAGAAACAAACAACTTTCCTTATGTCAAATTATTTCCCTTGGGCTGATGCCTATGACATGTTTCGTTGTTTTAAAATAATGGATTCCATTCTTCAGAGCTGGGTCTCTGCAGAGGATTGGTGGAACAGAAGAATCCCACGGCATCTTAAACAGGCCTGGGTGTTCCTGAGGCAGATGCCTGTGAGGGATTGACTCAGGGTAAATTGGCTGGATGAAGCTCAGGCAGGGGTCCTCTGGTAGTGTCTTGGGATCACACTGATTCATATTCACGTATTGTCTCCTAACCAGCATGTGGGCCCAGTCACTTAATCATGCTGAGACTCCATTTCCTCATGTGCAAAATGGAGCCAGATGATGGTACCTTTCTCATGGATACACATGACCCTGTCACCTGCCACTTCTTCCCTGTAATATCAAGTTTGTCCCCTGTGGCCTAATTTTTTTTTTTTTTTTTTTTTTTTTTGCAGTGCTGGGGATTGAACCCAGGGCCTTGTGCATGCAAGGCAGGCACTCTACCAACTGAGCTACATCCCCAGCCCCTGTGGCCTAATTTTAAGGTCCCTTTTGCTGCCCCCAACCCATCTTTGCCATTTTACCTTCTACCTCCTACCTCTGTCTTTCCCTCTGGTGCATTAGCAAATGGGACAGAAAGCCAAGGGGTCCATCCATGGTAGGGCCTTTGTCTGGAATCTTGCACATATCCCTCAGTGGTCTCCCTGTATCTTTTTCCTGTGCCCCCAACAGAGAGAGACCCTATCCCTCAAAGCTAAGGAAGTATCTGTAAGCAAGACCAGACAGTTCCAGGGAACAATGAGGGCTGGTTTGGAGTGCCCCTCTTAAACCAAGAGTGGGGTCTTTTCTGCCATCAGGAAGCTCTGTAGCCAAGGTCCAGGAATTTCTGACTGTAGGACAGGGCCTTCTCTGAGAGCCCTGCCCCTCTCAGCCTGATCCTGGTTGGGGACTTGCCCTTGGACTCCTTCTCATTACTTTGTTCTCATCCTCTTTACCCTGCAGCAGCTCCCACACCCTTCCAAATAGCATGCAAAGCTTAGGGCAGAGTCTCAGAAAGGGGACAGTTCTATCTTCATGGAAATATTGATGTGCCTCTGCTGGAGAGGGATGGACTTATCAAGATCAAAGTTTTCCTAGTAGCTAGTGATGCTGAATTTGGAAACAGACACACTGTTGTTCTGTGGTATCTTTAGCAACAAAGGCAAAATGTTTTTCTTCACTAGTTATAATCTGAAATCTTGCTAGAAGTGCAGAAAAAGAATCTCCATTTACACGGAGGTCCTGGGAGCCCACAGCTGGGCCTGCGGGGGTTTAGATCTGAAATCTTCAGTCTATTGTAAGCACTGAGTTCCCATCTGTCCCCTGGGAGCATCACAGAGCCAGGTTTCCCACTGGTCTTTTCTGCCCAGAAGCTACCACACAACAGGCTGTTGGTGAGTAGGGGACAAGGCCTCTGCTGATTGCATTTCTGCAGCAGAGAACACATCATAGGATTTGTTCTAACAGTTCTGGATTTGGCTTCTCTGTGTTTGCTCTATTTATTCTTGTTCCATTCAGAGTCAGCTCTCCTGGGCCACAATATGAGAGTCATATTTATGGGTCTGAGATTAGAACTAACCTCATTCTCTTCCCCCAAGTGGAAGACTGCCCTCCCTGTAGTTAGCAGATGTTTAGTTGGACTTATCATTCTGATTTTTCACTCATAAACAATTGCACAAGGTTTTGCAAGCAAGGGATCCTGTACTAATCATGACCATGATGGTGCAGGGATTCATACAGATGGTGTCATTTTGCTGGCAATGACAACCACCTCTGAACATTTCTTTCCAACAGACACAATTCCTCGGGGTTTACTTCGTCTCATCCCAAGAGTTCCTTGCTAATGCCTACGTCTTAGCTGTGCTTCTGTTCCTTGCCCTTCTACTGCAAAGGACGTTTCTACAGGCATCCTACTATGTTGCCATTGAAACTGGAATCAACTTGAGAGGAGCAATACAGGTACTTGGATGATGATTTTTTTTCACTTCACAATAAGGACTGCAATATTTTCTCAGCAATAACTCTGTTATGAATTTGTGTCTGTTGCCTTTCACTGGTGTCTAGAAATAATGATTAGGAAGGCAGTGTGGATAGGGGTAAGCGTCTTGGGTGGGACCTGGGACACCAAGTACTTCTGATTCTGGTTCTGCCTTGGACTAGACCTGGGATGTCAACTACTCAGCCCTTGGGCCTCCCCATCCTTGAATGTGGCAGATATCACCCATCAGTTAGTCTTGGCATTCTTTCCTGCTGAGTGCAGATATAACCTCAGAATCCTTTTCTGGGTACTGATCCAGAGTTCTGCTACCAGATAGTCTTCTTTGGGTGCAAAAAATAGAAATGGGTTAGACGTAGCAGATCTACCTAGCCTCTAAGATCTATTTGAGTTCTCAAATCTGGGATCACTAATGAGAGACTTGTCAGTCTGATGTGCCACTTAGGTCTAGACTCTTGGTCCTGCCTTCTGAGGCTTCCTTCTCAGAGTGGCTAGGAATAACCATCAAAGCCAGGGAGGATTCAAGACTCCTTTCAAGATGGTGGTGATGAGGGTTCTTCCCAGTGTTGACATTAGAATTCTGATTCGGTGATTAGAATAGAGAACCCTCTAGGAGAGTAGTTTAAATAGGATAGGAGTTTGTTAATGTTTCACATTGAGTCAGAGCTGGTACAGCAGCTACACAATCATCTGAGGCCACATGAGCTGCTGTTAGAAATTCCCATTGTGCAATGGGGAGAATGGAGGACAGTTCAATGATTCTGCCATACCCAGTGATTCCATGAAGTTATAGTAAAATCCCAAAGCCACTGAATCCTTCAAAAATGTTCTTCAGAATCAGTAACATTGACTGGTCCTGTGTGAGCTAGGATCAGAGGCTCTGCTGAAAAGGAACTGAGAGGAGAAAGGTACATTCTGGGCTGGGGATAGTATTAAGGACCCAACTCCGGCTATCTTGGTGTCTGTGTGAATGGTGCCCCTAAAATTGTATAGTGCAAAACCTGCACAGCTATACAGGAAGCACTGCCTACCCCCACTGGATTTTCATGGAGAAAACAGAGTTTTTTCTTAGGGATGTCATCATATAAGAATGGTGGGAAGTGCCCAGGAAAATCTAAGACCTTCTAAGATTCATGGGGCCTTCAGAGCTAGGAAGAAGCACACTGTTGCTCAGTTTAGAAAATCTCTCCAAAAATCCCAGGCTCTGCTCAGACCCCTCCAGTGACAGACTTGTCTGCAACCAATTTTGTGGTTGGATAGTTTTGTGATTAAAATCTATTTTCTGTTTGTATGTCATAAATCACACCAGCCCAGAATTTTCCAATTACACTAAAAAGAGCCAAAAATGGTTTCTTAATGTATTAGTATGTAATTGTTTTTATCAAACTGAAATCTTTTGCATTAATAAGAGAGACTGATTTATATGCTACAAAAAAGAAAACCCTGGCATTCATTGTAGAAACAAATAAGAAAATAGAAAACCTTCTTTCTATCATAGATTTCCAGAAAATTATTTACAGAGAATTTACCCTCATAGATGAGAGTCTGTGTCTTCATGAGTTGAGAATAGCCATGTTTATTGCATGAATTTATTTAGTTATTATTTAGTTATATTTATTTAGTTATTAAGTGAAAGTCCTGAATTATATATTATTTTTAAAAATATATACTAGCTCTCAGTTGGTGTTCTATTCCACATATCCTGGCCTTTACTTAATAGTGCTTTACTTGACAGATTACTCTGTGTCCCTACTTCATTGAAAGTAGGTGATTATCCTTTAAGACCCAATTTCACATAGCCTTGGAAGTATATAGATATCATTGTCCTTATTTTAAACCTTGCCCATAATGCCTATAAAATCCAAGAAAGATATAGAATAGTTTCTCCCTGCCACCAAAAAAAAAAGCCTGAGTTTACACAAAAGATGAATTAAGGACTGGGAGTCCACTGTACAGCAGGATGCACAATAGAATTGCATTAGAGAGGAGGCATCCCTAGGACATTTAAGACAGAAATGACTTTTTCCTTGTTCAAGAGCACATAGCCTAAAAATTGCAATCTTTCTGGGAGCTGCAGTCACTCAGCACATAAAGCTTTTAGGTCCAGAGCTCATGGGGAACCTTTACCATGGCTGTTCCCTAACTGCCCCATGGAGGTCCTTGGGGTGGCAGGACTCCAGGGATGGTGCTGTGAGTGACTAATATTCGTGGTCACATCTCACATCAGCTCTTCTGAGACTGAACCCTGGGTTTGTTTCAAGACTCAACGGTGACAGACTTGACCCCAGAGTGTACCACCCCAGGGTGGAGAAGGCCACACTGTAGCAGGCAGCTCCCCACTTCATCATTTTTATGGCTTTGAAATGTGTTCTCCACTGGCCCCTGGTAAATCAAGAATACAAATGCACACAAAGATCGGCTTTTAAGATTTAGGAGCTAATTTAGTCCTGTGGCTCCAGGGAAAGGCCTCGCTTAATGGGAAGGAGCTTCCCCCATCCTCGTTTCATTGCTCCTTCCCTGATTTACTTGATCTGTAACTGAGCCCTTTACCTCTCTGAGCTTTTTGTTGCCTCATTTGTAAAACTAGAATAGGAATACAGGCCCCTTAGAGAACTGCTCTAGGGCTGCATGGGGAACCCTGGCACATTCCAGAACTGCAGCATCTGGGCTGGTGAATAGGATGGTGATGATGATGAATGTGAAACACTCTGCTCTCGCTTCTAGACCAAGATTTATAATAAAATTATGCACCTGTCCACCTCCAACCTGTCCATGGGGGAAATGACTGCTGGGCAGATCTGCAATCTGGTGGCCATCGACACCAACCAACTCATGTGGTTTTTCTTCTTGTGCCCAAACCTCTGGGCTATGCCAGTACAGGTACTGAATGTGTGCTTGGGGGCTAGGGGTGGCAGCAGGATACAAAACCATAATATGCTGGTATGTGTCCAGTGACTAGGAGCTCACCATTTTCCATTCTGTTTGCCTGTATCTTTCACTCCTTGGGGTCACCATGAGGTGTACCTCTAGGTCTCTCTAGTATCTCAAACATTGCAAGTGTCTCACTCTTAATGATCAAAGATGGCTGTGTCATTAAAACTGTGAAACTGCAGCCAACCTTAACTTAGTATAATCACACTGGAACATTTCCACAGACATTAAAAGTTACTTATAACCAAGTGCTCAATTACATTACAAAATGATCCTGATGTATTTTTGTTTTTTAATATTTTGTGGTTGTAGATGGGCAGAATGCCTTCATTTTATTTGTTTATTTTATGAAGTGCTAAGGATAGAAGCCAGTGCCCCACACATGCTGGGCAAGCATTCTGCTACTGAGCTACAGCCCCAGCCCCTGATGTATCTTTATTTATTTATTTAGGTACTAGAGATTGAACCCAGAGGTGCTTTACCACTGAGGTACATCCCCAGCACTTTTTATTTTTTATTTTGAGATAGCAAGTCACTAGGATTATGATGTATTTTTAAACCAAAAGAGTAAGTTACAAAATAGTATGTGCAGTAGGCTTCCAACTAAACTGGAATATGTACACACACAGACACACACTCACACACACACACACACACACATGCGCGCGCGCAATTTGCACAGAGTCAATCAGAGAAAGAAAATGGAAGGTCCCTAGATGGGATTGCAAATGATTAGTGATTTTTGTTTGCTCTATGTATTTCTAAACTCTCCAATAAATGTGTGTTGTTTTTGGAAATTGAAAATGTGCAATGTTTTTAAAACTGGACAACATCCAGCCCTGGCCCAGAAACAGACACACCCTTCCGGGATGTTAGTAGGAGAATCCTCCTTAACCTGATCCTGACCTCTTAACACTCTTGTTTCTGGAGTTGTTCCTCCATGGAGTCTGATCCCTATCATGGGAATGAACTTTCACTTTGGTGCTCAGGCCAGAAACTGAAATTCCAGATCCATTTCCAGAGAGCCTTCAGAGTTCACAGGATTGGCCTAGTGTAGATGAAGGTATGTGGACTTGGATGAGACAGACTGATACAAATACTTAGGTTCTCTGAGCCTTGGTTTTCCCATCTATGAAATGGGGACAATTCCTACCCTCTGCAGTTGCAATGATGATTGGTTAGATAATGTAGGTAAACAGCAAGCAGAGTGCCCAGCAGAGTGGTCACTTGGTAAACACAGATCCCTTGACATATAAGTGTTTGCTGAGAGTGAGGCTTTATCAGAACCCATTGGTTCTTGGAATACAGATTGCATAAACCTTAATCTAAAGTGAGGTGTATTGGTCCTCCTTGCCTACAAAACTTAGAGTTAAAATATATTAAAGGAAGCCGGGCGCGGTGGCTCACGCCTGTAATCCCAGCACTTGGGAGGCTGAGGCAGGAGGATCATGAGTTCAAAGCCAGCCTCAGCAACTTAGCGAGGCACTAAGCAACTCAGTGAGACTCTGTCTCTAAATAAAATACAAAATAGGGCTGAGGATGTGGCTCAGTGGTGGAGTGCCCCTGGGTTCAATCCCCAGTACCAAAAAAAAAATGTATATATATATATATATATGTATAAAATGTATATATATACATATATATATGTGTGTATATATATATATATTTTAAAGAAAAATAGAAGCAGCAACTCACAGGAGAGAACTAGAGAAGACATGATACAGGACAGGAGGAACAGCTAGCTATGCAGTTCCCAGTAGTACATACGCATGCCCAGATTGCCCTGCTCCCCTCTGCCAAGAAGGAGTAATGACTGCAAAAGCACAGAAGGGCCTGGAGAGCTCATCTAATGTAATCACTAGCTTTTTACCCACAAGTGCTTTCTGTTGTGTCCCCTTGAATAACCTGTTTTGTAAGATTTTGTCCACCAAACCTGCTGCATTATCGTTAGTAGTACTTATGGTGTTTATTGCATGTGCATCGCTGCTAAGAGGACTAGCTAGTAATTAGTAACCCCAGCCCTGTCCCAGGCCCTCTCATTTATGTAATTGGACCTTACAAAATGAGAGAGGGAACAGAGACTTTTATCTTCACTAATTAATTACTTTGCATATTTATCATGAAAGCATTTGGTTTTCCGATTTGTTGTTGTTTGAGGAGGGCTTTTGCTCTGTTGTCCAGGCTGGCCCCAAGCTCCTGAACTCAGCCTCAGCCTCCCAAGTAGCTGGGACTACAGACACACACCAGTGCATCTGGCTGGTTTTCTATTTTTAATTCATCAAGAATATAACCTTTGCCACTTAAAGATTTGGCCAGCACTCAGGAGCTCTATTGAGTATTGAGGGCTGGGAGGTAGCTCAGTGGTAGGGCACCTGCTTATCATGTGCAGGGCCCTGGGTTCGATCCCCAGCACCACCCTTCAAAAAAGAGTTGATATAATCTCAGCCCCAAGGCAGGGAAACAGCCTGGCTGGAATTCTCTGTGCAGCCTGGTTGGCCACAGAGCACAAGAAGCTTTCTATAATATTGCATGTAGCTCTGTTGCCCCATTCTCGTGCAGGCCCCAAGGGCTCTCCTAGTTCATAATTTATTTTATTTTTTTGGTAACATATACTTAAAAAAAACAGCCTTGTTGAGATATAATTCACCTACTTAAAATGATGCAGTTCTGTGGATTTTTGTATAATCACAGAATTGCACAACCATCACAAATTTAGAAGATTTTCATACCCCAAAAAGAAACCCGTCCCCATTGGCAGTCACTGCTCATCCCAACCCCCAGCTCTAGGCAACCACTCTTCTACATATACTTTTCAAATTCTGTTTCTCAGAAGGAAAAAAAATCTTATTCACACATTGTGCATACAGTTCTAGGGACTGCATGGGCTCCTCTGGAATGTATCAAGGTTAAGGAACTCAGCCATAGTAGAAACCTGTGTTTCCTCATTCCATATGTATCTGAGGCCCAGAGAGGGCAAGGGTCTGAGACCACATAGGGAACCAATAACAGCACCATTACCAACATGTCTGTGGTTCCTTTGTGACAGGGCTCCCATGAGACTTTTATATTTTCAAAAAGAGTTAGCCACCTTGTATTGATCTCTCACTTCACATGCCAGGTGCTATTCTAGGTGCTTATCATAGAGGTTCATTTAATCTTCACAACAGTCATGGGACATAGACATTATAATCACCATTTTAAAGATGAAACCAGGTACAGTGGTGCACACCTGTAATCCCAGAGGCTCAGGAGGCTTAGGCAGGAGGATCTCAAGTTCAAAGCCAGCCTCAGCAAAAGCAAGGTACTAGGAAACTCAGTAAGACCCTGTCTCTAAATAAAATACAAAATAGGGCTGGGGATGTGGCTTAGTGGTCAAGTGCCCCTGAGTTCAATCCCCAGTACTAAATAAATAAATAAAAAGATGCTGAGACTCAGAGAAGTTAAATAATTTGCCCAAGATTGCACAGCTGATAAGTGCTGGAGTTGCCTTATAACTCAGGGCCAAAGACCACAGGGACTATGATCTCCCCACTGTAATAGATGCTTTCTAACCTGTGAACAGGAGACAGAATAGCCATTTTATTACTCACACTTGCTTTGTACACCCAAAATTAGTGATTTCTGGTATTATCCCCCAAGAGAGCTATTCCAACCACTGTAGAAGAAAGGAATAGACCAAGGAATCTAGAAAGCACAGGAGATGAGGGGACATAGAAGCATCAGGAGGAGCCTGGGAGCAGCAGCTGCATCCCCAGCTCCTGCCCCAATCATTGTCAGTCCCTTGGAGGTGGTGTGGGTACAGACACTGACCCCCCAACACATGTGCCTTGTTGGTGACCCTGTGTTCCCTGGGAGATTTCTCAGTGTCTGCCATAACCCCAGTGGCCAAAGAACAGCCTAGTTGCTGACTTGTAAGCCTAGCGCTTGTGGAAATGGACTGGATGCAGGGAGAACTTTCCAGGTGGATGACAGGGTGGGGCTGGCAGGGGTAGAAGGTTCATCTGCTAACATGGATCTGCCTATCTGTGCCAGCATATAACATCATCACTGGGAGGCAGGTGACAATGGGTTAGTTCAGAACCTCTCAGATATCTGCTAATGCTTTCTGTGATTAATGGAAATTGCAGAGCCTCCACCTACTCCCTCCTTGGAGTGCTGCAAGGAGCTTAATTCTAGTCTGGTGCAGGGCTCAGGGACTGCAGGGCCAACCCAGGTGACCTTTCATCCCTCTCTCTTCAACTAAGGAAGCTAGCACATCTGTTCTTCTAGAGTATGTTCTGTATTTATAAATGAGGTGCTTGCCTTTAATGGCAACCTGAGAAACTGTCATCTTGGTGCTTTGGAGACTGATGAGAATAATTTACACTTCTCATAAATATTCACAAGCAAGCAGTCATTTACATAAAGCTAGAAACAATGAATTCTCTTATCAAAGAATACCTGCCAGGTTCACTAAAAAATTAAAGACACCAGAAGCATGGGAGTGAAAAACAGTCTCTTGGACCAGGGGCTGGTTTTGTCTGGCAAGGATGCTGCAATTTTGCCCCTTTGTTCAGGGACCACTTTTTTCCAGTGAGAGTAAAATGTCAGCCTTGGTAGCCAGCACACAGAACAAAAGATGCTGTTGTACTCATTGTGCAGTCTCAGCTCTGACCCTTCCATCAGAAAAGTAGACTTGAGAGTGAGGCAACCTTGCAGGGAATGCAATTAGTTACCAGCCCAGAAATGGCTCGTGTGAGAGCCCATCATGTTGATCCCTCCTTCTGAGGATGCATTGTCACACCTCCTCCCATGCCCCACTCCATTCCCAAGACCTTTTGGAAACTTGGGCACCAAGGCCTGTCCCACTGTAGCAAACTGGGGAGGGAAATTTTGCCCACTGGCAGAGCAACCTCCAGGTCAGAGATCTCATCCTGCTACTCTCCCCCAGATCATTGTGGGTGTGATTCTCCTTTACTACATCCTCGGAGTCAGTGCCTTAATTGGAGCAGCTGTCATTATTCTACTGGCTCCTGTCCAATACTTTGTGGCCACCAAGCTCTCCCAAGCCCAGCGGAGCACCCTGGTGAGTGTCCCAAGGTCCCCTTTCCCCACCCTTTTTCAATGTCTATTTCCTCCCCTACCCTCACATCAATGGGTCCCCTCTTCCATACCTGCACTGTCATTGACCTTGGGGAGGACACTTCACTTGCAGGCCTCAGCTTCTGTTTCTGTGAAGTGGGATTACAGGAAAGGGCAGGGAGCATCCCTATAGGGACAAGATCTGGGTGAAGGGTGAGGGCATTGACCTAGTGCCTCCCTCTTGGATGGGGTGGGCACAAAGGCATCTCCCCTCTGACTGATCCTCTCAGGAATATTCCAACGAGAGACTAAAGCAAACCAATGAGATGCTTCGTGGCATCAAGCTGCTCAAGCTGTACGCCTGGGAGAACATCTTCTGCACACGGGTGGAGATGACCCGTAGGAAGGAGATGACCAGCCTCCGGGCCTTTGCTGTCTACACCTCCATCTCCAGTGAGTCCACCCAACAGGCCAGCCCTGGGCGCTGCTGCCTACATGCAAGGATAGGCTTGCGTGAAGGGTGGTGGTGACAGAAGCAGGATGCTTTGGGGTCATCCACCTGAGGGGGCTCTCCAACCAGCTTTGGTAGCTCAGCCCCCAGAAATCACGCAGCTCTCATTCATTTATCCCACAAACATGTACCAAGAGCCCACTGAGCAGTCACCAGGCTGCCCTCAAAATACACTAGTGAGAAAGGCAGATGAAGCCTCATTCCTCATGGAGCTGAGATGTTATTGACAGGCAGCAGTAAGCAAACGGGTAACAACAGCTTCTGATTCTTCTAAATGTGAGGACTTTGTAATAAGTCTGACTGAGCTGCCACTGCCCTGGGGAAGCTAGGAGGAAACTTCTATCCACCTTGAGCCATGAAAAAGAAAAAGGTGAGTTATCCTTAGAGTTCAGAAGCCCAAGCTTTAGGTACTCACCTGTAAAGGGACTACATTTATACTAATCAAGTGATGTGGGAACCCTAATCCAGAAAAAAAACAAAAGATCAAAACTGACATACTCCTAGGGTTCTAGCAGAAACACGTATGAAAACCACTTTACAGAGACTACAGAGCTGCTTTGGCAATAGCGCCTGTTAAATGATGAGCTAATAATAAAGAAATAAAAAGCCACAAGATAAAATGTGCCACCAAGACAAGAATCAGCAGATGCAGAAAATAGAAGAGTTAGTCTCTCAATATCTGTAGATGATAAAATAGCCTATAGGACAAAAAAATAAATGTATTTAATATAACCAGAGAGCTAAAAGAGGGTATAAACCAACAAGGCAACATAGGAGGAAGGTATCAGGGGAAAAGAATAGAAAGAACTTCTCAAATTTATTGAGATGAAGTGAGTGAACAATGGTCCCCTGGCCAGAGTGAGGGCATGTGGAGGTCAGATGATTGTGTCATAGTTGGTCTCATGGCTCCATGGACTCACCCCACAGTAGTTACTTCCCAATTGCATAAGTGGAGTGCGGATATTTAGCAACTGGCAGACCTCACTGGGGTTCCCTGACCTGTCTCGTTTAAAAGCCATTATGTGTAAGAAAGACCCAGGAAAAACCCCTAGAGAGAAGAACCAAAAACTAATTTAATGGACAGGTTAAATGAATGAACATACCCAAAAAGAGGAATTCGTGAGTTGGAAATCAGATCCGTGGAATCATACATAGAATGTGGCAAAAAAGGTAAATGGGAAATACTCTCTGCATATTAGACAGCCATCTTACAGATGTAAACTGAGGCCCAGAGAGGATTGTGTTCCTGAAGTCGCTCCTGAGGTTAGCTGCATGACAGATTAGATTTCTATGAAGTCTTCTTGTACTATTTTCCACAGAATGCTAGGGACCTCCATGGTTCTTAGGACACTCTGGGGCATGATTGCAAGGTTGTTTTCTCTAAGGAGAAGAGAAACAACCTAGAATGGACTCTGACAGGAGCAGGAAATAGAAAAGGAAATGAGGAGAGGTGCTTCATGTTGACCACCTCCTCAAGCTGAAGTTGTTTCTTTTTGGTACACTGGGAGGAGACACACCTGTGGGGCAATGGAGGGGGCACTCATGGAGGATATGCTGGGAATATCTCTCAGACAGACTCATGTAGCAAGCCTCATGGAGAATGAGATGGTTTCCCAGGTCATCTCTGTGTTCCTGGTGTTCATACTCAAGGGTTCCTGCAGGGCAGAGCTGGCACTGAGCACGCCATGGGCCAGCCAGACCATGAAGTCCTATGTCTTGGGCAGTGCCTAGGCCATCCACATGTTTAGTCAGCTTTTTCATCACTGTGACCCAGTTAATCCCAATCAGTGAATTAACACATTGATTAGGTTAAGGCTCTCACAACCCAATCATTTCATCTCTGAATGTTCTAGTTATTGTCTCACATGAGCTTTTGGCAGGGGTCACTTTGTGTCTAAACTATAATAGTATATTTATGCAGAAAGTCCTGCTAGGATCTGATTTTCTCAGAATGGAGCTATGGGCGTGGCAGCAGCCATTGTTTACTAGATTCCTCACCAAGACAGTTCAGGTTCCTGGTCTCTCCACCTTATCCTCATCCCTGACCCTGTGATGCTCAGAGAGGAATCTAGTACTCCACGAGACAGGAGAAACTGGATGGAACATCCGGGAGCCCAGAAAAGTCACTGCTCCCAGCCCAAGCCCATGTA
Organism: Glaucomys volans; assembly: GCA_020662805.1. NCBI lineage: Eukaryota > Metazoa > Chordata > Mammalia > Rodentia > Sciuridae > Glaucomys > Glaucomys volans. Next base: position 190,148 of record JAJEJO010001889.1, on the reverse strand, counting down.
TGCCCTCTGTCAGTTCTGCCTCCCTGTCTCTGGGCTGGTTGGGTTAATAGCACCCTCACCCTTGCATTTGGTCCCCTGTGTGGCAGACACCTGGCTGACAGTTCCAGCAGTGGGAATAGCTGCTGGGGTAGGAATAGGCTTCTCCCAGCAGCTAGGGGACTTCACCACAGCAGGGTAAGGTGGGGCAGGCTCACCACTGCTGACATGGACAATAGGAAGGGAAGCAGTAAGGAATGTGGGGGCTCTGAGTCCTCAAAATTCTAGCCACAGTGGGTAGCAAAGTAGGGGAGTCTCAGGAAATGCAGTTGGGAGTAGGTGGCTGTTATTTGGGCTACTCCTGGGAATGTATATTCATTTCCTGGATTCTGAACTAACCTGGGACGTGTTTTCCTATGTAAACATCATACAATGCCTAGGTTCCCTGGTTTGCCCATTGAAGGAGGTTCTCTTTGTCCCTATGGGACCCTCAAAAGACAAGCCATGGCTTTGTGATCAGGAAGACATAGGGAAAGAAGACTTCATATTGTCAAGAACTAAGATGACCCTGAAATGACCAGGGGGCTCTGGAACCAAGCAGGAGTCTTCCCAGGGCTCTGAACCTATCCAAGTGACCTAGAGGTACAAACAGAGCAGCCAGGTTTGCCTCTGGGAGGAAGAGTGAGGAAGGGAAAAGGAAGAGGCCTCGAGGAGTTTTTTTTAAAATTATTATTATTATTACTATTATTATTATTATTATTGTACTTATGGGGTACAATGTGATAATTTTCATAGATGTATATAATGTATACTGATCAAATTCTGGTAATTAATATGTCCACCTCCTTTTCATTACTTTGTTAAGAGCCTTCAAGCTCCTGCATAATTATTCAGATAATATATAATAGGTTATTGTGAACTATAGTTTCTGCACTGGGCACTAGAACATTAGAACTCAAGTGAGTTCTATTGATTGCTAGAGGCTGGGCAGGGTGGTGGAGAGGGTGCTGGATAACGATAGGAACACACTAGGTAGAAGGAATATGTTCTCAAGTCCTTCAGGGAAAGTGCTGAAAGGCAGGTGCCGTTTGCTCAATGTGTCATCCTCCCAGGGATGTGTCTCTTCTTGAGAACCAGCCCTGGAAGTGGGAGAGAGATGGGGGGAAACCAGCCCAGCCACAGGACATGTTTGCAGTGTGTTCTCATTTGCCTCCTCCTGGACTTCCTCCTCCTGTTACCAGGGATCAAGACACAGGTCATTAGACTGAGGTAATGGGAATCTCTTGTTCTTACCCCTGGCGCCAGTTGTGGGGTCCTGGCAACATAGAAGAGCCTGGGAGTCACATTTCCTGATGGGGCCTGAGGATAGGGCCTGAGGATGCCTGCTGGGCTTTCAGTCTGGTCATCCAGACAGGCAGGCAAGATTGCTTCTGACACTCTATCTGATGGTCTCCTGTCAGCATCACTGAGAGCCCCAGTGTGTGGTGCCCTGGTGGCACAGAGGACTGAAAAGTGAAGGGACACAGTTTTTCTAAGATCAGAATCCAAAATTCATATTCCTTTTTGAAGGAAAACAGATGTAAGTCACTTGGTGGGTGCTGAGTGAGGTGTGTCCGTGGGCTCCTCCCTGTGCTGAGCACCAGGGAGATGCAGGGAACAATAAGATGTACTCTACATTCTCTCTTGATTTATGCTCTCTGAGAAGTCAGAGGATACATGCATAGAACAGTGTGACAATAAGTATCAAACTGTGTGGCCAGCTCTGTGCTGGCTGCCTTGCAAGTCAGATGGCACTTAATAGTCATTATGACTTTGTGAGATGTGTGGCTCTACTGTCCCATTGTGTAGCAGAAAGGACTGAAGCTCAGCAAGGTGCCATGACTCATTGAGGACCTTAGCCAGTATAAATGGCAGAGCACAGAGAAAGAAGCCCAAATGGCCTGAGAGTTCACACGTAGAAAAGGCTTGGGCTGCACCTTGAATGGTAGATAGGATTTCAGTGGGTAGAAGATAAATGGGAGAAAGCTGAAGGCAGGTGTTGTGGTCAGTCCCTTTAGAAGTCAGCTCAGTCCTCATTTCCTTACAGCAGAACTCTAGGTGCTTCTACATTTTGAGGACAGGCTTTGCAGAGGAGACAAAGGCATTGTTATAGGTCCCACTGGTCACCCAACCAATAGACCTCCAGTTCATTTTAACCTTTTTGCAGCACCAATTCCAGGGCCCTCTCTCTGTGCCAGGCTTTACAGAGGCCCTGGGCATGGAAGGAGGTGGGCATGGTCCAGGCACTCACAGTCTTGTGGACGACTGTGTCCATGAAAAGTGGCTGTGCATCAGATCAGAACCAAAGAATCAGTTGCAAATGCCCCTCTGTCCATACCCCTTTCTGTCTGGTGTTACTTGCCTGGCCTGGGTCTTTTGTTTCTTTTGTTCACTTATTTAGCTAGTATTCCCTGAGCATCTCTCATGTGCTGGGCGCTGTCTAGGCATTAGGTGAGAATACTTTGGTCCTGGCCCAAACATTGCTTACAGTCTGCTGGAAAAGCCAGTCACATAGCAGCGTCATAGTGACAAGAACAGAACAGGATATTCTAATCACCCATAAGGATTACAAATTGTACCTAACCTAGTTTCAGGGGCAGTGGGTGTCAGGGAAGGCCTATCAGAGGTGGAGCCCACTCCTGGTTTCCATGAGTCAGTTGGGTGAGCAGGCATGCAGGCCTCCAGAGAGAGATGAGGGTGTGTTCCATACTCCAGCAGATCTTGGTGAAGAAAATTGACAAGGCTAGTTCCAGCACGGCCATCTGTTCTATGCTTCAGGCTCCTGGGTTTTTCCTGGGGCAGAGGGAGCCATGGAAGGCATTTAAGTGAAAGATAGATGTGTTTGCCATCTCTTTCGGTGTTCTGTGCTCAGGAGTCTGGACCACAGTCAGTCAATATGACTGGCTTCATACTGCATCCTGAAAAACAAAGAAATCCAAAAACACAACTCAGCCATTCATGAGGATTGGGGGCAGCAGGATGGTGCTGGTGAACCCCATTTGCAGACACACAACATGGCCCCTCTCCACAACCCAGACCCTGCCTGTTGTTTGCAAATCTGGCTTTCCCTCTGTCCTCCTCAGTGGTCAGATCAGCCAGCACAGGGGGACAAAGTGACCTTGAGACCTAGTCCCCTTCTTTCCTCCAGCTCTTCTGAAATTCTTCTTTGACAACTGCCCTTCCTTCTGCCAGTTGGTGCAGCCACAGTTGGTTTTCCTGGCCTGGTTTTGAGGGGGAGCTGGAGAGTTTCATCAATTAAGGAAGCACAAATCAGTCTGACCGAGTGGCCTCCTGATGAGCTCCCATAGCTTCCAGCAACAGAAATACCATTCACTTGCTTTCCCTCCCGCTCTGTTAACTTTGCTGACAATTGGACAGAATAGGAAATAACCCTTGACTTCAAAATACATTTCCCCTCCTGCAGATGCAACTTGCAATTAAGCCTAGGCTGTGAGGTGACAGGCCTTTCCACCATCCCTCTGCAGGGGACCAAGCTGAAGTTAACCAGAGGCACACATGGCTAGCTGTGCCTCCCTGATACATGGCTTCTGAAATATTTCTTGATGCGTAGGAAATGAAAAGCTCCTGCTATTTCAATGCTGGCTGGCGCCTACAAGGCCAAACAGCATTCCTTGGACAAAGCCAGGGGCTAGGAATGGTGAATGAGCCCTGCTTTTTAGTTTGGTGAATTTGTTATTTTATTTAGGGAGGGGAGTAGGAAAGGCTGACACAATTGCTCACCTTGGTACCTCCAAATCCCACCCCAAGGCCTGAAACAAGGGAGATCCTCCAAAAATAATTTTTGAATGAATAAGACTTAGAGAATGTTTTTTTAAATACCCATATCTCTGCACCATCACAGAAGACCTTTCAGTTTGATGGCATTCCCAGGCCTGCCCACGTGCAATCAAACCTTCCATAATAACATCACTCTCTCATCTCTTCGTCATCTTCTGTTTCACTTAACGTTACTTAACAAGTATGCCTTGCTCCCTAACACTCAAGATTCGAACCCTGTCTTCATATTTTGTTTTGTTTTTGTTTTCTTCTGAATCAAATCAACGTGAGTCACCCCTCTCTGTGCCACTGTAGGAGACAAATCTATTGTTGGTTATGTTTCCCGTCCCTCCCTCCACTTTAGAATGTTGTAGAGCTTTATGTGGTTCAGGAAAATGGGGGCAAGGCCTCAGGTCTTGAACCCCATGACGGGCAGATGGAAGCCAGCAACCCATGCCCAAACCCAGTCGTCGTCTACTGTGCTCAGGGAAGAGCCAGGGCCCACAGCAGCCCTAGGCCTCCCAGTTCCCAGCACTGGCATCTCCAGGGCTGGCCGCATCCACCCCAGCACCCAAGGGATGGTCTTCAGAGAGGCCTTTGGAACACAAGCAGCCAGTGATCCCACTGCCCAAGTCCCCAACCCCAAAGGGGACCTGAAACTCCCTGGGCAGAGGCTATCCTTCTAGGAGAGGGTGAAGAAAATGGAAAAATCACATTTTCCTTCTTCAACATCTCCACACAACAGCCAGAACAGCATGGAAATTAATTATGTCATAAACATTCTCCATGTTGCTGCATTAGCTTTGAAATGCTCACTTTTAAATTTATTTATAGCTTATCTGATTTCTCAAAGGAGTTTGAATTACTATAAGAATAAAGATTATAAAATAGAAAAAAATATAAATTAAAAAAATCATGACCAGGAAAAACAGGCAGTAGAATAAAATACCAACTATCACATGTTTTTCAACTGCAAAATCTCCCTGAGAGGTCATGTACTATCATTTGCTAAGACAGTCCCTCTGTTGGAAGTTTCTAGTTTATTTTGTTTGGGGTACTTTGTTGCTGGGGTTGTGGTTTCATTTTGCTGTGACAGATAGCACTGCAGCTAACACCATCTTGCTGATGGCTTTGTGCTTCTCTTGAATGATTATTCAGGATAAATTCCCAGGAGATGGATTACGGGATCAGAAGGTCTGAACTTCTGTGTAGTTCTAGCAGCAGAGCACCAGATTGCTTTCCAAGCAAGCTGCATCAATTCACAATCCACCTCCCAGACTACTCTTTAACCCCAGAATGTGAAGGAGGGTTCTCACCCTGGGGGGTGGGAGCATGCTGATGCAGGGGTGTCTTCTACAGTTTGGGCCCCTCCTCATCAGGGATTTATGGGAGTGGGCCAAGAAGGGCAGAAGAGAGGGCTCTGCCCCAGGGAACACCTTGGAACAATTGACCTCTAGGGGAGAGGCAGGGCTACCTCTTGTTCAGAGCTACATGACCAGTGATGGTCAATGACCCAGCCTAATGAGTGTCCTCTTTCCTCTCCTCCCCAGCCAGTGATGGCTGTGCTATATTATGTCCCAGATCTGGGCCCCTTGTATTATGGTTGTAACCAATAGTGCTTACACTGACCACTGCTTTCAATTAAAGTGAGGGCTGTGGCATTGTGGTGGACACCTGGAGACCACCCAGATTTCATCAGGAAGGACAATTAAAGCACAATCATGTATGACACTGGTATTAATAAAGAGCCTTAAGGTTGGTGGAGGTGCATGCCTGTACTCCCAGCTACTCAGAAGGTGGAGCAGGAGGATTGCAAGTTCAAGGCCAGCCTGGGCAACTTTTTGAAAAGGGGTCTGGGAATATATCTCAGTAGAGAGCACTTGCCTAGCATAGACAGGTCCTGGGTTTAGTCCCTAGCACTGCAAGAAAAAAAAGGAAGAAAGAAAGCCTTAAAGGTCAGAGATTAGCAGTGTGTCAAGGGCTCCAGCCATAATGAGGCTGGGAGTTCCCCAGTAGCATGGGTCCTGTCTCACCCATCAGATTAGAAATTCCCCAAAGATAGGGATGTTGTCTTTCCTCTCTGATTCAGAGCTTCCTAGGGTCATGTTCTTCAGTTTCCCGTCATGTCAGGGGCTTCCTGGGAGCAAAGTTCCTGCTTCCTTCTAACTGGAAGCCCCCAAAAGGCAAGGGCTATGTGTGTCCTTCCATGCATGGGGGATTCCCTGAAATTAGGGACCACAACCAGTGTATGCTGTGTGTCTAGCTGGTGCAGGACTCTCACAGTAAGTGGGCAGTCAGTCAGCCTCTGGGAACAGTGCTGACCATTTGGATTTGAGAGTTTCACAGTCTTTGCCATTTATTAGGCAGGGGCCATGTGGACAGGTAAGCCCTTGGCTTCTGGCTCCTGGATACTGACTTCTAGTCTTTCTGCTTTAATTTAGCTAATAACAGAAACAGACTCCTTTTTGGTACTGCCTGGAAGAGGATGGAAGCAAGATGAGACGGGAAGGTAGCTGGGATGGTTACTTTTACTACAGGGGCATTGCTCTCTCAGAAGATCAGTCCTAGGATTAGTGTGTGAACCAGTAAGTGCAAGTTTACAAAAATCAGGTGAGGAAATGGAAATACAGGAAGGTAAATTACCTGTCCAAGGATACATAGTGTATAATTTGTTTTTCTTTCTTTTTCTTTTTTTTTTTTTTTTTTTCAGTGTTGGGGATTGAACCCAGGGCCTTGTGCTTGCAAGGCAAGCACTCTACCAACTGAGCTATATCCCCAGCCCCATAGTGTATAATTAATAGGGACCCACCCTTCTGTGACTTTACATCCAGCTACATTTGTTCTCTGGAGTCCATGTGAAGGATCTGAGGGTGCACTTCTAATGGAATAAGGAAGGGGTCTCTGTTGCAGCCAAACAGCTGACTCACCTAATATGGACTCTAAGCCTTAGGTCTAGGGAAAACCTCAATGTAAGCTATCCTTAGCTACTCCTCAGGGTGGATGAGTTTGAAATTCTTTCCAGGAGCCAGAGGAGAATAGGAAGCTTGCTACATCATAGTAAGCTTGGCTTGGGGAGATACAGGGACCAAAAGCAGAGGAAGGAGTAGCCACTTGGAGCCTCTTGGAGTTTCCAGAAGCATGTTGTGGACTCACAGTTGGCCTCAGGCAGCCAGCATGCAGTCCTTCTCCTACCACAGGGCTTCCTTCACCCCGTTCACATGGAGCAGAATAAGAGCAGCTACACAGTTGTTTAAAGACTTAAGTCAGACAGGGGCCAGGGCTTGAGGGAAACAGGGTAAGGAGCTGGAGCCACAGGGCTGGAGTTCTGCCGCTCCCCACAGCCCATCCCCTCCTGCAGGCTGGGAGAGGACCCCAGGGGGCTACAGTGCCCCCAGCCATCCTGGGCATCTTCCTATCCTGCTGTCTCATTCCTCCCACTAAACTCACCCTTGTTCTTCCTCTGCAGTTTTCATGAACACGGCCATCCCCATTGCAGCCGTCCTCATTGTGAGTGGATCTTTTCTCCACCTCCATGGGTGGCATGGTGGGGGAGGACATCTGTAGTGGGAGCCATCCATGTTTGACCTTTCTGCACAGAGACCTTGGAAGAGGGGCTCAGTGGCAGGGCTGAACTGGAGGGATGGGTCCCTTCCCAACTTGATCCCAGCAAGGCCTCTGCCTCAGAGCCTGGGAGACCTGAGGCTTAGGATTTAGAAAAATTAAAGTTTATTTTAAAAATAGCTGTCAATTTTTTAATTATAAAAATGAAACATATTTATTGTGGAAATGATGGAAAATTCAGAAAGAAAAACAAAAAATAATTAAAGTGCCCCATAATCCCACTGGTAACATCTTTAGGGTGTTTCCAGTCTTTTTTTAAGACATATGATATGTCATTTCTACAAAAATAGGATTGTGCTACACATGCAGTTGTATAACCTGCTTTTTTAAATTTAAGAACATGCCAGCACAGGTCCCCACATCATGAAATATCACGATGGTGGTTTTCTAAAGTGATTTTGACAAAAGCTATCTGTAGCTCAGCAAGGGGGCAGGCCTTGTGCATTTGCAGAAAGACCTGGGCCCCCTTAAGGCTGCAGTCCCTCTCTAGCCTCCCTTCTCCAGCCACTGTAAGGACTGCAGTTCTTTAAAAAGATGTATTTATTTCCCCTGAGGCCAATGTCCCTGAGCTGTGTTGAGTTCACAGTCTGTCAGGCATGCTTGGGAATTCACTTTCAATGTGATTTATTGGGCTGGTTCCTGGCTTGGCTCTTTGGGATCTGTGGGTAACAAAGACTGCTGAGCCAGTCAAGTAGGGGGGTAGGCAGAGCGAGGAGGTGGCTTTGCAATGAGTTCTTTTGCATTTTAATTGATGGAGGACTAGGAAAATGAATGCCAGGCTGTTATCTACAGTACTGACCTAACCAACTCCAGAGCATCTCCCTGTTCATTCCTATCAAAGAGGAGCAAGAGCAGAAGGGAGCAGCCCCTGCCCTCTCGCACGAGGTCCTGAACTTGCTGGGGACATTTTCATGAGATGACTGTGAGGATGATGAATGTCTCTAACCAAAAGGCCCCTTAGGTGCCCCCTCTCTGCCAGTCTTTGTTTCCTTCCTAGGTCTGGGTGCTTTAGAAAGGAAGGGGGCCCATGCCCTGAGCCACTCTGGCCTCACTTGTGCCTCTGTCCACAGACCTTCGTGGGCCACGTCAGCTTCTTCAAAGAGTCTGACTTCTCACCCTCCGTGGCCTTTGCCTCCCTCTCCCTCTTCCATATCCTGGTCACACCGCTGTTCCTGCTGTCCAGTGTGGTCCGCTCTACAGTCAAAGCCCTAGTGAGGTGAGAGGAGGGTCTGGGGAACAGTGCTGGGTGGGCAGCTTGAGTGTCAGCACCAGGACTTGCTCTAGCAATAGCTGGAATCAGAGTTCTTTGTCCCAGGACTCACCTCTCTGTTGATCTGGCCTCCCTGATGCTGATCATGGCTGGTCAGAGGGACATAGGCCATGTGAGGCTTCCCAACATGCCAGCACTGGAGAAGGACTTGCGTACATACTTCCAAGGAGAGGGGACTCACTATTATCTCCCAGAAAACTCTGCAAAAAGAAAAAAAAATTAAGGTGCTGAAATTGCATCCTCATAAATTCTAACCACTATTCCTAGTTCTACCCTCCAGAACCACCCAGAATGAGCAGCACCAACCCCACATGACATCCCCTGGAGTATCAGAAGGTAGCCCCTGAAAGATTGTCTTCCCCAGAATGAGCATCCCCTATATTTCTTTGGATCATCTATGCTGCCTTCCTAGCAGCAACTTCCCCCAAGCACTGGCGGTCACACCATGACTGGTCCAGAGCTCTGGGCTCTAGAGCCCAGTGGCAACACTGCCAGGAGAGACATCCCTCTCTTGGAAATGAAAACCTGAAGATTAGAGGCTGAGGCTTCACTTAGAAATGCCATACTTGGGGTGTGAAGAGCTCCTGGGCCTCTGAATCAGTTCCTTGAAAACAAGAGCCTATCCTGTCTCTTTGGAGAGCTAGCTATGTCCTCACCTGTCACCAGTGGGACTACACATAGCAAATGTTCTCTGTGTCTAAAGCTTCGAGGAAGGCAACACCTTTAATTTGTGGGACCCTGATGAGTCCTGGAGAACTGCAGGATGGAGTAGCTGTTGGAATGAAGTAGCTGATGGAGGGGGAAGCTTACACAAGGAAGCTCTAGCAAGGATTCAAAGATAGAAGGGGAAATAATTCCGTCAAAAGAGTGGCTTGCTGAACAGGGATTAGCATCTATGGTGCTCCGTTCATTGGCATTGAGATTTCTAATGACCACCTCTCCCCCATTACCCACTCCAGCCCTGTAATTCTGTGTAGAAACCACAGATGCCGGGTTGACAAGATTCATGTTGCTGATCCCAAAGCGTCACATTTCCAAACACTCTAATCCCACTATTTACAGAGACAGAATACCAGGATAGCCAAAGCCCTTTCAGTGAGGGGGGGGTGCCTCTGAGTTGAAGGTGGGAGCAGGGTACAACCAAAGCTTTACTGCAAGAGATGAGGACCAGCTAGCCCCACCCTTCCCAGTCACCAGCTCTTGGGAAGTGCTAAAGTCAAATGGCTGGGACAAGCAGTCAGAGCCTGGTGATCTGCCCCTGCAAGCAGTGGGTGCCCCCAGTGAAAAAGCCCTGATGGCAGCTCTTTTATAGCCCCCGACTGCTCTGGCCTTGAGGGTTGGGAGTGCTTGTCTGAACTTGGCCTGTTGGACATTTAGCAAAAGGGAGGAAAGGAGATATAAACCATTCTTGAGCTTCCCCAGAGAGTTTCCACACCCCCAGGATGGGATAGAATGACTGAAAATAGGGAAGCCTTAGGGTGCCTCCTCCAAGTCCATAGGGAAATTCTGAGGGTAAGGAGGCAGAAGGAGCATTCTCCATGAGCAATAACCGCTCCCCAGCAGCTTGTTATATGGGGATTTGATCCTGCAATGTTTATAAAGCAATTAACAGTGTCTGGCATGAATGGGCTTTATATACACATATGTGCTCACAAAATATTACCTATTGTTGATAACCAGCCCTAATCCTAACTGCCCTAAACACTGACCAACCTTAACTCTAGCAGTAAGTGTTAAAACCCAACACCAACCATCCTTCAGCTTATTAATCCAAGCTACCCACCTTTAATGTTAAACTAACCATTCCAACCTCTAATCCAGACCCCAGCCTACTAAAGCTAACTCTATAAAGCCCTGGAAAAATAAAAGTAAAAATCCCTGGTAATGTCTGGTACCTGCTCCATTGGGGATATGCACACTAGCCTGTCTCTCTCCAGTGTGGGCTTTGTGAGGCCACCCTCAGGCCCAGGAACCTCAGAGCTGCTCTCTCAGGCCACACCCTCCTTCTCCTCTCCTCTGCCCCTGGCAGGGGTGAGGGGTGTCTTTGTGCTTCTTTTGCAGTGTGCAAAAGCTGAGTGAGTTCCTGTCCAGTGCAGAGATCCGCGAGGAGCAGTGTGCTCCCCGCGAGCCCGCACCCCAGGGCCAAGCCAGCAAATACCAGGCGGTGGTGAGTGTCCAGCCTCCCCCTGCTACTGCCAGCATTGCCGTCTAAGGCCTGAAGCTCTGCCCTGCCATGTCCCACCTCTACCTTTCCTCCCAGGAAGAGGAGCCCCCAGCTCTGTGGGCCCTCACCTCCTAACCATCATCCCCAGCCCCTCAAGGTTGTGAACCGCAAGCGTCCTGCCCGGGAGGATAATCGGGACCTCATGGGCCCTCTGCAAAGGCTGGCCCCCAGTGTAGACGGGGATGCTGACAACTGCTGTGTCCAGGTGAGTCCTAGATGCCCAGATGCCCAGCATCATCTCCCAGAGGAAGCTCAGCATCTAGAAACCAGAGATGGTGCACAGAGGTCTCACAGGGAACATCCTGCCTACATGTAGCAATCCTAAAACCAGGGACATTGCTTCTGTCTGCACTCAGGGGGGAGCCCCGCCTTCTCTCAGGATGGTGCCTGGGGCAGGGGCCAGCATGAGAAGGCCAGTCCCCCATTCTCCTGCTCTGGAAGTGTCCTAGGGGTTGGACTCAGTGTCTTTTGGCTTTTGTGGGAGAAGGAGGCAAGTAACTGTTTACTTTGAGAACTCAGTTGCCTTTCTGTCCTCTTCTTTATGGTGGGTGTGGCCAATGAAGATTATTGGAGGCTTCTTCACCTGGACCCCCGATGGAATCCCCACACTGTCCAACATTACCATCCGAATCCCCCGAGGTATGACCCAGCTGCCCTCTCCAGATGGCTCCTCACCATGTCTCACATAAAGAGAAAAAAAACAAATCAGCATTTGCTGAGTACCTGCCTCAGCTCCCTGTTGCTGGGTGTCCTGGGCTCTGAACACTAGAGGAGAGTGGGCCACCTCCTCAAGGCATCTGTGTGCTGCCTGGAAGTGCAGCTCCAAGGGCAGGGTGAGAAGTAGGGCCTCAATGTCAGACCCCATTGCAGACAGAATTGGTGATTCTTTACAAAAAGATCAGACTTGAGTAGCCAAGGAAGTCCTGTGGAAGAGGTAGGGAGGACATCCTGACAGAGGCAGTGCCTTGAGCAAAGTATGGAGGTGGGTTGGGGTGGGACCAGGGTGGCACCTGGTGGGATCACAAGGAGCTGGGCTCACACTGGGGAGCACAATGGAGGATCGGGGATGGGGGTTAAGGAGTAAGAGTGGAGGAAGAAGAGCCAGAGGATGATGTCAATTTCCAGAAGGAAAGACTCAAAGCAGGAGAGAAATTCTTAGGGACTTTAGGTAGGAGGAAAGAAAATGAGGACTGTATGGCTAAGCATATCTGTCTCAATGTCCTTCTGATTGATGGTTGCTCAAACTGTCCCTGGCTCCCCTCCCATTGCTGTGCTCCCTCCCTGCAGGCCAGCTGACCATGATTGTGGGGCAGGTGGGCTGCGGCAAGTCCTCACTCCTCTTAGCCACTCTGGGGGAGATGCAGAAGATCTCAGGGGCCGTCTTCTGGAACAGGTAATAAGTGCCTCCTCAGGGCCCAGTTAGTGGGAGTCCTGTTTTCAACCATCCTTCTCCATAAAAGATGCACCATGCATTTATTGAGCGCCCACTGTGCATTCAGTGAGTACTCAGTAAATGTTGCTAATTGTTACTCTCATCCTCATCATTTGTTTTTGTTCACCCTTACTGTGTGTCAGGTTCTTTGCCAAATCCTTTGTATGTATTATTTCACTTAATCCTTAAGATAACTAGCAAGGTAATTACTGTTGCCAATTCTCATTTTATAGATGAGAGCTAAACTATTTGCCCCAATTCACACAGCTACTAAGTGGCACAGCTGCAGTTCAAACTCAGTTCTGTTTGACTCTCGATCCCATGTTCACTCAGGTGTGTTACCTCCCATTGTGGGAACTTGAAAGATCACTCTCTTAATTAAAGAGAAAGAACCCCAGGCTGAGTCAGTTATATATCTATTATTTATACCTGTCTACTTCCAAAAATCTCTTAAAACTCTTGATAAAAGATGCATATAAAATGGAACCTTCTAAAAAGATAAGAAAGCAAGAGCTGGGAAATGAAGAGGGTGTAAAAGGTGTTTGGAAGCTGGGGAGAGGATAGCTAGGCAGTCAGCACAAGGCCAGCCCTCCTGCAGCCAAGGGAGAAAGGCTCCCAGATGGGGTTTAAAGCTGTCATTCAGGAATAAAGTTTGCAGCCAGTTGAGCAGAAGGACAAGTTTTTCTACCAGTCATTTTAGGGGGGAAGTTTTCATTCAAGATGCCAGGTTTTCATAAGCATGAGTGCAGAACTGAGCCAAGACTAAGATCTTGGACCCAATGTCTGAAACCAACCTGTGCTCTCTTTTCCTGCTTTTCCAAACAGTCCCTGAAGTATGTACCCAACAATGGCAAATTTGCCTCCTCTGTGTGGCATGGGCTAGCAGATGAGCCCCTGGGATTTCCCATGATCTCACTCAGTCTCTTGAGCGTCATTACATTGGGATGGGAATGTGTTTAGCTGTAGAGGAAGCTCTGTCTCCTTACTTCATCTTACTGGGGAGATTTCTCTACACCACCTTCCTGGGAAGATCCAGACTTTGGATTTAAGGTCAACTTTGCCAGTCCTTTGTTACTGACTGCCCCTCAGGGCTTTGGAGAGAGGAGCCCTTGCCTGTTGACTGACTCTGTGTCAGCAATAAGAAAACAGGAGTCTCCAGTGAATTATGAGCCTAAAGAAGGCCACCAGTCTTTACTGGGGACTTGCTATGGACCAGGTCTTTTGCTAAGTGCATAATAAGCATGTTCTCATCTAAGCTTCCCACTAAGCCTAGAAGATGGGTATTATTATCCCATTTCACAGAAGCAGGAGCTAAGGCTCAGAGAAGTTGGGTCACTTACATCAGCATGTAGAGCAGGGGCCTATTCCAGGTTCTTTCCCTTGAGTTGGAGCCCCCTGGAATTTTAGCCCAGGGTTTATTCTCCAAACACATAGAGGTCAGCCTGTATCCTGCTCAGCAGGCAAACCAAAGCCTCTCTGAGCCAAGTCCCTTCTTCTTCACTTCCTCTCCATCCCTTTCCCCACTGCATGCCCTCATGCCAGCCTCAGCACCTCTCCTTGTCCTCTGCAGAGGTGGCAGCATGCTTGCCAGGGGCTCAGCCCTACCTGTTTCAGACCCCACCTCTTCTTTAAGATGTGCCAGTCCTCAGGGCCTAACTGGTATTCCTCTCTCTTTGGAAACCTGTGCGTGGGGGAAACAAGAGGCTCTCCAGGGCAGGAAACAGTGGACACCCATTATGTGCCCAGACTATGCAAAGCACTTCATTGCCTCAGACAGTCTTTACCCTGTGAGTCATAGCCCAGTGAGGTAGCTTTGATTATTAGGAAACTGAGGTGAAGCTAGTTGCCCAAGGCCACCTGCTGCTAAAATAACAGAAGTAAGATTTGTGACTAGATGCTCAATTATATGGGCTTCCTACTGTGCACGGAGAGGGAAGGGACACTAGATCATCATGAAAAGATAATAGGTCGCCTGACTGACCAAAGGCCAGCAGCCTCTGTGACTTGACACACACACCTGTCTCTTCATCAGTCACCGCATGGGTCTTCAGGACTCTGTCCTCTTCAATGCATCCTCTCCCCAGTGGGCAGCCCAGGCCCAGCTCCTAGCTCTGTTTCAGGAGGAAGGCTGCAATGCAAAGATTCTCATTTCTCCAGACTCCACGTTGCCCTCCTCTACGGACCTTCCCAAGCAGAGCCAGGCACATCAGGTTAACTTGCAACCAACCCTAGGGAGTTACAAGAATGTGTTCTGGATTCCATTCATACTCTGGTTTCTCTACGTTGATGTATTCACTCACAACATTTATTGAGCACCTACTGTGTGCCAGACCCTATGACAACAACAGAAATGCAAAAATTGTTAAGATGTGGTCCCTGCTCTTAAGGGAGAGGAAATGAGATTAGTGTGATGCTGCAGCCTGGAGCAACAGCAGTGAGCTCTGCAGTCAAGGAAGGAAAGCTGACTGTGAATATGCAAACCTCGGGGATGAGTGTGGGTGCCTCCCATGGAGAAGGCAGAGGTGGCAGAGAAAAATGTTCCAGGCTGGGTTAAGGAAATAGTCAAAGAAAATGTTGATGTTAAAGAAAATGGTTCCGTGTTCTTGGAGTACTGGGAGTGTAGGGTGTAGTGATGGGAGATGGGACTGAAGGAGTGACTTGGCTTAGCCCAAATGTAACAGGCCTAAGATATGAGATTTAGCCCCAAGGCTGTAGAAGAATCATGCTACAGATAAAGGATGGTGTGAGAGAAAGAGAGAGAGAGAGAGATGTTGATTGATTACAGGAAGGAGACCAACTAGGAGCTTGTTAAAGTGGCTAAGAGAAGAAGTCTAAGCAGATAGACTCAATTGTCTTCTCCACCATTTGTCCAACAAAATCCTGGGCACACATAGCCCTGTCGGGACCACCTATCCTGTATATGAGCTATCTGTGTGAGGCTAGAGGCCAAGTGTCCCTCCAGTACTTACAGGAGCACCAGGCCTTACATACTGGGCTTCACGTCTTCAGAAAGATGATGTGTTTGCAAAGTGAGCCAAGAGCAAATTAGCTTTTGACCTGGCAGCCCCTCCCGAGAGTCTGCCCATCTGCAGCCAGAGACGAGAGTGATGCCAGCCTGCTGCAATGTTTTCATCTATACCAGGGCCAAGCCCTGATGACCAGGCGGCCAGAAAGAGTTCCAGGAGACACAAGGCAGGAAGTTGGAGGATTAGGAGGCGCAGTGTGGAGAATGCTCTGGGGACACGAGCCTTGGTTTGTTGGTACAACTGTTCATTTATTCCCCTAAGGACCAAATGAGCTAAGTATGGCTGAGCAAAGGTTCTGGAGCCAAGCTGCCCAGGTTCAGATTTGGTCTCTGTGCTTTGGAAAATTCCATAAGCTTTTTGTTCCAGTTTCCCCTTTTTACCATGCGGTTGATGTGAGGATTAACCCTAGCTTGTAGCAAGTGCCCTATAAATATTATTATAAACATTACTATTCAACAATGTACCTCTGCCAAGAACAAAATTCCCCTACTGCTCTTTAATTGTACTCCAGCCTGTCTCCTGGGAGAGCTGGTAGTGAGCTCCCTGGAGATGGGGACCATATCCTTTTTGTCTCTCTGAACCCAGAGTACCTTTGCAAAATTAATTCACTTACTAAATGAATAGACCAGGAAAACTCATGACATTCAAAAGATTAGCGTTATAAATACATCTCTTTTTTAATCTTTGGTTAGTTTCTTTTTTCTTTTTTAATTTTTTTAGTTGTAGATGGACACAACACCTTTATTTTTTTTATTTATTTTTATGTGGTGCTGAGGATGGAACCCAGTGCCTCACACATGCCAGGCAGGCACTCTACCACTGAGCCACAACCCCATTCCCTATAAGTACATCTTGATATATCTTTCCCACATGCTTTGCCCAGGCTTTTCCCTAACCCCAAATGCCAAACTTCTCCATCAGCATTTGAAATTAATGACTCCTATTAGTGCCTCCACTGTCCTGTGATCATTGCTAATGCATCTGTCTCCCCCATGACACTGGGCTCCTTGAAGTTCCATGTTGTAGTCCAGGTGCCCAGTGCAGAATGCATTTTTTTGTTTTGTTTTGTTTTGTTTTGTTTTGTTTTGTTTTTTTAACTGCTCTGTGTAGGTTGCTATAAAAAAAAAAGATCTGGCCCCTGCTCTCAGGGAGCTAACAAGGCCTCTGTGTACAGGGGCATGCAGACAGAGCCCAGGGTGAGCACAGAGGGTCCATCAGCCAAGGTCCTGTTAACCAAGCTGGAGAGCTACTGTGGCAGCCCTGAGCAGACCCTGCTTATCAACAGCCTGGCTCCAGAGATCTGGAGCCAAGATGCTTGGACTCCAAGCATTCACATTAATAAGAGTCACCAACCCCTGCCTGGCTCTCTGCTTCAATGAACTGTCAGCCTAGGAATTTGCAAATTCCCTCTGCAATCTTTAAATGGAAAACATTTTAACAGAAAGTCAATATTGGCAGATACACTCAGGTGGAATTCTTTCCCAGAAAATAAAGAACGGGATCAGAAATATCCACAGTAGAATGATTTTAAATGTCCCCAAGGAGCCAGCAGGAAGCAGGGCCCTGAGGAAAGCACTGGAGTGGGAAGAAAAGCCTCACCTCCAGATGCAAAGCTGCACACAGCGTCTCACTGGGGCTCCCTGAGGCCCCTGCCCCCACCTGCTGAGGCTTCTACCTGTGACACACAAGTCTATTTGGCCCCCTCAGAAGGCCCAGACACTCCGTGCCCTGGGCCTTCCTCAGAACCTGTTGGCTTGTGTGTCTGGTGAGAAGTCCACCTGCCAAGGACCCTGATTCCCAGGAGGTAAGAAGAAAAGTTCCCTCAGGGCTGCCCTACAATCTGACCTGCCTTTAGTTTCTGAACCTTTCTGGAAGTTCAGGCTCAGGTGACCCTGGGTTTCCTGGAAGAGGCAGGTGTGGCAAGAGCTGTGGGAGTAACAACTTTGGGAAACAGTGACCTCTGGTTGTGACCCTGATTGCCACTCAGCTCTGTGATCTTGGGCAGATTACTTCACCTCTTTGATACTCAGATTCCTCACCTGGACAATGAAAATAAAATCCCTGCCTTTTCTCTCTTGGAGATTCAGCCTTGGGCCCCAATGGCACCCATCGAACAGTGTGTTGTGGGTGAAGGGTAAAGATTCAGGACAGTGACAGCCCTACCTGGCAGGAAGAATGGCTCGTGAAAACCTGTAAGGCCTAACCTACTCTTCCCAGTCAATTTCTAGTTCTTCCCTTTTATTCATTGCTATGTCTGCTATGTCTTAAATGAGTGTTGGGGGCATTTGAATCACCCTCTGTCTGCACTTTGGGGACCTAGCCCTGGGCTGAGAGGATGATTCCCCACAGTTTTTGCACCCTGTGTCTTCCCTCCCACCAGCCACAGGTTGTATTTATCGTACATTGTCCCACTGTCATTGTGAGGTTTGTCTCTTCACCCCCACTTGATAGATGAGGAAATGGAGGCTCCTCTAAGGAAGAGAATTGCCTCAGATTTCATGGCCAGTGAGCTGCAAAGCCTCTGGATTCAGACTGAAGAGCCCGTGTCCTTCCCACATGTGCACACTGTCCTGCTCCAGGTGCTGCAGCCCCTCTGCCCACTGTTCCTCCCTCCACCCCCACGTCGCAGACCTTCCACCCTTCAACGTTTGGCTCAGTTCTGGAAACTTTCCTCATTTTCTTACATTTCTTCCTCTTCCAAATACCTTTTTGTTGTTGTTGTTGTTGTTGTTGTTGTTGTTGTTGTTGTTTTGGAACCAGGGATTGAACTCAGGTGCACTTGGCCACTGAGCCACTCCCCAGCCCTATTTTGTATTTTATTTAGAGACAGGGTCTCACTGAGTTGCTTAGGGCCTCGCTAAGTTGCTGAGGCTGGCTTTGAACTTGAGATCCTCCTGACTCAGCCTCCCAAGTCGCTTGGATTACAGGTGTGCGCCACCATGCCTGGCTTCCAAATAATTTTTTAAGATTATGTTTCTTTTCCTCTGGTTCTAGAATGCACATTAAATTAGAAAAGATACACAGGGATAAAGAAGATAAAACTACTTAACAGCCCATCACCCAGAAGTTTCCCGTTTTTTCTCTATGTATTTGTATCTGTGTGTCCTTTTGCCCAAAAGGACAGCTTTGTTGTTCCAGCTTTTCTTGTGGCCCTTACAGCTGTGGTATCTGAACCTGATTCACCTACCAGACCATGAGCCCTGGAGTGCAGGCCCCTGGTTCAGCTTCACACACATGTGCCCAGCTTCTGTGTTGCCATGGGAAAGAATGGGGGGGTCCCAAAATGTAGGCAGAGGAGGCAATAAATGTCACTGACACCCATTTAAGACCCCAGCAATCAGAGAGAGAAAGTGCCTGCAAGATGTACCATTCTTTACTTTTCAGATTCAGATACATACAAAGCCTTGGGGAGATTCATTCTAGAAGACTTAGGCTATACTAGAAAGAGGAGCTGAACCTCAGTTCACACCCCAGCTCCCCACCCCATACACACACACTGCCTGTCTCTCTCACATTAGGCCTGCTCTGCAAACCTTGAGGCCCAGTTTCCTCATCTGTCAAGTGGGGATAGGATGATAGGGTTCTCATAGGTTGCGATGTTAAGTGTGGACAGCTTCACACAGCCTGGAACCATGAATGCCAGCCCCTCCCTTTCTTCTTCCCTAATTATTCATATGCCTGTTAACAGCCTCCATCTATTATAGATCTGTCATGCCCTAAGCACTGTGGAGGATGAAAAAGATGCTCTTCCTGCCTTAAAATCCCACTGGGGATGAAAGGCTTGCGTAGGAGCTGATTGGAGAATAAGGCAGTCCATTATGAGGGCTAATTGAGCATCCCAGACCTTGAAGCACACTGCACGAGGGCCAGGAGTACTGGTGCTAGGGCCCACAGGGACTCTGCAGATGCAGAATTGACAACCTTTGCTACTCTGGAACATTCAAGGCAGGAGGACTCCAGAGATGAGCTTATCTAGGCTCTCTGGCCAGAGCTGGAATTTGTCAGCTTCGATTTTTTTTTTTTTTATCTACTATTAGGAGCTTGTCTGTAGATTATAAATTACAGCAATCCAGTGTTTAAAGAATGCAAGGTTAGGTTGGATTAAGAGAATGAAATGAGACCAGAAAAATCGGAGAACTGAAACAGAGGAGACCGGCAATTACATGCATCGGGGTCTCCGGTCAGTCCTGCCTTCGAGCAAAATGGGAGTTCATTAGGCTGTTTTCCATCTCTGTGTTTTTCCTTCCTGGTTTTCCAAACAGGAAGGAATTTATCAGAATTATTGTGTGAGAAATCACAGTGAAGTAATGGAGTGTGAACATTTAAAGTGTGGCACTTTGGTGTCAGATCTGTTCTCTCTGCCACACGATAGCTGTGTGACTTTAGGCAATTTTCTTAGCCTTTCTGAGCCTTCTTTTCTACAAAGTGGAAACAACGAAACTGAATCTCCTTCACGTGGTGTTTTGTACATTAAAAAAGAATACTGTTATGATGCTTATCATAGTGCTTCAAAAGTCCCGTTTTCAGCATTGTTAAAATAAGACCTGTTTTAAAACAGAGCAGGTAATTTTTCCCCAGATGTGCATATCTGAAGCACTCATTTCTTTGGCAGGGGGTTGCTTCTGGAAGGTTGAGAAGTGTTGGGCTAGGGCAGGGGAAAGAACACTGATTCCAAATGGCTTCTTTGGGGCAAGAGCTATCCATTTTTCCTCCTTCCCTTCCTTCTTTTCTTCTTTCTTTCTCAAAACTGGGACTTGAACCCAGTGTTCCTCTACCACTTGAACTATACCCGCTCCCATGGATGGGTGGCAGGATGGGGGAATTGCTAAGTCTACTATGCTATGACTCAGCATAGTAGAAAGGCAATGAGTTGTGAAGTAACTGGTGTTGATCTTTCCATGTATTGCAGCAGCCTTCCTGACGGCGAGACGGGAGAGGACCCCAGGTACAGCCTCGGGACTGGGTTGGAAGTGGATCCCCACAAAGAGAAGGACGTGGGTGGGAGTGAGGGGCCTGTGGGTGGGAATGCTGTGTTCGATTCAAGGCCATGCAGCCCACATACTTTCAAAGGCATGAGGCTTGGCCATGCATTCTCCATGAAGGCAAAATTTGGTTTTGTGGGGGAAAGAAAACAGATATAACAATGCTCTGTGCCCATCCAAAGGGCCATAGTGCATAAACAGGCATCAATACATCTTGCTGTTAAAATTTCATGGTGGGGAGACTTGGAAAGTAGATTAGCAGTTGCCAGGAGCTGGAGGGAGAGAGAGGGAAATGGCAGGGATTGCTAATGGGTACCAGGTTTCTTTCAGGGTGATGAAGATGTTCTGGAACTAGATAGTGATAATGGCTGCACAGCCTTGTGAATATATTAAAACCCACCAAATTGTTTTTTAAAAATATGGTGGGAAAGGACAAATAGAAAAACATGTCAAAAAGGCTGTGGGGTGAAAATGTGGAAGAAGTTGAGAAACATGTCTAAGAAGAAGAGCTGGGTGTCCCTCGAGTCAGAGAGAAAACTCAGTCTTGTTGCTTTGTGTTCAAAGCAAGTCTAAAAAGTCCCAGGGAAATAGATAAAGAGGCTCTGAGACTCTCAAAGTCCTCTCTCCCCTCCCCTCTCCCAAAGGCCCTGGAGAGACTCCCGGGGTGGTATGAGGTGGGACTGGGAGGGTTGGCTCCACTCTGTAAATAAGTTTAAGCCTCCAGTCTTCATTCTCCCACACCAAAGAGACTTCACTCCCCAGTATTTCCTCTACCCTTTCTCCAACCTTACCCCCAAAGTGATGATAGGCCCAGCCTCTCAAGCTGTAGTGACCATATTTATTGAGCCAAAAGTCAGTCACAGCATGTGACAAGTATGGGTGTGTATAATGAGAACAGAATTTTTTGGCACTGGAGAAGTTCCAGGCAGTCTAGAGCACATGGGCACCACAGCTGACGTTTCTTTCCTAGCAGGTCCCACAGATTCCACAGTTGTCTTCTGACGGGGCCACACGGGCTACAGATTTCCCTGGAGTCCTTCTTGGCTCTCTGGGCCATAGTGGCCCACTGCAAAGTGCAGGCACTGGTGTCAGCTGCCCAGCCTGGTCTGGCCAGAGCACTGCCAGCCCAACAGTGTGTTCAGCCCTGACAGCTTGAGACCTTGACCTAATCACTTGAGCCCAGATGAAGAGGCTGGGTCTGCAGGGGCCACATCTTGGGCTTCATACTTCTCTGACCTGGGAGGTTCCCTCCAAGAACCTGCACAATGATGCCTTTCCCCATTTCTAAATGAACTGGTCCCCAGGATCTCCTAACCCCCATGGTCAGGCAATGGAGGCTGCCCTGGGATGCCCACACTCCATCTTACCTGTAGCTTCAGACTTGGTCCCAGGGGTTCGAGGGAGTTTGTAATCTTTATGAAGGATATGTTCTGTGCAGGCAGAACCTGAGGTGTGTCTTTCCTCCTCCACAGCAGCCCAGAGCGGGAGACAGTAGCTGACTCGGACATCAGGTACCATATCAGATTCACTTGCCCTCTGAGGCAGACTCCCTCAGAGAACTCTAGGCCTGAAGGGGTGACATCACCCTGAGGACTGCTCCAGGTCCCAGCCCCAGCTTCTTGGGAGGACAGGAGGAGCACTGTGTCCCCCAGAGGGTGTGCACATCAGGCTCTGCCTTTCACAGCAGATCTCACGGATGGGGCAGTGGGGAGAAGATATCTTGAAAACTGCATTATACCAAATGTGATTCCCTTGGCTCTGGTTTAAAAAAAAAAAACAAAAACAAGTTCTTCCATTTGGAGTTTAGTGGTTCGGGAATAGTGGAGGTGGCAAGAAATCAGAGGTGGAGTGATTACCTGGTTCAATCTCATTTTGGGCCCTTCCTTAGCTCAGGGTAGAGACCCAGGAAGGAGAGCTGACTGCAAGGCTGGGGCAGGCTGGTTGTAGTCTGGGGAAGGCCAAGGTCCTATTCCCCAGCCATCAGAGGCCTGGACCACCCAAACCTGCCTCAGGCCCTGAAGGAAGGAATGGTCACATGGTATAAATTTCTGACAATTGTACCTCCCACCTAGTGCTGCCCCCACCCGCTCAACTCAGTTTATCTATCAGCTTGACAACTGTTCTGAGACCAAGCCCCTGAGAAAGCCTCCTGGGCCTCATCTCCCAAACTGCATTTTTCAGGAAGAGAGGCCCAGTGGCTTATGCATCTCAGAAACCATGGCTGCTAAATGCTACTGTAGAAGAGAATATCACCTTTGAGAGTCCCTTCAACAAACAAAGGTAAAAACCTCCAGGAGGTGGGAGGGTTCTGGGGGAGGGGAGGAACTGGTCTCTGGCAGTGTTGCCAGCCTGTCCCGGGTCCCAGGCCCCACCAGCTGCCCTGACCCTCATCAATCACCCACACCCAGTCATCCTGCTCTCCAGGTCACTTACCTGGGAGTCCAGCCAGCTCCATATGGTCCATCTGGAAAGGGTCCAGAGTGCGGGGACATGGGGCAGCTCTGCTTGCGGGTGAGAGGAAGGAAGAAGCCATACTGCAGAGTCTCTTGGCTGGTGGGCCGGCTGACCAGCTCCATCTGATTCCCCATTCTCACAATCCCCACCTTCAGCTCCAAAACTCATGCACTAGTTTCCCTCCATGATAATAGTGATGGCCAGCATTTGTTAGGGTCTTACCAGGTGCCAGGCATAGCACCAAGCTCTTTGTACATGCAGTTGTCCCTAACACCCACAACAACCTCAGGAGGCAGGTACTGTTATTATTCCCATTTTACAGATAAGGAAACCAAGTCTCTGAAAGATTAGGTAACCAGTCAGTAATCGGTTGAAATGGGTCTCAAATCCAAAGCTGCCTAAGAACACACTGTCCACCAAGACACTCTGATGCCTCCGTGGATCCTAGTTGGCACCTTCCCAGGTTAAGAGCTGGTCAGGAAAGGATGAGAAGAGCAGGCTAAGCAAATATTTGACCAGCCATCATCATTACCACCTAAACCAACCAGCAATGATTTTCCCAGGTGGTGCCCTGAGCATGGGCTCTGGCTGCAGTATTTCCCACTGCACAGAAACCATGGGCCCCCTCTTGTCACTAACTACATGTTTGCTCCCATCCAATTTTATCCTTCAAATATTTAAACTGCCTCAATCCTGCATGAGGTGCTGACCTCAGCTCTTTTGAAGCTCACATGGTGTTTGCTTGCACCTAAGTGGGAGGCCTAGTAAAGATATCGCTTATTCTGGGCACAGATACACAGAAACTAATGACACTGTGCAAGTGCTGAGGCTCAACTCTGGCCAGGCTCATCAGTGATGTTCCCTGCCCCCACTCCTCTCCAGGTACAAGATGGTCATCGAAGCCTGCTCCCTGCAGCCAGACATTGACATCCTGCCCCATGGAGACCAGACCCAGATCGGGGAACGGGTTTGTAGCATCCTCCCTGATCCCCACCCATCACTCCCACTCTGCCCAGAGATCCTTCTCAGGGACAGTGGACAACTGGGAAGAGGGATAGGGCTGAAAGCTGATCAGTTGCCTGCAGTGGGGTCAAACCTGATGTCTTTGATGATGGTTGTCCTTGATGGATTCTCTGTCCTGCTGAATGAACAAGGTTAGCTTAGTGCCTGCCCAGGCTGGGGATGACTTGACATCTCCTTCATTCGTGCCCCACGTATATATTATGAGACAATATAGCACTGTTCTTGACCCAGGGTTGTATTGATCCTCCTCATTCTCCAGGTAGGTCCCCTCCTCCATAAGCTTAGACATATTGGATTCTCCTATGGCCTTCTCCTGGGTGTGATTTAAATCCCCACTTCTTTGTCCTGGCTTACACTGGTCAGATGGTCCCTAGCATCTACATGATGAACCTTCAGACTTGAGAGTCATGCTCCCCACTCCCAAATGTATTCAGCAAACATGTACACATTCCTTTTCTCTGCAAGGTGAAAAGAGCCAGCCATCCATCCCAAATGGCTCATGGTCCAGTAGGAACCAGAACAGTCTCCCATGAATGGCTGAAGGCATGATGTATTTCTCCCCTTTGATGACAGGGCATCAACCTGTCTGGTGGTCAGCGCCAGCGAATCAGTGTGGCCCGAGCGCTCTATCAGCACACCAATGTGGTCTTCTTGGTGAGTACACCAGCTGGCTTTTCCCCTGGCCCTCATTTCTGACTGCCACACTGTGTGCACACCCATGCACACACATACACACACAGGCACTGATGCCCAACAGCCTCCCTCTCCACGAGCAAACTTCTCCTGCCAGAGATATTGCCTGTTTATCTTACTGATGGGGAAACTGATTCAGTCAAGGACCCGCTGCAAACTTCACATGAGCCTGGCAGCAGCCATAAGAGGAGGCAAGTTGTACTTACAGGCTGCCTCTCAGCAGGACAGACTCAACCTATAAACACACATGCAGCCCAACTATCAGAATGGCATATATATGGAATGCATGCTGCCACTTTCCATCTCATGCCCAGGACAGACATTGCTAATTGATCACTGCATTATTTCCCATGGAACTCAGCTTGGCCTTGGAATCCTCAACACAGCACTCCAGGTAACCACTAGTAGTCAAACATGAGATCAAGCTTGACAGCTACCCCTGCCTACTTCATGTCAACCTTGGTTGATAACAAAGAATTCTAAGACCCAGCTCTTGACCTTGAAGATTTAGTTAGGGAGACAGACCTTGCCCACACTCAGGAAGCACATCCAGATCAAAGCCAAATTGTGGCACAGACTATGAAGGGTCGGGTCCAAGAGATATCTGTGAGGGCTGGAGACAGCAGGGAGAGTTTCCTGGAAGAGAGCCTTGAAGAGCAATCAATCAAACAGAAGGAAAGAGGCAGGTAATTTAGATAGGGAATTGGAAAAAGGAACTTCAGGTCTCTTCCAAGATTTTTTTTCTCCCCATCCCACCACACAGTATTTGTCACTCAAGACACCTCAAACACAAAGATTCCTAGTCTTTGTTAGCATCTGACACGTTTTCCGCACTTATGAAGTTCCAGCTCATTTGTGATCCACATGAGATTTAAACTGTTAGATAAAAGTTAAGTGGCTACTTAATTTTCATCAAACTTTTATTACACTCTAGCTCAGCACCAGGCATAGATACAAGGGGGCTTAGATCTTAGGGACCTCACAGTCAGGAGTGGATAAATAATTATCAGATCTAGCATTGTGCAGGGTATCCCTGGATCAGAGAGTACGAAAGGGTAGGAGCAGGAAGCCAGACAGGACACAGGAAGGGCGATGAAGGATGAGTAGGGGTTCAGTAGGTAGACAGAAGGCAGACTGCACTCCATGCAGAGGGCACAGCTTGGGCAAAAGCCCAGCATGGGAAGCTCCTTGGAAACCTGAAATGGGGTGAGGGGGACTTGGAAAAGAGAAGTAAGGCTAGGAAAGAAGCTTTTCCAGGTTAGAAAGGGCCTTATAATACCACACTAAGGAATTTGAACTTTATAAATGCTGGGGAGATATTGAAAGTTCAGGATATAGGAAGTGAACTGATTAGATCTGTTTGAGTGATCACAGATCTCTACCCCATTTTAAGATGAGGCACTTGAGCCCAAAGAAGTTAGGTGAGTTGTCCAAGGCCACTCAGCTAACTAGTGTTAGTCCCTAAATCAGCATTGATATAACTCTAGTTTTATACTCACAGTTATCCCTCACCCCACACTTGCCTCTCCTTCTCCCCTCTACCCAGGATGATCCTTTCTCAGCTCTGGATGTCCATCTGAGTGATCACCTGATGCAGGCTGGGATCCTTGAGCTGCTCCGGGATGACAAGAGGACTGTGGTCCTGGTCACCCACAAACTACAGTACCTGCCTCATGCAGACTGGGTGAGGTGCCACAGAGGGTCAGGCCATGGAGGGTAGGGCTAGGGAGGCAGTCAGGTCTCTTTGAAGGAACCAGGTGTCTCAGTAGCAATTGCTGAAGCACAAGAGACCAGCACTGAATGGCTTCATGCAGGCTGGGAAGCTCAGTCCAGGGGACTGTGGACATTCCCCACCCTGGCCTCAGGCTCCTGTGGGACACCCAAGGCTGGCAACAGGAAGTCTCAGGAGAAGCAGACACTCAGCACTTAACTTCTGATTCCTGCCTGACTTAATGACACTCCCCAGCCTTGGGAAGTGTCCATTTGTATGGGAAAGCCTCTTCCCACCTTTTAACATTCTGGGTGGGGTGCGGGGGGGGTGGATGATTTCAAGTGGGAACAGATGGAAAATATAGAAATAATAGCATTAGTAATAGAAATGTCAGTGTCATAAATAGATACAGTGTTGTGAAACCATACATTAATTAAATTCCCATATTCCTCACTGAGCAAAAAATAGCTACTTTTCAATTAATTGGAAAGTACCCAGTTTCTTAAGATGAAGATAATGTAGCATTTGAAATCTAGGCCCTGCCTACTCCAATATAAAATTTCCCCTAAACAGCAGCCAAAATCTAAGGCCCACTCTGAACTTCAGGCCTGTGCCAAATGGCCCTGCTAATTGTCCCCCTCAAAAATATAAATCTTTCTTCCATGTGTGATGAGATCCTCATCCACTAGGAAAAGGCAAAAAACAACAAAAAAAAAGGAAAGTGCCCAGATTTTATTTTTTAACTATTAAAAACGATGCAGAAGGTTTGCTTCTAAGTTTCCGTGGTGACCTTGGCAAGAATTCAGGACAATCCTGAGTTCAAAGAAGGCAGACCTGGAGGTGCCTTGTTCCTGGAGGTACCATGACGAGGATTCCCAGGCATCCACACTACCCCCCAGCATGGGGTGAGTGAGGGTGCAGGGATCATGGGTGGGTGTCAGTCAGTGGGGAATCTACATGACGTTGGCATCATTGTTTCAAATAAAAAATTTTATTAATTTAAAAAAGTATGGCCACACACATTTGTATCAACAAGTGTTCTGCCAAGCACTGATGGAATATACCAGACCTGCCACCAGGAAGACCTAAGGGTAGCATGCAATTAGCCTGTTAAATATATGGAAACAGCTGCTGGTGGAGGCCTTGCAGGTAACCAGCCTGCAGACCAGGATGCTCTAATTTATTCTGCAGACCCAATCGCTGAGAATCAATGTTGATGAAGGTATTATCACTACCATCCCCAGTGCAGCAGATGAAAGACGCCATTCATAGTGGGTGAAGGGATGTGTCCACCTCCATCTCAGACATCACAGCCAGGTGGGGTGTAACAACCACTCCTCTCCGGAGCCAGCCTCAGGCTACGTTTGTTTCCCTTTCTAGATCATTGCTATGAAGGATGGCACCATCCAGAGGGAGGGTACACTCAAGGATTTCCAGAGGTCTGAGTGCCAGCTCTTTGAGCACTGGAAGACCCTCATGAACCGGCAAGACCAAGAGCTAGAGAAGGTGGGTATTTCCTGGGAACCAGGCAGCCATTGCTGGATGGGAAGTTTCTAGTAGAACCAGAACTCACAAAGGCCTTCCTGTCCTCGCTGCTCCAGGAAGCACTCAAATGACAGATGTGAGAGCTGGCATGGACTTGCTCCTACTAGAGGAGAGCCAGTACCTACCCAGGGCAGAATTAGGTGGACATCCTCCCCTTACTCTGAGCACTTTCAGTTGCAGAGTTTCAGAAAATCAACTCAAACTGGCTAAGCACTGAAAAAAACGAGAGTTAAGGATGTACTGGCTCATGAAATCCCAAAGTCCAGATGTGTCATAGCTTCAAGTGTCTCTGAATCCAGGGGTTCAAACACAGGAATCTGTTTCTCATCATCTCTTGGTTTTGCTCTCCTCAAATTGGCTTTGGAATCATGCAGTGAGGACCATCAGCAGTCCCAAGCTTCCATTCTCCAGCTCAACTCTGCAGAAAGACAGTGCCTCTCCCACAGTAGTTCAGCAAAAGGCCCAGGGCTGACCACCATGGGTCCAACATAGTCATGTGCTCACTCCTGAACAAGTCATCTTGGCCAGGGCAGTGGAGTGTGAGGACTGGTCCTCCACGAACATATACCCTCCCAAATCACTTGAATCACAAAACTAAAGAATAGGAGAGAGATGGTCGCCCACTGGGAGAGTGGGGTGCCAATAGCCAATGAAAGGAAAGGAGTAAATCCTAGCAAGTTGAACCTGTGTCATGTGGACCTTCCCCAGTCAGGGGCAACCCAGAATCCTGACACTGGTCATCACCAAAGAGGTTGCCCCCAACCTCCCTTTTCCTTGTGTATACCCCAAGGACATGTGCCAGGCCCCATATGTCTTTCAGGAGACGGTCATGGAGAGAAAAGTCACAGAGCCATCCCAGGGCCTTCCCCATGCTATGTCCTCAAGAGATGGCCTTCTGCAGGATGAGGAAGAAGAGGAAGGTACAGACAGTAGGACTGGGAGTGAAGTGATCAATCTCAGGGAGACTAAGGTTTGGGGTTCTGGGTGTGATGAGATAGTGTGCCTTGATCAAACCCTTGCCCTCTGGGTGCCTAGTTTTCCCAAGTGTAAGTGGGAATTAAAGTACCCCTTGGTGAGAGGGGTGTGAAATGTGAAACCACAGTGGGGTTCTTGCTGCCTGCAGAGGAGGCAGCCGAGAGTGAGGAAGATGACAACCTGTCATCAGTACTGCACCAGAGAGCCAAGATCCCATGGCGAGCTTGTGCCAAGTATCTGTCCTCGGCTGGCATCCTCCTCCTGTCATTGCTCGTCTTCTCCCAGCTGCTCAAGCACATGGTCTTGGTGGCTATTGACTACTGGCTGGCCAAGTGGACCGACAGCGCCCTGATCCTAAACCCTGCGTCCAGGAACTGCTCCTTCAGCCAGGTGTGGCTAGAAACCCCACTGTAGGACTAGGGTGGGAGTTGGGCAGAGGGCTGAGCCCTCATGTATCCATGGGAAACCCTTCATTTTCTGCCTGCCCAGGAGTGTGCCCTGGACCAGACCGTCTATGCCATGGTGTTCACAGTGCTCTGCAGTCTGGGCATCGTGCTGTGCCTTGTCACCTCTGTCACCGTGGAGTGGACGGGGCTAAAGGTGGCCAAAAGGCTGCACCGCAGCCTGCTGAGCCGCATCATTCTAGCCCCCATGAGGTACCCCTCATCCTGGCCATGCCAGGGCAGGTCACTGTGCTCTGAACCTCAGCTCTCCCTTCTATAAAATGGGCACAAATGGGGTCTGGGGTTGTAGCTCAGTGATAGAGTGCTTGCCTAGCAGGTGTGAGGCACTGGGTTCAATCCTCTGCACTACATAAAAATATATAAATAAAATAAAGGTATTGTGTCCATCTACAACTAATATATATATATATATGTATATTTTAAAAAATTTTTAAATGGGCACAGATGACCTCTGTCATAGGCTCGTGGGGGTGACATGAGAAGTGTGCATAGAAATGTCCTCCTGGTGAAAGAAGCAGGGAAAAACTGACAGTCGGCAGACCCCATGCTAGGTATTTTACATGACTGGTTCATCTAATTGTCACATCAGCCCTTCAAAGTGAGCATCTGCTGGCCCTGGATACAGGTTAGTTCCCTTACCCAGGTGGTGCCATCTGCCCATCTCCACCCACGAGTTCCACTGCCTCCTCCCCACCCTTCCTCTCTCCTCCATCAGCCAACCTGCAGGTTCTGACACTGGGAGCATGGACAACTGTTCTGATCTCCCATAAGGGGTTGGATAAAAACCCAAAGACTGCGTGTGGAAGAGGTTTAACACTGTCCTTGCCCAAATAGTTGGCCAGCTCCATTTGAAACCACAATAGGCAAAAGGCAACCTGGCCCCTAAAGGATGCCTGACCTCACCACATGACTGTAATTTTTACTTTTCAACCTTGTGAACTCTCTCTGGCCCACAGACATGGCCTCAAGTTGACTGACCCTCTGTTTGCCCCAGATCTATGGTTCTTAAATCCTCCGGTTGGGGTTGGGCTGACTCCAGGTCATAGCCAGACAGCTGACAGCAACAGTGACCTTGCAGAATCAGCCAGCTGACACGCTGTCCCCTGGGTCCTCTGGAAGCTTGTGCCTCTGGAGAGGACTCTGTGTTCTGGGAGGACAGCTACTGAGTAGTCAGGGTGAGGAGCAGCTGAGAAGGATGACAGTGGTCACAAATGGGCCTGAGAGTCCAAGAAGCTAATAAGGGGCCAGCACCCCTTTGAGCAGCTATGGGAATCTTCAGAGACACAGTCAGATGTCTGCAGACCCTCAAAGACAACTTGCTTCCAGGAAGCCAGACCTACAAATGACTCTGGGGACACTTAAATAAAATAAAAACCATCCTCATTCAATAAGCATTAAGGAAATCAATAACTGAATGAGTAACGTTCCGTTTGCCTCTTAGGTTCTTTGAGACCACACCCCTTGGGAGCATCCTGAACAGATTTTCATCTGACTGTAATACCATTGACCAGGTAGAGTTCAGAAGGCTGGCTATACCACTTTTCTCTAGTCCAGGGAGAGGCCAGGTCTCTGGGAACTTTTTCTCCTTAAGGTTGAATTCCCCAGATCAGATGATCAAAACCCTGTGGGAAGGCCCAAAGTCCCTGATCTGATTGCAATGCTGCCTCAGAGACTGAGATCTCCCTGTGAGACCTTCATAGTAAGACTGAGGGAAACCAGATCTCTTTGGCTTCCATCCAAGATCCCAGTGGCTCCTTCTAGAAAGGTTCCAGCATATTATATTCTGAACCAAAGTAACTGATTATGTGAAGAATATTCATTTCGATTCAGCATGTCTTCTTTATTTACCATTGTACTAGATGGTGAGAAAACAAAGTCCTGATTCCTGCCTCAGGGAGCTCACAACATAGCTGGACTGATGAGATATGTGCCTGTAATAAAATGAGAGAGTAAAACCTGGAGGCAGGTAACATCCTGAACACAATTTAATACCAAAACACACCTGCCTCTCTCCCCCACCTCCCTCAGCACATCCCGTCCACGCTGGAGTGCCTGAGTCGCTCCACCCTGCTCTGTGTCTCGGCCTTGGCTGTCATCTCCTATGTCACACCTGTGTTCCTTGTGGCCCTCTTGCCCCTGGCCGTCGTGTGCTATTTCATCCAGAAGTACTTCCGGGTGGCATCCAGGTGATGGCAGCATTTGCCAGCCTCAGGGGGTTGGGGGGGGGCGGAAAGCATTTTGCAGTTTGGTACACTTATTAGAATTTTCATTATAAAAGTAATATTGTCATGTTCCCCAGAAGAAGAAAGTAGAAATGACAAATAGAAATTGAAGAAAATATCCATATCCATATTCTGCCACTGTAACATAACCATCTGTTAGCATGCATACCCCACAGTTAATATCTGGATTATTTCCTTGGGAGATATAGTTAGGAATGGAATCCCTAGAGGAGGTGTGTGCTCATGTTTATGCCCTTCATTTATTCCGCCAGGATGATTCCCATGAGGGTTGTATGTTTCCATCAGCCAGACCAATTGCTAATGGTGTCAGAGCAGACAGCACCTGATAGGAGAGGTGTTACACCCAGCCCACAGGAGTCCAGAGTGTGGCTGGAAGCCTTGACTTGTCAGAGCCTCTTGCCTTCAGGAACCTTGGAGCCAGGCATACCTCTTTCCTACTCAGAATTTTCTAAAGAACATTCCCTAGGAAGTTCTTCCTAGGAGTGATTCTGTCCAACTCAGATTCAAAGAATTATAAGAAAAATATCTAAAGACCCAATAGGTCACTGTTTCACAAACTGCCAATTACAAACTATCAGTAGGCCATGAAATCAATATTGTGGATCACAACTATCATTTTAAAACAAGAAAATAGAACAGAAAATATCAAACTGTGACATAAAATATGTTTCTTACTGTAGGTCATGGTCAGAAAGGTTAAGTAACTTTCCAAAGTGTGCATAGTTTCTTAGAAACTAGAGTCAAGATACTGATCAGTAATAATAATGATTACAATGACCTGTCCAAAGGATCAACATTTATATAAATGTCTTTTTGCTCAGACGGTCCAGAATCTGCCCCCATCACCTAGGAAGAACATAGTTCATTGATATTAGCAAAATTACAGTGACTTTTTGGCCACTGCACTGTACTCTGTACTTGAGAATGTTTCCAAACACTTTGTAATACAAGCTGTTCTACAAAGTTCATTTCTTTTGCCAGAGAAGAAATGTTCTCCCTGCTTCTCTGGTACCCACTCTGGCCTTGGAAACAATGTGTCCAGGAAAGCTGCTTCCTGCATGCAAACCTGGCCTGCCTGACACTGATGAACTGTTAAGGTACAGCTGTGGAGAGTGGAAGGCCATTCTATTGCCATGGAAACCTCTCCCGACCCAAGAACTCTTTAGGTCCTGGTCAGTACTGTGCCAGTCTATAGTGATCCTTGAGAAAGAATGGATTGAAAACTTTGAGCCTGGCCTCTCTATTCCTCTAGTCAGCTGCCTCAGGTTCAGGTACCCATCTGTAAGATGGAATCAGCTCTGCCTGCTCACTTCACCTCAGTGCCAGTTGGTGCAGCAGGAGAGCAGACAGACGCAGGTGTGAGGAGGACGATGCCCAGGATGACAGGAACTCTGCCTAGCAAGCTCTGTTTAAGCATTTTACATCAACGATCTCATTCAGTGCTCACAGTGTGATGGGGAGGTTCATTTTCCTCCCTTTCTGTAGGTGAGAAACTGAGACCTAGAAAGGGGAAGCCATTTGCCCACACAGTGAAGGTAGAACTAGGACAGGACCCGGCTAAGCACCAACCTACCCTCCTAACCATCCTGCTCTCTTCCCTGGTACAGGGACCTACAGCAGCTGGATGACACCACCCAGCTCCCGCTGCTCTCACACTTTGCTGAGACTGTGGAAGGCCTCACCACCATCCGGGCCTTCAGGTACAGGTCCAAATTTCCCCAAAGTACGAGTGGGGGCAGGGTCACAGGTCATGAGATTGAACTCAAAGAGCCCCACTTAGGAAGGCCCAGGACATACTTCTCTCAGCCCCCTCTCAGGCCCAAGGCCCAGGTGATGTCCACCAGCAGGGACAGGCCCAGTGAGCTCCAGCTATGAAATTCCAGCCCTGCAGACAGGCCTGACTCCTCTGTGAACCATCACAGAACACGGGAAAAAACAAGGCCGGGACAGGTCTTCAACAGTCACTGCTAGAAAGGCCCTCAGATCCCTGGGCCAGCACGGAGGCCTTCTGTTATTGAGAACCTCCTGTCACCAGACACTGCTAACTACTCTCCATGCCATTGGACTGCTGAAACCCTAGGTGCTGAGCATGATTATTCCCATTGCACAGATAAGGAAACTGCAAGGTTGTATAAAGTCCATGGTTGAAACTACTTGTTCCTTCAACCAGCATTTACTGAGCACCCCCACATGCTGAGCCCTTTGCCAGGCACTAAAAAAGGCAAGTGGCTGCCCTGGAGGCATTTACAGTCCAGACTTAGAGCAGGCCAGGATGAATCCATGCGACAGCTGCACTGCAAGAAGTGGGGACATGGACTGTGGAACATAGGAGGGAGACAGTTGTGGAAGACTTCATAAAGAAGGTGTCATAGGAGCCAGGACTCAAAGGATAAGGAGGAGTTTGCCAGCCTGGAGAAATTTCCATTAAACTTTAGTGCCCCTGGCATCCTCTCACCATCCTGAGTGGCAGTGTCAGGCTGGACAGGAGCATCTGAGGCTGCCTAGGGGGCAGAATTGACTGTTGCTCCCCCAGCCAAGTGTTGGTTGGTCTGTTGGGGCATTTATCATCCTGCCAACCGAGCCAGAGACCCCTGATCCAGATAACTGGGCTCTGATCTCTAAGCCTCACCCAGACAGTGATAATAGTTTATTTATAGAATGACACAGCTGCAAGGGGTGTGATAATAACCATGTGACACCAAACCCTATAACCTGCAATCTCAAGGACCAACCTAGGGTTCAGAAAAGCTCATATCTCCTCTGCAGCCATCAAGTCCATTGTTAGCCCTGGGCCCCTAGTGTAGCACCATAGCCCTCTTTCACTTTTTGTCATGCAGAGCCAGTGGGAGTTCATCCCTTCTGTGAGCAAAACAGAGCTGTCCAATGGCCAGGGTTCTGCTCCCTACACATCCCTGGCCCCCACCCAAGACTATGCTGCCTCCACACAGAAACACAAGATTCTAGAGTCTGCTCCCAGCCCCCTTCTCCTCAAGCCTGCATTTCCCCAGTGTCTTCAACTCTCAGGTCCCTCAACATCCCTGGGCCTAGCTTCTGCTCTATGTTTTGGCATGTCCCTCTGACAGTTGGTGTCCAGAGGCCTTCAGGATGGGCCTGGAGCAGAGAGATTGTGACTTTTCCTAAAGTGGACCAGATCTCTTGTGAGTGGATTCCAGCACCCTGCCATCAGACTCAGATCAAGCCTGTGGTCAGCCAAAGAACTGCAGCCCAGCGAGGCCTCCCACACCCTGCCCAGACACAGTGAATAATTCTTAAACTTAAATGAAAGACTTTTTAATCATCCCTGTATGTTTAATTTATCAGCTTTGGCCCAGCAGCCTGGGCTGCTGGGAGCTAACCAGCATTTATTGATCGCGCACTTACCGAGTGCCAAGTGCTAAGTGTTGCGCGCGCATTATTACAGTTAATCCTCACAACAGCCTCATGACATAGGGATGAGATGCCATATTCTATAGATGCAGCCTCTACCAGAGAGGCTGGTAGCCAATCTGAGGTCACCCAGACCATGAGAACTAGTGGAGGGCCTTGCACCTGGGCCCATCTGACCTTCTAGACTTATCCTCAGAGGCCCTGTTTTTTCACAAAAGAGTTTCCATAATACCTGGCACTGGGGTCAGTATTGAACCCAGAGGTTTTTTTCAGTACATGTAAGAATTATTCCCATCCCCATTTTACTGATGAGGAAACTGAGGCTCCATCCTGACACACAACTGTGATATTCAGATACCAGTCTGGGTTTCACACTCCAAAACTGGGCTCTTTCCCAGTCCTCAGACACATCACATAGGGCCTACATATTATACATACATGGAGTATAGCTTCCCATTCTTGTGGTTGTACATGATGTGGAGTTACACTAGTCACATATTCATAAATGAACATAGGAAAGTTATGTCCAGTACATTCTATTTCTTTTTCCCGTTCCCCCACCCTTCCCTTCATTCCCCTTTGTCTCATCCAGTGAACTTCTATTCTTCCCCCAACTATAGTGTTAGCATCTGCATATCAGAGAAAATTTTGGTCCTTTGGGTTTTGGGAAAGGGATGGTTTTTTATCCTAAAAGCAATTGTAGCCAATGATATTCTCAGCAGGGCCCATAATTGGTGATTTAGAAAGATCATGCTGGCTGGCTGCTGGGTGGAGATAACACACAGAAAGATCTAGTACACCTATCAGGAGCTGTTGCAGAAGTCCAGGAGAGGTTTTGGTGGGCAGGAAGCAGGAGAGAGGTGGACAGAAGCAAGGATTTTTTGGATGTATACATAAGAGGACTTATTGTGGGATTGGATATGAATACAGGATATTCCTAGTTCTGGCCTGAGAACCAGGGTGGATAGCAGTGCTCTTTATTCTCCAGGGAAGACCTGGAGAGAAGAACAAGCCTTGGAGTGAAAACAGTTTGGAGGAGGTGGGAATCAGCAGGTTAGAATAAGTTTGAGGCGCTGGGAGGGCATTCAAGTGAGGAATGACTTATATAAGACGGTAGAGGTGGCACAGTCTGGGGACCAGCAAGGCCCAGATGGCCCCTCCTAGGAGTTATGTGGGCCACCATTATTCCCTCAGAACCTCCTCATCCTCCCTCCAGGTATGAGGCCCGGTTCCAGCAGAAGCTCCTGGAATACACCGACTCCAACAACATCGCCTCTCTCTTCCTTACTGCTGCCAACAGATGGCTGGAAGTCCGCATGGCAAGTGCCACCTACTGCTACCCAGATCCTGGACAGGTGTTCTGATAGGAGTGTGGAGCCAGAGCAAAGGCCAAACATGAACCAGGGTGTGGAAAGAGAGGATGGGGGACCAGATTGTGTGGACATAGAGCCTTCCTGCTATCCCAGCCCTGGCGCTTCCAGCATCTAACCTGTGTCCCCTTCCCCTGTATTATTGCCAGGGGGCTTGTGTGTCTGAGGGTTGTGCCTGAAGCAAGAATAGTTGTGTATGTCTAGTGAGTGTGTCTGCAGTGGGTCACAAGACACATATGCATACATGTTGGGCCAGCTGGTAAGCCCACCTGCTCAGGGAATGGGGGAGCCTAAGCTTGGGGGCATGTTGGGTTTCTGGGCCTGGGCTTCCACAGTCTCCTGTGTGTCTGATGTGTGTCTGAGCTGCTCCCTGTCCTGGATGGGTGTGAGGTGGGACAGCGTCTATGACTCCAACCTCCAATGGCCGGGGCCAGCTGCTCTCCCTCCTTAGGAGTACATCGGTGCCTGTGTGGTGCTCATCGCAGCTGCCACCTCCATCTCCAACTCCCTGCACAGGGAGCTCTCTGCTGGCCTGGTGGGCCTGGGCCTCACCTATGCCTTAATGGTGAGTGACAGCAGGCTAGGTTGGGGAAGGGTCAGACACCAGCATGCCAGGAATCCCAGGGTCCCTTCCCCAACAGAGTCATGAGACACCCCCAACCCTGGCCTTCCCATGTAGGCAGGATGACTGACTAATAGGATCCTAGCCCCAGACATGCAGTAGGTGAGGAGCCACATTCCTTGTGACCCTTCCCATGCCTCCAGGGAGGGCCACTTTGAATAAACAGCCAGTGGGCAACAACTAGCACCTGGGGCCCCCAGTCCTCCTCAGCTGTAAGGAGAGCCATTCTGGTGACTGGGGCAGAGCTACGTGATCAGTGAGTATGACTGTTTTACTTCCTACAGGTGTCCAACTACCTCAACTGGATGGTGAGGAACCTGGCAGACATGGAGATCCAGCTGGGAGCTGTGAAGCGGATCCATGGGCTCCTGAAAACTGAGGCAGAGAGCTATGAGGGGCTTTTGGGTGAGGGGCACCAGAGAGGACTTTAGGGGGAAGGACCCACAGGAGGGCAGTGTGCTTGGGCTGGGGGGATGATAAGGGAGCTGGGGGATGGTGGTCTTCCTAGATACCAGCTGTGGCCTGTGCCTGGTGGCTGACACCCAGCCTGGCCCCTAGCACCATCGCTGATCCCGAAGAACTGGCCAGACCAAGGGAAGATTCAGATCCAGAACCTGAGCGTGCGCTACGACAGCTCCCTGAAGCCAGTGCTGAAGCATGTCAATGCTCTCATCTCCCCAGGACAGAAGGTCAGACAGAACAGCCAGAGAGCATGATGCAGGACAGCTCACAGAGTCCACCATGGCCCTCTAAGCTTCCTCCTGTCCTCTTACCCATTCATGCACCCAGTCTCCTGGCTCTGGGCCTGTCACACTGACCCCCTCTCCTCCTCTTGCTGTCCTCAGACCTTGTCTCCTCATCTGTCCACCAAAGACAAACAGCCTGGACTCCCCTGGCTTCTAGGGGCTTTCCCCTGGCTTGCACCTCTCTTGCCTAGAGGCAGAGAGCAAGGCTGTCCTTGTCCTGAAGGAGGGAGCCCCTGCCTAGTGTTCTGACCCAAGTCTCCTCATGTACCTCATCTCTAGCCCCATCTTTCTCTGATGCTATCCTTCTCTTTCCATCTCTTCATCTCTCTGTCATTGCCTGTCTCACTATCTCTGACCTTTGGGTGTAACTCTGTCCTTGTTGCTGTCTTCTCCCATATGTCATTGGCTCACTTGTCCTTCTGTGTCACTTTCTCTGATCCTGTATTGGTCTCTTATTTTAAATGCCATTGGAACCCAAGAGCCAGGAAGCAATGAGGTCAGAGATGGCTCCAATTTAAGGTGGAGTTCACAGAGACATCCCTGCACACCTTTTGTCCTCTTGCCACACCCAAGTATACAAAGACACAGCAGGGCCCCCAACTCCCCCACAGCCATATACTTGGCACTCCCAGACCCAGGAAATTGGATGTCTACACCATGCACTGAGATCTCAGTTTGCTGTGTGAGCCCCCTCTGGACCTATCACAGAAAAGAAGCCCAAATCTATGGCCCAGCATGGCTAAAGAGAAGCTGGTCAGAAGACCAGGACAAGACGAGAGGCTGTGACCTTCCCCACCTCCACATCCCCCAGAGCTAGCACTAGAGGCCACTCCCAGCAGCCCCTGAAGTCAGAGCAACACACCTGCCTCCCTTTTTCCAGATTGGAATCTGTGGCCGCACAGGCAGTGGGAAGTCCTCCTTCTCACTCGCCTTCTTCCGCATGGTGGACATGTTCGAAGGTAAGTTGTACGTTGGGCACCACAGGAGACCTCGGTCCTGGCCTGTGGCCAGTCACTGCCTTTCTCTGCCTCCTCATTGGGTCTCATGTCCCAGACGGAGCCCATCTTCAGCACCACCCGCACCCCTGGTGGTGCCCACCTGCAACATCATCTCCATGCAGGGCGTATCATCATTGACGGCATTGACATCGCCAAACTGCCATTGCACACCCTGCGCTCACGCCTCTCCATCATCCTGCAGGACCCCGTCCTCTTCAGTGGCACCATCCGGTGAGCTCCTCCACCCCCAGGCCCACAATGGCTCAGCTCCATCAAGACTACAATGCAAAGAGGAGGGCACAGGGGTGGGAGGCCTGGGATCTTCAGCCAAGTGTCACCTTCAGGCCCTTCTTATGAGGCCAAGACAGGCACTGGTGACATCCTGCACTCCAGCTCTCAGTGCTGTCCACCACCCACTGCCACTACGTTGGTGCTCCCCACCCAGTCAAGCCTCCAAGTTACTCAGTTCTCACTCACTGCTCCTTCACCAGCCTTGCCCTCTGCAAGGACCCTGGGGAAGGAGGCAGCCCACTGCTCTCCTCCCTATGGACTTTCTGTGCCACCCTCCAGATTCAACCTGGACCCAGAGAAGAAGTGCTCAGACAGCACACTGTGGGAGGCCCTGGAGATCGCCCAGCTGAAGCTGGTGGTAAAGGCGCTGCCAGGAGGCCTCGGTAACAACTCCTAGCTGCACAGCCAGGCTGGCTGGGTGCTAGCAGAGCATGTATGGGCTGGGGGAGGGAAGCCTCACAGCCACTTCTTAGGTGGCCTGAGCTTGAAGTCTGGGATCTGACAGGACCAGAGATCATTTAGTCCTACCTTTCACCATACAGGGGCCCAAGAGAGGATGTGACTTGCTCTAGGTCACACCACAGGTCATTTCAGGCTCTCACCTCTCCTTCAGGGCTCAGGGAGAGAGTAGAGGTCACTGTGTGACAGTTTGTAAGTCTTCCATGCTGTGTAGTATCTTCAGCCCTGCCCTGGGGAAGAGAGAACAGAGTGGAAAATCTTGGACACAGTTCACTGATAGAGCCTGTTAAAAGACTCTGCCCCATCCAGGGAGGGCAGGGCCTTGGGGTGTGCTGCAGCTCCTGGATCAGTGGGGCCTGACCCACCTTTGGGCCCCCTCACTGAGGCCCCCACTTATGCAGTCACTGTCAGTGCACGCACTCAGCACACACGCCCCCTCCCAGGATTGCCAGGCCACAGCAGCACACACCACCATAGGTGCCCTTCTCACCTCAGTCCTGCAGATGGCATCAGGGTTGTATCAGGTGTGTTCCTGACACAAACCACATGGGGCAAATGCCCCCCAACCCATGCCATCTGCACTGCGCACAACATGAACTCTGCTTCCCATGCCTGGGGCTGCTTTCAGATGCCATCATCACAGAAGGCGGGGAAAATTTCAGCCAGGGCCAGCGGCAGCTGTTCTGCCTGGCTCGGGCCTTCGTGAGGAAGACCAGCATCTTCATCATGGATGAAGCCACAGCCTCCATCGACATGGCCACGGTTGGTTCTGGGCATGTTCGTGGGGCAGAGGTCTTGGAGAGGGTTTTAGTGAGGTGTTCAGGGAAAGTTCGTGCAAAGCAGTCCTGACACGCTCAAGTTGCCTTTAACATCAAGGGTTATGTGTGGCAGAAAAGGCAAAGACCTGGGGGACCCTGACTCGATTTAGTCTTAGAAGATCTCTCTCTCTCTCTCTCTCTCTCTCTCTCTCTCTCTCTCTCTTACACACTCACACACACGCACACACACAGACTCACATAGACTTCCCATCCTTCACCCACAACACAGCAGACACACTTGCAGCACATGGGCTCACAGAACTGAGCTCCAGCAGGCAGAGTCAGCCCCTGAGTACTGGGCACCCAGTGAGTCCTGTGAGAAATAGGACCAGAGAGAAGGTGGGGAGGATGGCTAGGATTGGAGTCAGATGGAAGCTGGACCACATCCCCAAAGCCAGGCCAGACCCTATCGACTAGGCAGGTGAACCCTCAGAGGCTTCTTCTATCTGACAGGAAAACATCCTCCAGAAGGTGGTGATGACAGCCTTTGCAGACCGTACTGTGGTCACCATCGCGGTAAGGGGCCTATTGAAGGGGTACGGGGACCACCCAGCAGCAGGGCTGGCTACTGGGGCTGTCATCAGTGATCAGCCCATGGGCTTGGCTGGTCCCCAAGGAAGGACCCTGGGGCAGGTCAGGGCAAGGAGTCTGGAGGGCTTGTAGGGATCCTGGGTTGCAGGATTTGGGGCAAGGGGGATTGGCGTCTCCTCTTCCCTTCACCTCACATCTTTCTCTCCAGGTTCCAAGGTCCACCCCACTCCCAAGGC
This sequence comes from Glaucomys volans, assembly GCA_020662805.1. Lineage (NCBI taxonomy): Eukaryota > Metazoa > Chordata > Mammalia > Rodentia > Sciuridae > Glaucomys > Glaucomys volans. Next base: position 149,235 of record JAJEJO010001889.1, on the reverse strand, counting down.
CTGTGAGCTAGATTGGGGTTGCTTCTCCATAGGAAGTCAGGGAAGAGAGGTGTTGGGTTGTGGGAGGGGGGTCCCTGAATATTGAAACCTGGGTGTGGGGAGAGCTGAGACCCAGCTCCTTTTCTCCTTAGTGGAGGGGAAAAGGGTAGTATTAATGGATGGAGGGCTCAGATCACAGCCTCCCTGGACAGGGGCAATCACCCCAAAGATACATCATGATGGCCACATACCTCCTTCTCCAAGCTGCAGGAGCCCTTAGCTGCCCTGACCCTTCCACCCACACCCTGACCAGCCCCCTCCTACCTGCCCAGCATCGAGTGCACACCATCCTGAGTGCAGACCTGGTGATTGTCCTGAAGCGTGGTGCCATCCTGGAGTTTGACAAGCCAGAGAAGCTGCTCAGCCAGAAGGACAGTGTCTTCGCTTCCTTTGTCCGTGCAGACAAGTGACCTGTCAAAGCCCAAGTGCCATCCTGTACCCTCACCCTGCCCCCACCTCTGCCTGGGTTTTCTAACTGTAAATCACTTGTAAATAAAGAGATCGATTATTTCCTACTGGAAGCTCCGACTTTGATGGGCAGAGACTGCAGTGGGCTGTGGGTGCAGGGAGCCAGCCTGTTCTTGACATTGGGCAGACCTTGATGTCACTATGTAAACATGGGCCCAAGCATATCTCCTGATCTATGAGATGAGGGCTGTGTTAGTCAGCTTAGGCTGCCATGACAAAATATCACAGAGTAGGTGGCTTCAACAATAGAAATTTATTTCTCACAGTTCTGGAGGCTGGGAGATCAAGGTGTTGGCAGCTTTGGTTTCTCCTTGGCTTGCAGACAGCCATCTTCTCACTGTCCTCACATGACCTTTCCTCCGTATACACATAGCCCTGTGTGTTCTCCTTCACCCCTCTCTCTCCAAGGACAGCAGTCATAGTGGGTTGGAGTCCCATCCCTATAAGTTCATCAAATCCTAATTACCTCCCCACTGGCCCTAGCTCCAAATATAGTCACATTGGGGACAGGTCTGAAGACAATAATTCAGTCCCTAGCAAGAAGATGGCATTTTTGTGGGAACCCCATTGGATAAGGTGACAGGTCTCCATCCAACTTGGTCCTCTTCCTTAAGGTGTTCATTCCTGGATTAAAATTGTGGGACCTGGCACCCTGGATTAGTACTATTCCCTTTGCAAGTAACAGAAACTCAAATCAAAGTGGCTTAAACAAAAACTTGGAATTTATTGCGGTATGTGACTGAGAAGACCAGGAGGTATACTATTTCAAACATGATTGACTCCAGGTATTTGATGTCCATTTCTGGGTCCCATTTACCTCTTCCTTGCTGATGACAGATGGCTGCTAGCATATCCTACCACAGGGCAACCAAAAGGAAAAAGAGACGTTCTTTCCCAATAGCTCTAGCAAAAATTTTGGGAGCAAATCTTAATGGACAAATTTGGTCACATTCCCTTCCTTACCCAATCACTGTGGTTGGAGGGCCAGAACATACCAACTGGCTAGGCTTAGATCCCATGTCCCCATCTCTGTTCCCCCAAAGCAAGGACATTCAGAAGTGGGGAATGGTGGGCCTTCAGAAGGAAAGAACAGCGCCTATATCACAATTAGCCAGGTGGTGGCTGAGAGTTGCCAGGGCCCAGACCCTGGAGAGACCAAAAAAACAGCTTGTCCTGACTTCATCTGCATCAGGAAATAGGAGTGTGCACCTGCCCTCAGTCAACAAATGACAGCTGCTCATTTACATATCATTTTATTATAATTTACATATCACCTGCTGTACGGGCTTGCCAGGCCCTGAAGTACTAACCTAGGAACCTTGGGCTTGACTGCAAGGGTGTGAGAGCTCCTGCTTTAGCCCCACTTTAACAGATGACCGTGCATGGGCCAGGGATTTCTTCTCTAAAGATCTGAGCCCCAGGGAGCAAATGAAGCCATTACTGTTCTAACAACCAACAGGGCAACCCTAGGCCTACAATAGAAACATGTCCAGGCCAAAAGCCTGGGACCCCAGTGTCCATGCTAGTCCTAAAACAACTCAGGTCCAGATACCTCCTGTTACTTATATTGGAAGAAATCAGGCTACAGGTGTGAGGAGTGTAAAGGAAGTGCCAGTAGCTCACACCCTCGAAAATATAGGGTGGGCTAGGGCCCCTTGGGATGGAGAAGATGGAACTGCCAGACTTCTGGGGCTACAGAGTGAGCATTGTTGTGGTAGGAGCTGGACTGCTCCCAAACCTATTGAAGCATTTTTTTTTTTTTTTGTAATAGGAAGGTATTTGGAGTTTTCATCGAATTCTCAAGGGATCTAAGACTAAGAAAAGGTGGTGCTAGGGGCCCTCTGGGACAGTAAGGCCGCCTCTCAGTGCCACCTTTCACTGGAAACTCAGTGCTGCGCAAGAGGCAGAAATGACCCAACTGCAGATGGGAAAAAGGAGAGAGGGAAACCGGGGCGACAGCGGCTGCCATCCTAGATTAGGACAGATGCTGACTCCCTTCGTGCCCTCCAATTTCACAGTGTGGGCAGAAGGAACCCCGGGTGGTCTGTCGGTAGGATTGGACAAAGCCCCAAGGGCAGACTGAGGATGCGAGAAGGCGGAGCAGGGTAGGGGTGGCTAGGGGCGGGGCTTGCGCCAGTGTCCGCCCCCTCTCCCGCTCAGGAATAGGTCGGGCTCCCCCTGGCGGCCAGCCCCCACTCCTCTCCTCGGGCGACCCCGGCCCTCAATCTTCTATCCGCACCTTGCACAGGTCGGTATTCGCTGACCCACAGACCGACAGACTGACGGGAAACCCGCCGGCCGCCAGCACTCGGTCAGCGGGAGGGGGCGGGGAGACGACTGCTGTGGCTTGAGGAGCAGGAGCAGGTGCCGCGGCGACGAGCGGGCGGGGCAGGGACCGAGCGGCGGGCGGGGGCTGCGGTGCGGACTGGCGGGCGTGCTTGAGGCCGGCGAGCAGCCGGGAGGCCGCGACTCGGAGCGACCCGGGCCGGGTAGCGCGGAAGGCGAAGGGATCCGGAGTTGAGCCAGGTCGGGTGGTGACTCCGGAGGGCGCAGGATCCCAAGGAGACAGAGGACAGGAGCTGGAGAGGGATCCGGAAAGCGACGGAGGCGATAGAGGAGGGGTGGGATAGGAAATAGGGCGCATACCTAGAGGGGAGCCTGTGGGGCGGTGGGGACATGAAGCTGGAGCTTGGAGAGAATCTGGGACAGAAATGGGTGGGGCGGGAGAACAGTGGGGGTTGTGCGAAATCTGGTTAGTCCGTAAGATCGGGAGGTGCTAAGTTCTGAGGCTGAGAAAGGAACGCTGGGGGGCCAGAAGGGGTGTAGGGGGAGACACAGGGGTGGAGGAGAGCTGTGTGGGGATCCAGGGCCAGGTGGAGAACCCGCCTGGTTGAAGGGTTCACTAGGCAATGGGCAGGTAGGCTGAAGGGTGAAGCTAGTGTAAAGAAGTGAATCAGGATCCAGGTGGAGGTGAAGAAGAGTCTAGTAGGAGAGACCATCTCAGGTGTGAAGATATTCCAGGCTGAGGGTAGCCCAAGGTGAGAGGGTGCCTGGAAGACCTAGGCCAGGTCCGGGCAGTGCCCCCCATGGGGGAAACCCCTCCCTGGGGTCACCGGAGCCATGCTGTCCCGCAAGGGCATCATTCCTGAGGAGTACGTGCTGACACGGCTGGCAGAGGACCCTGCAGAACCCAGGTACCGTGCTCGTGAGCGGAAGGCCCGCTTTGTGTCCAAGAAAGGCAACTGTAATGTGGCCCACAAGAACATCCGGGAGCAGGGCCGCTTCCTGCAGGACGTTTTCACCACACTGGTGGACCTCAAGTGGCCACACACACTGCTCATCTTCACCATGTCCTTCCTGTGCAGCTGGTTGCTCTTTGCCATGGTCTGGTGGCTCATTGCATTTGCCCATGGTGACCTGGCTTCTGGTGAGGGCACAGTAGTGCCCTGTGTCACCAGTATCCACTCCTTTTCATCCGCGTTCCTTTTCTCCATCGAAGTCCAGGTAACCATTGGTTTTGGTGGGCGCATGGTGACAGAGGAATGCCCACTGGCTATCCTGATCCTCATTGTGCAGAACATCGTGGGGCTCATGATCAACGCTATCATGCTGGGCTGCATCTTCATGAAGACTGCCCAGGCACACCGGCGAGCTGAGACCCTTATCTTCAGCAAGCATGCTGTTATTGCTGTTCGCCATGGCCGCCTTTGTTTCATGTTACGTGTGGGTGACCTCCGCAAGAGCATGATCATCAGTGCCACCATCCACATGCAGGTGGTGCGCAAGACCACCAGCCCTGAGGGCGAGGTGGTGCCCCTCCACCAGGTGGACATCCCCATGGAGAATGGCGTGGGTGGCAACAGCATCTTCCTGGTGGCCCCACTTATTATCTACCATGTCATTGATTCCAACAGCCCACTCTATGACCTGGCACCCAGTGACCTGCACCACCACCAGGACCTGGAGATCATTGTCATCCTGGAAGGTGTGGTAGAAACTACCGGCATTACCACCCAAGCCCGCACCTCCTATCTAGCTGATGAGATCCTGTGGGGCCAGCGCTTTGTCCCCATTGTGACTGAGGAGGATGGCCGCTACTCTGTGGATTATTCCAAGTTTGGCAACACCATTAAAGTGCCCACACCACTCTGCACAGCCCGCCAGCTTGATGAGGACCGCAGCCTGCTGGATGCCCTGACTCTCGCCTCTGCCCGTGGGCCTCTGCGCAAGCGCAG
>JAJEJO010001889.1:0-126690 GCA_020662805.1 Glaucomys volans | reverse complement strand
AGAAAAGAAAAGAAAAGAAAAGAAAAGAAAAGAAAAGAAAAGAACAAGCAAAAAAGCCCCCCAAAACACAACAAATCCCAAAGCTGTCAGGCATCACCATCTCCTGATGGGTTCAGTTCAGGGACTGAACTGGCCAAGACTCCCTGGCCAATGGAACCCTCATTCCACCCCCAGCAGCAGATGAAATTTTTGGTGAGGTACTCAGAGATTCCCCAGATGCTGAATAGCCAGCTAGGTAGTTGTTGGAATCCTGGGACTCTCCAGAGGGGAAGTGCAGCACAGCAACCCCATATCCAGCAGCAAGGCCCCCAGCTCTCATTTTTGGGCCTTGGTCACCAGAGGGTTGTATAACCCTCTGGTTATACAACCTAGATGATGCTGTAGGCTGCCTAGTAAAGCTACGTTTGGATCAGGACCTCAGAGATAACAAAGATGATCCCAAAGATGAGCACCAGGTGGGTCTTGGATTCCTTGTCCACACAGGTAGTGCACCTGGGCCTGGCCAGGTAAACCAGCAGGCAGAGCAGGGCCACAAGATGATGATAACAGGGGCACAATGCAAATGGTAAACCTTGCACTGTGTCCAGCCAGTACTTTGACCCTGCACAGCCCCTCTCACACCACCTTGGCCACCACAATGCGATTGCCAGTAAAAGTAATCACTTTTCACATGGGCAGGACTTAGGAAACCAGGACCTTCACCCACTCTAATAATGTTAGGATAATTCCTGGGATTTGCAGATCAGCAGAGGCCAAGGCAAGGTTGAAGAGGCTGCAAAGTGGACCAGAGAGATCCATAGGTCAAGTGTGAGAAGGGTTTGGAGACAAGGTTTTAAAGAGGCAATGACATCACTGGACAACCTTGCCTAAGGACAGGTCCAGACCTCTATCTGGTATGCTGCAGGCCCAGGCATTCCAGTCTGGGATGGAGATGGGAAGTGCTCAGGCAGGGCTGTGGGGACCCTGGCTGACTGACTTCCCAGCTGCCACTTATTAGCCCTGTGACCAGGGAACTTACCCAATTTTCCTGAGCCTCAGTTTCCTACTTTGACAAATGGATATAACAAGCCCACATTTTAGTATAAATGTCCTAAGGTACAAATTAAAGAGCACATTATTTTGATGTTACTGTTACACCACCTGGGCCCTTAAGAAAGCAGAAATTAACACCATATGGGTTGTTTCATATCTGATTCCCTCTACTCCACACCCTCCCCACACCCTCTGGACTTGAGCACACAGAGGGCAGGGCAGGGCCTGGTGAGTGGGAGCTGCAGTGGCTAGAGGCTCTTGATGGGAGGTCCAGGTGGATCTTCTTATTTTTGTGGTGCTGGGGACTAAACCAAGGGTCTCCCTCATCCTAGGCAAGTGCTCTACCACTGAGCTACATCCCCAGCAATGCACTCTTTCAACATTGTCAAATTATTCTTTTTTTCTCAGAAAATTACAACAAATACTACATATTCTCTTGAGTTTACATTTAATATAATTTAAAATGAACTTATACAAATGATGAATAGAATATTATTTTCTAACAAATACTGCAGTGGGATGTTTTTATAATATATTCATAAAATGAATTCAAATGTAACAAAAATTGTATAAAATCTGTCTGATTCTGTATCACATTAAAATTCAATTATTTATTTGCAATATGAAAAACAGTTCAATTATCTAAAGAATAAGAATTTAATCTTCAAGCTAGTAGAATTTTTTCAAAAATTTTAAATTAACAGAACATTTTCAGCCACGTTTGTAGAAAGTATATATTTATTTATTTTATTTCTTAGGTACAGGGGATTTAACCCAGACGCTTTACAACTGAACTACATCCCCAGCCCTTTCTATTTTGAGACAGGGTCTCACTAAGTTGCTGAGGGCCTTGTTAAGTTGTGAGGCTGGCCTTGAACTTGGAATCCTCCATTCTCAGCCTCCTGAATTGCTGGGATTACAGGCATGTGCCACCATGCCCAGCAAAGGTTACATTTTTAATTCAACTTTTAATTTGAAAAAAATTTCAAAATTCTCTTTTTGTTAGTAATAACAAAAGGTATTCAGGGGCTCGGGTTGTGGCTCAGGGGTAGAGCACTTGCCTGGCAGGTGTGAGGCCCTGGGTTCAATCCTCAGTACCACATAAAAATAAATAAATAAAATAAAGGTGTTGTGTCCATCTACAACCAATATAAATTATTAAAAAGGCATTTAAAAGCCTGACTTTAAAATGGGATGTATAAACCATCATTATTAAATGGGTTTAAAGCATAATATTGAAAAAACATGAATTATACAGCACTAGTTTCCATCATTAAAATGAAAAGCAATAATGAAAAAAATCTTTTTATGCTGTTTTAATTTCAGAAAACAATTTGTTTCAGAAGACACTGAATGGTCTTCTATCTAAACCTATTAGCTTTCAATACACACACATATTCCATCCAAAAAATGATCTTTTAATCAGAAGCTATACAAATTGGTACATAGCATTTACTACACAGAGGCTCCTTCTAGAGTTACAAGGGTTTATGATTTCCATGTGTGCTAAAAGATCTTGGGCCAACAATTTCAGAAGACCTGCCTTCCCTGAAGATGGACTCTTTTTTCTACCTTCAGCCTCCAGAATTCTTCAATTCTTAGGCTGTGAAGTGGATGGAGAGGTGCAGATAAAACTATGAGGAAGTCATCAGAGTCACCATAAAAGAATGAAACAGTCACTCTGGGTATTAACTGACTGCAAGTTGTTGTCCTTAGAATAACAGATTTAGCTCATTTTATCTTTTATATAAATCTTTTAGAAAATAAATTTGTTTTAAATAGTTACCACATCTTAATTAGTAAGAGAACCCCTTTGAGAAAAGATGAATAGCTTGGGACTGTGAGGAGAATTTATCTGAAAGACCCGGCAATAAGTCCCATTTAGCTGACTATGAACCATTGAGACTGAAAATGGTGCTATAATATTCTATATCCCTTAAACTTTCTCCAATAATCAAGGAATTGCACGGGAAATGCAAGAGTGGAAAAGTTAATACAAAACTGGGAAAATAAGCCAGGAGTGGTGATGCATGCCTATAATGCCAGCTACTAGAGAGGCTGAGGCAGAAGGATCTTGAGCTCAAGGCCTGACTAGGCAACATACTGAGACCCTGTCTCAAAAAAGAAAAAAAAAAAGGGTGTGGAGGAACAGTGCCTAGAAAGGAAAAGAACGTGATTGAAACATAGGTCATCAAATGTAATGAAGAAACAACACACTATATTTATGGTGTCCATGTATAAACATGCAACAATGAATCTGAATCCCCCCATTATGAATAACATAGTGCACCAATAAAAATGTGGAAAAAGAAAAAAAACACACTATGCTACTTCTTTTCTAATCAGATTGCCCAATTCATGTCCTGGTTTTTCTGTACCAAACAATATTTTTTTTAATTAATGATATTATAGAGAACATCTAGTGGGGTATATAAATTACAGTGGATGCTCTTTTGCTTATTTTTAAAACCATTATTAAAGAAAGTACAAAACAAAACAAAAAAGAATTGAACAAGGGCCATTCATCATAGTCTGTTACACATCTACCTATAAGCTGGTTCACTCTGTCAAAGAGAAGAAATGAGGAGTAGGAAATGCGTGCCATGAGTCAGAAATTCTCTTTCAGGGTGAGAAGCGCTCTCCACAGGGGCAGAACCCACTTAGGGAGGGCTGCCTGTTTGCCTAGCCAGCTCAAAAAAGCTGACCTATCTGCAAAGGTACTTTTCTTTCTCCCCAAATCAGTCTTGAATCTCAATGAACATACTATGAATCTCAATACACACACACACACACACACACACACACACACACATGCCCAATAGAAATAAGAAAAGTATACAGGATTAGAGCTGAGATTTAGTCAAAGAAATAAATTATGACACAACTTCTACAATATACAATGCTACAGAACAGGAAAAAATCACTACACAAAGATGGTAGAGGTTTTAAATGATCGTATTTGGCAAAATGCTTCAATACTACCATTAAAACATGTAAAACATTAAAGGACCTAGTAAATGTGTTTTAAAAAAGAAATAATCTATACATCATCACTTGAGTAAGAAAACATTTAGAAAGCAACACCAAGAACAGAAAGGGTAAGAAGTAAAGCAAACCTAGGTCATTGTAACAATTAAAGAGTCATAGTTAACAGCAATATAGGTATAGCAACACGATAGAAAAACCCAATCAGAATATCCTGGATTCTATGTATCATATCCCACATATAGGGAATCTAAAGTAAGGGTAGGAACTTAATACAATGACATATATTTTGACATCACTAAAACTGAACATTTACAATGCACTAAAATTGATCAAAAATAACATGTTAACTACAATGATTCATGGGAGATGGCAAAGAGAACTAGATGAATTTTTTTCTATCATTTTAAAATCATTTGGACACATTCTAAATTTAAAATCACATAGAAAATAAATTGGTACTCATTTAAAAATTCCATTGAGTAGTAAAATCTTACAAATTGGAAAATAAATATTTTAACACTTTAATTTTGAGTATATATATATTCATAAACCTGGACAGGCCTGGCAAATATACTTAATACTAAAGATAAAATAAAATTAGATAAGCAAATTTGCATAGCAAAAGTCAAACCCATTGTGTGCAATAGATTATAACAAAACAAACTTGTTTATACAGGCATGCAGAGCTTTGAGGGCAATCGGAAGAGTGATTATGTAAGGAGAGGTACACAGTCAAGAGCTGGCTGACAACCAAGCTGGTACATGGCATTCATCCTCATCAGGCACTTGACTGACATCAATTAAAATGTTTACAAATAGCTCTGTGAAAATTGTAAATACCAGTAAACATGAAATGCAGTTGTTCTTCTATGTAGTTCTCTGGGCAATATTTGAATAACTCTTAATTCCTACAATTAAATCAAAAGTTTCATTGGTTTTGTTTTGCTCTCTCATCAAACAGGTTGGCAGTGCTTGAACTCTAAGTCCAGATTTTTCGGTGTGGTGTCTTTGCCACTTGCTGCTGCTGCTTGTTCTGGTTCAGTACTTAGATTCCTAAGAAATAGTTATTTATGAATTCATAGTTAATCATGCATTTAAAAAATAACTTTAAAAGTGGGTAGGGAAAGATATGGATCCTGTTTATGACATTTTATGGTTTTAAAAAAGAAAAAGCACAGATAAGATCTGACTTTCTTCAAATACCACATCTCGGAAAGCAGGTTGTCATTGCTGTGTTTCTGTACGTCACCTACAAGAAAGGAAATAAGCAAACTTTGCATTTTACTTAATACCTCAGTTTCCAATTTCAACAAAATTTACAAATTTAAAAAGTATTCAGTTGAGGCACCAGTGGTTAAAGGGTGACGTGGACTTCTCCAGCAGATTCTTCAGGGGATAAAAATCTTGCGTGAACATGATGAAGTTCATCATCTAATTCTGGCTCTTTTTAAATTTCTTCTTGATTGTACCTCACAGCTGTAAGACAAAGATTAAAATTTATGTACTAACCAGACTGGGCTTCCCAAAATTTTGACCTAAAAAAACCATATTTCTTAAAATCACATAATCATAAAACACTTACAATCTCTTATATGTGAAAAAAGATTTGCACTTAGGCTTATGGTAATATAAATCTGTTCAATTAGCATAAAATAATGCTGTTCTAAGCAAATCTTGGTTAAAAAATATATGGCCATGTCCCAAAGGATTTTTTTAACATTTTTTTAATTTTTAAATTTGTTCTTTTTAGATATACATGACAGAAGAGTATATTTTAGCATATTATATATACATAGACTATAACATATTCTAATTAGGATTCTATTCTGTGGTTGCACATGATGCGGAGTTACCCTGGTTGTGTATTCAAATACAAGGATAGGAAAGTTATGTCCAATTAATTCTACAGTCTTTCCTATTCCCCTCCCCACTCCCTTCCCTTCATTCCCCTTTGTCTAATCCAATGGACTTCTATTCTTCCCTTTCCCATCATTCCTTGTTGTGGGGTAGTGTCCACATATCAAAGAGAACATTTAGGCTTTGTTTTGGGGGAGACTGGCTTATTTCACTTAGTAAGAATTAAATATTCTAGCTGGGGATGTGGCTCAGTGATAGAGTATTTGCCTAGCATGCATGAGGCCCTAGGCTCCATCACCAGCACCAAAAAAAAAAAAAGAAAAAAAGGAATAACCATCATTTCAAAATCAAATTTTTCTTTTGGCACTATAGATTGAATGCAGGGCACTTTTCCATGGAGCTACATCCCAGTCCTTTTCTAAATTTTTGTTTTGAAATAGGGTCTCATTGAGTTGCTGAGTCTGGCCTTCAACTCTGATCCTCCTCAACCTCCCAAGTTGCTGGGATTACAGGTATACTTCACTGTACCCAGCTCTTCTTTTTTGAGATGGAGTCTCAGTATGTTGCCCAGTCTGGCCTCAAACTCCTGGACTCAAAGAGTCCTCCTGCCTCACCTTCTCTCTTCCAAATGACTAGAACAGGTAGAGCTGCTGCACCTGACTCTAAAATTTAATTTTAATTATATATACCTAAGGGCACTATAAAATTTCCATTTCAAGAAAATTCACATATAAAACAAAACTCGAAATTACTAATACATACCACTTAACTAAGCCAAAGGCTATCTAACATCAAAAGAAAAGTGAAGAAGAATGACATAAATCAAATATAGCCCCAATACTTTTTTCCAATACTTTCTAATAACTAGAAAGAATAATATTTGCAATTTTCTCAGAAGTAATATTCACTCATAAATGCCCAGAACTGGAATTCCATAAGTAATTTTAGGTTTCACAATTCTTTTTTGAATAATATTAATTATAATGATTTGCTGGAAACTGAGATGTTGTTACCGGAGGTTGAAAGTCAACTCTGGAGTGATCCTGGGTCCTTGGGTGTAATGCCTAAGATTAGGATAATTACCCTGGTGCAGAAACAGAAGTATAGCAAGGCAGGGATGGTAATTACAGCCAGTTTATTGCAAGGTGAGGGAAAGGCAAGAGAAAGTGAGATACAATTAGAAAGAGGGATGGGCAGACTGACATGGGACAGAAAACATAGCAGTGGTTAGGCTTTAGGCTTGTGGTGTGAAACCTTAGAATGGCAGTAACCACACCCCTTTGGATTGGTCCCTTGTGCAACTACTGCCCATTAGGGGAAAGTCATATGCTGCACTGTGTAAAACCTGAGGGCAAGGGTCTATGTATTGGAGTCCCTCTCTCTGACCTGGTATCACAGGTGAAGTTTTTATAGAGGTAGGTTGACTCTTGGAGCACCTTGTGGGTGCATGCCCAATCTTAAGAACATCATGTGCACTCATCAATCTACAAGAAGTGTTGTGGGCTCTTTTGTGGAATATGGGGACAGGGCACAGTCAATGGTACTATTCCAGTGGCTCTAAGTAGTCTGCCCATCTTTCTACCTTGCCCATGATTTAAAAAATTGATAGAAATTCTATTCCATCTTTAAAGAAACAGAGGCTCTTGCTATGATGAGTGGTTTCTGTATGTAGGTGTGCTTATAAGAGGTATATGAAAAAAACTTTTCTCAATTGTTATATTTAATTTTGAGATTTAAGGGGGGAAAAATCTATGGTATGTTTAGAGGAGAATGAATGATTATTTTATTTTACTTATTTTTAGGGGTACTGGAGATTGAACTCAGGGGCACTCGACCACTGAGCCACATCCCTCACCCTATTTTTTGTTTTTATTTAGAGACAGAGTCTCACTGAGTTTCTTAGCACCTCGCTTTTGATGAGGCTGGCTTTGAACTCAGAATCCTCCTGCCTTAGCCTACCGAAGTGCTGGGATTACAGGGGTGAGCCACCTTGCCTGGCTATGAATGATTATTTCAAAATCTATAAAATGAAGATGAAGAATTTTTAAAAATTATTAATGTTAAGAGAAATTTAATGTAAAATCATAAAGTGCTAGAGTAGACTGATTGGTTCAACCCACTTTTAACATGAATTCTTATAATCAGAGGTAGGAAAGTAAAACATTGTTAACCCTTACAATGAGGGTTCCAGATACAATTGGTACAATCAATCAGGTGTACTCACTTGAGTTACATGAAGACAGAAGCCGAATAGGAGGTATCCATCTTCCTGGCACAGGAAATGGCAGAGGTCATGTGGTTCTGGAGCTGGTAACTATTCACAATGTTCTAACTCAGCAAGTGGCTTCCTGATCTGGCAAGCAGCTTCTTGATTGTTCCAAAGGCAGCATCTTCTTTGAAGGTGCATTCTTGTGACATAGTCTAGAAGCCCAGCCTACATCTGTGTCTTCAGAAGATATCTGAGAATCTCCCAAAGATCCTGTGAGCTATCTACACTCCTCAATCAATACCCTCTGTTTTTTAAAGAAACAGAATAATCTTCTGAAAGAAGATCCCACTAACTATAACTAAGAATCTTGACAAAGACAGGAATTGATAGTTAAAAGTAAGGTGCATCAAGTAAAAGCACCTTAAATATGGGGTTGGCACTGAGGGCATAGCTCAGTGGGTTTGATCCCCAGCACCAAAAAAAAAAAAAAAAATCAGGGGGTAGAGAATGGCACAGTTGAGGAAATAGGACTTTGGGCAATGAGACCTCCTGCCAACTGAGGTTAAGGTATCTGACAAAGTGGTGGGAGGACTTTCTGAAGGCTAGCATGTGTTGATGCTTCTTGAAAGGATACAAGACAAATGCAACTTAGGCTAAGGTTAACAAGTCTGCAGACGCAAGGCAAGACAGCTTTGCTGGCGGAACTGCTCTCTGCCTACAACATCAATTGAGAAAGCCCCAAATCTAGGTCTCTTTTGAATTGAAAAAGTCAACTACTACTGCTCTTCAACTGAAACCATTATATAAGCAAAGGCTCTGAGAAAGTTGCTAAACTTTTTCAAGAACCTTCCCTTAAGAATTTTCTGACAGCCAGGTACATGCCTATAATCCCAGCTATTCAGGAGACTGAGGCAGAAGGATCACAAGTTTGAGGCCTGCCAGGACAACCTAGCGAGATACAGTCTCAAAATCAAAAATAAAAAAGGCCAGGAATTAACTCAGTGGTAGAATGTCCCTGGGTTTGACCCCCAAGACTGGAAATTTTTTTTTTTTTTTTTCCCTAGTAATAGAAGCTATCCTCAGAGAAAAGATCAGATTAAGATTGTTGCCATCCATCCAAGACTATACTCTGAAAGGGTCTCAAGTAGGGAGCATTTGTTTAAGACCCAACAGATGGAAAGAACACCGAGACCAGCAAGTAAATGAAGAGGTTCTTCCTTTAAAACTATGTCTTTTAACTATGTTAAATCTGTCTTTGACTGTTGCTCGTGGAAGTAACCAAAGGGAAAAAAAACACAGAGACTTCTTAAGTCTGGGGGGAACTATTTGGCCCAAAAAGTCAAAACAATAACAAATAACAACCCAAAACTAGCTCAGAACAGCCTATAGCTATTACCTAAACAATCCTGGCACCTCCAAGCCCACAATAGTAGGAAGTGAATTTCTAAGACTGTTCAGTTTCCAGTTCCCATGCAGATATGTCCCCTGAAAGGGACAACAAAGCCTACTATAGGGTAAGGCCAAGGGCCTGAGGACATTAGATAAGGGACTTTCTCTCAGAAGGGTGAACTAGGGTTACCTGAAGGGTCAACCAAGGAATATATCCATGATTATAACAGGCATTACTATTTTTGCCAAGCAATATTTTTTAATTGCTAGAGATCAATGTCCACTGTGTTTCCAATTCTTTCTTTTTCTGAAAGTTTATTCATTTATTAATTTTGCTATTTTCCAACACCTATACATTATGTATGTGGTGCTTTTTGGGCAGTAAACTTGCCTTTCAATTAGTAGGTGGTCATAACACAAGGAACCATACCCTAACCTGAAGGGAAGAAAGAAGGATTCTTTTTTTCTGTAGCTTTCATACACCCAGCAATGATGGTCTTAGAACCAATATGTAATTATGGATTGGATTTCTGGTGGTTTCTCTTTGGGATGGAAGGAGTGTTTTCTGTCTTAGAAGAATATTCATAGAGATTTCAGTAGCTACACTGATTAGGGTTAAAACTGTAAGTTGTCTACCAAACACTTCCTCCTTCCTTCTTCTTAGTAAACCCCTAACTTTTAGCTAGTCACATTGCTGTGTGGATTCCTCAGCCTCCACAACTAGGTGACTTAGTTCTAGACAATGAGACATAAATTTTTAAGTGCTCCTGGTTCTAGAAAAGGTGATTCAACTGAGGAAGGTCTTTCCTTGCCCTTCCCCAGAGCCTCCAACAGTAATCTCAGTGAGAGTGAGAAGGTAACTTGAGGATAAAAATCAAACACTGAGGAAGGCAGGAACTGCAGCACCACCTACTTCTAGATTTCTTCTATGTAAGTGGGGGGAGGATTCTACTTAGTTTAAAACAGTCTTATCTTTGGTTTTCTGTTATATGGAACAGAACCTAATCTTAAATGATAAAGTACACAGAAAAAATACAAATGAAAACTATCCTGAATTGGTAGAAAAAGCTATTCATTTGAAGAATTTCTAGCAGTTATTGATAAAAATAGGCAAAAGTTATCAGGAAACTCTGGGGAACACTATGGTCTTTTCAAAATAATTTATAATATCTGAAAGATTATATTCTTTCAGATATAAGCACCCATAAAAGAATATCTATCTTTATGAGTGAGAGCCATTTATTTTCAAAACAGGCAGACCTTTCTCAATAATAATTTCAAATTCTAGAAGAAAGTCACTTAAAAACTAAAGGAGAAAAAGGGGAAAACAAGGGAGGTATGACGGGTGTGCTTTCTTCCTAATTCTGCTAGATTTATTCTTAAATGTCTGTGTCCAAAAACATGTGATCCTGTTTTAAAGGTATCTTCCTGTATTCCAAATATGCTTTAAAATATTTATTGAGCAGAAAAAAAGGAAAGGAGGTAAAAAGATGAAACAGATGTTAACAGTTTTCTTCCAAGTTCTGGTGGACTTCGGAACTTTAAATGTCTGTTCAAAAGAAATAGGCTCTCATTTTAAACATATCTTCCTTTATTCTGAATAGTCTTTTACTTACAGATTTAACAAATATTTTCAAAATATGTTTAGCTAATCATAGATTGCAATTTTATTTTATTTATTTATTTATTTTTTGGAACCAGGGATTGAACTCAGGGACACTCGGCCACTGAGCCACATCCCCAGCCCTATTTTGTATTTTATTTAGAGACAGGGTCTCACTGAATTGCTTAGGGCCTCGCTAAGTTGCTGAGGCTGGCTTTGAACTCGCGATCCTCCTGCCTCAGCCTCCCAAGTCGCCTGGATTACAGGCATGCGCCACCACGCCCGGCAGATTGCAATTTTAAAACACATACTTTGAAAGGCCAATATAACTGATTAGAAAGAATCATGAATAATGTTGAAATAAATCATTTCACTATGAATATGGTTATCAAATTATACAGCATTTGAAAAATGCTGATACATAAAATTTTTGAAGGACTTTTCATTTTTCTGTGATGCAAATTTCTTTATTTCTACAAATATATAAAAAGCATAAATCTTAAAGATCTAAAGTTATACTCTATTTGTAATAATGTGGATTGTAATTTATAATTGTCTATTTTCCTAAACAAATAAATAAAATTACATACGTGGTTTCGATTCTCCAGTTGTCCCTGATGGAGCAATTTCTTGTTGTAATTTTTTCTGTTCCATCTGCTGTAAGGCCTGTTGAATGGAAAAAGAAAATATTTAAAGAAAGTATTATTTGATTTTCTACATATGTGTCACCTTTGACGAAGCACCAAAAACTAACTGAAAATTGGTTTCCAAAACCAAGACATTCAAACTATAAAATTTAGAGTAATATTGTACAAAGTAATTTTTTTTAAATACTAGAATTTAAAATATACTAATGGTACGTTGAAAATGATAATTCTCTAGGAAAATTAGTGATTTTATGATCAATACTTTTTCTATTGTTTAAGGGTACTTTATTTCTTGTTTAGCAAATGGTGTCCACAGAATTGACAGGTTACTTATGTTCCAGAAGTGGAATTTCAATAATGCAAACCCAAATAATAGTAAAACATCCCAAATTCTAAATAAATGGTTAAATTGGAGTGAATTCCTCAAATTAAAAAAAAGAAAGAAGAAAAGAAAAATGATATTATAAAAACATAGAATTTTAGCAAAGCACCTAACATCTATTTTTGTTTTGTTTTATTTTCTGGTTCCAGGATTTGAAACCAGAGGCACTTAACTACTGAGCCACATCCCCAGTCCTTTTTATTCTTTTTATTTTGAGATAGGATCTCACCAAGTTGCTTAAGGCCTAGATAAACTACTCAGGCTGGCTTTGAACTTGCAATCCTCCTGCCTCAGCCTCTCAATCTGCTGGGATTGGGCATGTGTCACATGCCTGGCATATTTTCATTTTTGTTTTTACTCTTTGCTGTGCTGGGTGGGGATCAAATCCAGGGTTTCATGCATGCCAAGCATGCACTCTACCACTGCACTACACCCCCAGCCCCTAGCATTCATTCAAATGTCATAATCCTTTCACAAAATACCACCTGATGATATTCCTGCTTCCGAGCCTCAAGCTGATCATGCTGATACTGCAGCTCTTCTTTTTGTTTCTGAAGCTCATCAGCCCTCTTCTTAAGTTCACCTTCTTGTAAAGCAATAATATTTTCATACTCTTTTAGTTCTTCCTCTGTGAATAACTGCTGCTGATCCAATGTCTAAAAGAAAAATAAAATGAGGAAAGAATAATCAGAAATAGCAAGGTCTGATTCAGCTCTAAAATTCTATGATTAGTTCAAAAGAGGATTTATAATGCTATATATTTTGGGTAAAAAGATGGGAAATAAGAAAAAAATATGTTTATGTACTCATTTGAGCTCTAATTTGTCTGGAGCTGCCTGGTTTTATCAACAAAGAGTTCCATATTGTGGGAAACCCCTTGGTCCTGGGTAAACGTGAACAATTAGTCACCCTATCTCTGTTTTTTGAACAATTAAAAACATAATTTAAATGATAATTTTTTGTTTTTATGTAAAAAACACAATGTTCTTTCTTTGATTTATTTTGGTTGGTATCTCTCAATTATTCTTTTGAAGTTGTGTATATACTCATTTATATACAGTTA
Source organism: Glaucomys volans (assembly GCA_020662805.1). NCBI lineage: Eukaryota > Metazoa > Chordata > Mammalia > Rodentia > Sciuridae > Glaucomys > Glaucomys volans. Next base: position 113,520 of record JAJEJO010001889.1, on the reverse strand, counting down.
ACTGTATTATAAATTGGTATACTTTTCTCAATCAATGTGGTAAGATATATTGAAAATCTAAAAATGTTCAGAAACCTTGAGAATCATTCTAGTCATGGGAATTAGTCCCAGGGAAATCATCACAGTTTGCCCACAAATGTTTGATTAAGTGGATAATTATAATACTATTATTTATTATGGTAAAATATTAAAATTTACCTAAAACATATAAACCTGGAGGAATGGTTCTATAAATTATGCTGTATCTGTACAATTGTGTGTTAAGTAGTTGTTGCTTAAATCATGTTTTGGGAGAATAAAAACAAAAAATGTTCATGAAGTATTGTTAAATAAAAAAACAGTACTTCATGAACGTATAGTCATTTATATAACAAAAACATTTTTAAAAATATATAAATGTGAATATATAAATTAAAAATAGCATAATACACTATTTACACATATGCTATGTATGTATCAGCTGTGTACTATTCCAAATTGGCATAATATAATGCATAATTTAAATGTCTACATTTAGATAGCAGAATTACTAGTGACTTTAATCTTTAAATATATCTATATTTTAAATTTTTAATAATACATATAATTTTATATTTAGTAAAAAGTATGTTTATAAAGACTTATAATTATATGCAGTGTGTTTAAAAATAAGAGATCAATTACTATAAGGTTTCCAAGAATCAGGTTCATTATTTTATAGTGATATTTTATATAAAAAACCAAGGCAGCAAGACTATACATGCAAACATAACAGGGAACAAAAGTTAAAAGTTGAATAAATTGCAGACATTCTTGAACCACATGTCCTATTTGGAGTAGAGGCTATTACCTCCCAGCTATCTGGCTCCAAGAATTCTTTTTTTTCTGTAGCTTTCAAAAATTCTTCCAGAGTCACCAGTCGGTCTTTATTAGTATCAACCTGATTGAAGGAAAACATATGTATAATATAAAATAAATATTTCTACATTATTTCATCTTTCTTCTAAGATTAGAAGCAACTGTCTTCTAATGGCGGCTACTACATAATATATAACAATTAGGACTACCCTAATGTCCATAAAAAACAGAGCAAAAAAAAAACCTCAATATTATAATAAAATCAGAAAATAAATACCTTTCAATCCTATACCACTGAAACTTTAAAATACAAGATTAACTATATAATTGATATCCCAAAGATCAAAATATTTGAGCCAGCTAATCTGACTCGTTAACTGCTACTGTCTTCTTCTGTCACCAGAACATCTATAATTCTTCGAGAAATCAAGTGCTTGGGCAAGAAAAATCACCATTCCAAAATGAGTACTGTTTTAGCCATGTGTAAAGGGGTTTAATTAAAGTATTATATACTGTGTGTTGTGTGTATGTATGAATATAAAAACAGCAAATTCCATCATTATGTACAACTATAAGGTACAAATAAAAAAATGTGGGAAAAAATACTCCCAACAGTTTTTCTTAAAAAGAAATAACTAACTAAATTAAAACTAAAGTTGACAACTTCCCCAAATCCTCTTCAATGGCTGATATAGACTGGCAAATTCAATTACTATGGCTAACTTTATAATAGTCAAGGAAATTCATTTGAAACTTGGGGTGCCACCAGGCAACAAAGATCCCAATTCATCATTAACAGCTCATATATTCAGGTGACTTTCACTGAAGTCAAACAGTGGGCTTCAGTAATCTTGCATATGATGTCCATATCACAATTTTTTTGCTTGGAGGGAGAGGGGCAGGACAAGCACTGCAAAAAAATGGCAAATATTTCATTAGGGTGGCCATGGAGGTCTTTCTAAAGAATGAACATTTGAGCACAATTGAGAATAGATATGATAAAAATGAGGCCATGAGATGATCTAGAGGGAATTTTCCAGGAAGAAGAAACTTTAAGTTCATATGCCCTAAAATGAGAATAAGCTTGGTGAGAGGTAAACACCAAGAAGACCAATGTAGACAGAGCAGAGTGAGACAATGCCACAAGACTTGGGGTCAGAAAGCAAGGAAAAGGTGAGTGAAATCATGCCATGATCCTTTAAGACATGAGATGAGACTTATCTTCTAAGTGAAATGGCATGCCACTGAAATATTCTGAGCAAGAGAACACTATGACCCGACATACTTTCTTCCCCCTCCCTGCTTTGCGGTATTGGGGATGGAACCAGGGCCTGGTGCAGTGCTCTACCACCAAAATATATCCCAAGCCCTCATTTATGCTTTTAAGAGATTACTTTGCCATCTGTACTGCTGTGTGGATAGTGATTGCAGGTTAGATGCAGAAGCTGAGATACAGCCAGGAGATTGCCGGGGTTTTTTTGTTTTTTGGTTTTTTTTTTGGAAGTACTTGGGAATGAACCCACGATCTCACACAGTGCTCTACCAATTGAGCTACATCCCAGCACCAGTCAGGAGATTAGCTTGGACTTGGAAGTGGAAGTGGGGAAAAGTGGTCAACTCCTGGATTTATTCCAAAGGGAGATCAAATGAAGATTAGCTGTAGGATATGAGGAAAGAAAAATTAAGAATGACTTAGCTTGAGCAACCAGATAAATCATAATTCATTCGCTGAAATGAAGAAGGCTGAAGGAGGAACAGGCGTGGGTGTGGTGAAGAAGTGCATTAAACAGAGACAAGCCTGGAGATCAGGGAAAGGAGAAACTGGTGATTAACAGTTTTGAATTCACCAGTATATAGAGCATACACAGAGTCATAGGACTCCATGCATCACCTAAGGAAAGAGAAGACAGAACAAACAACACAGCCCAGGGCACTGTGACATTTAGAACTTGGGAAGAGTAGGGACAGGTAACAAGGAATATTGAGAAGGAAGAGTGAGTATGAGGAGGTGTGGTTTCTCAAAGACCAAGTGTTACAGTTTGAATATGAGGTGTCCTCCCAAAAGCGTATGTTAATGCAGGAATACTCAGAGGTAAAATGATTTGGTTATGAAAGCTATAATCTAATCAGTCCATCCTAGCTTGAATGGACTGACTGGGTGGTAACAGTACGCAGGTGGGGCATGGCTGAAGGAAGTAGGTCATTGGGAGATTCCCCAGAAAAATGCATCTTCCCTGTGGTCCCTTTTTCCTCCTCTCAGCTTCCTGACCCCCAATGTGAGCTGAGCTGAGCAGTTTTTCTCCACTGGGCCCTTCCCCCATGATGTGCTGTCTCACCTTGGGCCCAGAGCAATGAAGCCAGTCATCTATGAACTGAGTCCTCTGAAATCCAAATAAACTTTTCGTCCTCTAAGTTGTTCTTGTTGGGTATTTTGGTCACAGTGACACAAAGTTGACGAAAACACCAGGTGAAGAAAGCATTTCAAGAAAGAGTAAAGCATCAACTGTTATCAAATAACAAGTCAAGTAAGATGAGACCACTGAATTGGTCATCTGACAACAGGAATTTCAGTGGAAAGTGAAGGCTATAGCATGTTAAGCACAGATTATGGAGAAAACAAAAAGTCAGGAATAACAGGAAGAGGAAGAATAAACAACTCCATAAAATAATTTTGCTGTGAAGGGAAGAACAGAAATGCAGAGATAAGTTCAAGTTTGGTTTTGTTTTTAAGGCGGAAGATACTAGGTCATGTTTGTCTCCTAATGGGAATGATCCATAGAGTAGAAAAAACTATGCAACAGAGAAAGGAAGATAACAGAAAGAACAAAGTCCTTGAAAAGGACATAGTGAATGGGACCTTATGCACAGGTAGAGAAGAAGGCCTTCCATAAGATTAACAAGAGTTTATCTATAGCTGGGCATGGTGGTGCATGTCTGTAATCCTATCCACCAGGGAAGCTGAGGCAGGAAAATCAAAAGTTCAAGGTCAGCCTCAGCAACTTGTGAGACCCTGTCTCAAAATAAATAAGAAGAGCTGGTGATGAAGCTCAAAGGTAAAGTACCCCTTGGTTCAATTCCTAGTACCAAAACAAAAAAAGAAAAAAGTTTATCCATAATTCACAAAAGACAAGGCAAAATAAATTATACAGATGCAAATTGGATGATAGATTTTGTAGAGGGAAGATGAAATTCTCTTGATTGCTTTTATTTTCTCAGTAAAATGAGAGAAGGGGCAGACGAGAAGAAGGAAAGGGAAGTGTCTTTGAAGGTTTAAGAAGAGGAAAGAATATGCAGAACTATCAGACTCAGAGTGGGGAAGTGGATGGACAGAGGAAATAAAGAACTGCCAGGCAGACTTCTAGCAATCTGTGCGTGGAAGACTGAAGTGAGACCAGTTAGCGTGTTTCCATGTTACTCTCCAGCCACGGTCCACTATTCCAATACAGTAGGATAAAATAGGGTTATGCACTTAGTAGTTATTACAAGTAATATACTTAGGTAATCATATTTGCAAGGCCTCATCCATCATCTATTTAACAAGTAACATACATCATTGTCTGGACATCTAATTTATAGAGGGAAAAAACTCATTGAACAAGGCAAGTTTAAAATATGTCTGATTGCTTTGAAAGGACAGAAATTAAAATTTTAAGACCCTGGGTGGTTTGGGTTATTATTGCTCCCTCCTGTAATATGATTATACACCTTTGTCCAGTGTCACATGACTTGCTGAACCATCCTGTGGGAGGTATACATCGCCTTCTCACTGACTGGGGACTTGACATGAACATGCTTCAGTCAAGGGGCTATAAGTGAATGTGAGGTTTATCCCAGGGGAACATAAACCTTAAATAATACAGGGTTTGACTTGGAGTTTCTTAGGTCCCAGATGAGAGACTGTTCCTGCAGCCTAGAAATGATAAGGCATAGAGTCAAGCCTAGCTGGGTCAGACTTAGCCAAGTCAGCCTACCCTGCCACACCTAGCTGACATTGACCCTTATGCTGCATACACACCTCCTATACAGCCTGAAGATCATTTTATGCAATTTTGCAAATAGTGGTGCAAGAAACAAAGTTTCATGATATGAAATTCCCCTTTATGGCATCTTATCAGTGCCCAAAAAGTTTTGGATTCTGAAGCATTTTAGATTTGGGGAACTAAGAATGGTCAACCTGTAAAAAGCTAATGTAGGTTTTTTAAAATGCCAAGTATTGAGCTCCATTGTTTAATATTACTTTAAAAAAAGATTTTATAGTTCATACGCAGTAGCATCTTCATCTTTCAAATTAGTTTCAAATTATATTATTTATACTTAGGGAATCCAGCATAATATTTTGAAAAACTGCAAAATCCAATTAAATATCTATTCTCTATGTTTATTTTTCCATGTTATGGGAAGATAAATTACAAAAACTTGAATGATCCAAAGAACATAAAATCTTAAACTTTCAAAACATACCTCACTCATTACATGTTCCCTCATTCTAAGTCTTTCTTCCTCCATTTCTACCATATCATCCTCTTCATTTTGGGCATCATACACTTTCTCCAACTAAAAATGAAATTTAAAAGTCAACATGAAAGAAAAGAAGATTTAAAAAAAGGGGAAAAAAAGCAAGAATACCAAGTATTTAATAAACTGATTTACCTCTTTAGTAAATAGGGCTTCTAATTCTTGTTCATCCAGGAATCCATCATTATTGACATCTAAAGTTTAAAAGTTACAGATGCAAAAATGGATTTTAATCCCTTGGAAAATAACTAATTAAAATACAACTACTTAATAAATGGCTTTCAAAAGCAGTAGAGACATGAAACAACAATATGCTGCGGAAAAGGGCATCTTCTTTTCCATGTATTTTCAGATCAGTCCAAGTAATAACAATTCAATAGTCATAATTCACCTTTTTCATAAAAACATAACTTTTTTCCAACAAGATAAAGTAAAACTGCCCGGCGCGGTGGCACACACCTGTAATCCCAGCACTTGGGAGGCTGAGGCAGGAGGATCACGAGTTCAAAGCCAGCCTCAGCAACTTAGCGAGGCCCTAAGCAACTCAGTGAGACCCTGTCTCTAAATAAAATACAAAATAGGGCTGGGGATGTGGCTCAGTGGTGGAGTGTCTCTGGGTTCAATCCCCAGTACCAAAAAAAAAAAAAAGATAAAGTAAAGCAATATGCTGTATAAGTAAAATTTAATATTATAGTATAAAGTCTGTTAGATATAACCCAACTAGCCACAGAATTACCTTCAGGTTACAGAGAATCTTGCAATAAATCATACAATGACTCAATTGTAAAAACAGGTAGAAAGATGGCATCTTATCTAAAATATTTTATTCTGCTTATCAGTAATAAAAAACATCATATTAACCTAGAGGAATATCTAAGCATTTCCTATCAATAGGATCAACAGTAGACCTTGGCAGAAACCAATGAAGAGTAAAACAAATATAATCTTTTCAAATAATAGATATAAATAGCAATATTTGTATCATATCTGTTACCATGTAACTTGAAAAATGTCTTGGGGTCAAAGTCATTAGGATCCAATCCATCAGTCTCTTCCCATACCTCTTTTAGTTGATCTTTGCTTCCCTGTGAACCAATTTGAAGAAATTGCTTAAATCAAAAATGTAATCTATGTGTACAGATTTAAAATAAAAGTTTGAGGAACTTTGCAGAATTAAGAATCAAGATTTCACTACTAACAATTCATGATAAAATTCTGCCATCTGATATAAAGAATAATCTTCATCTAAATATGGTGGTATAGACTGGGGCTGTGGCTCAGTGGTAGAGGTTCTGCCTAGCATGTGTGAGGCACTGGGTTTGATCCTCAGCACCACATAAAGTTACATAAATAAAATAAAGGTATTGTGTCCGTCTATAACCAAAAAAATATTAAAAATAAATAAATAAATATGGCTTAATAAAATCACAATTCTTACTGGATGATTAACTTTGGGATGATTTTCATGCTTTTTCTTCATTTCTTCAAATTTAGATTCTTCTTCTTTTCTCTTTTCCTCATTCAGTGTTTTCAAATATTCTCTCCGTTCATGTTCCTTCATCATTTCATATTTTTTAAATTCTTCATGTCGAGTCTTGTCATAGTGTTCCAGGTCACTTGTTGCCTAGGATGCAATAATGAATTTAAATTAAATAAAGAAATGTATTTGAAAAGTATAAACAAAACCATTATTGAATATAGCACACTAACAGAAAAGGTAGTATAGGAGAGCAAAAAAAATGACTGGACTACTCTTTTTAAATTCTACCATTTTATTGGAGTCATTATGATTACCAGGGAATGTAACTGTTAGAAGAAAACTAGGAATTCAAAGCTAGTTTCGATTTTAGAAAATTCTCATAAGAAATATATAAGTTGATTTTAAAAAGAAGGAAGGGACTGTATCAATCTGTACAGTATAGAAAACCAGAATGGTTTCTAACCATTTCTCTAAATCTAATAACTGCTAGACTAGAACAGCTAGTTTGGTTAACTTTTTTATACATGAGAGGTCCATAAACTCTCACCCAAAATCCCTGAGGTCAGATGTGTTTTATAATTTTCCAGATTTTACACAGGGAATATGGCACATATACCATATAATGAGACATCCTACAATATCTATAATCAAAAATATTAGTATTTCTTTAATGAAAATCTATAATAGACTAAGTAGACTAAATTTAAAAATCCTCAAATAGCATTACTATAATTGGTTAATTCAAGTCAGGTTTCAGTCTTTACAGCTTTCTGGATTTTGAAATTGTGGATAAGGGATTATAGACCTGCATGTCCACATTAATATCTGCAATGATCAAGGTTAAGCTACCTCTCTTTAATGATACATATTCTAGCAAGTGTATAAAAGTTTTATTTCCAGGCACAGTGGTGCATGCCTGTAATCACAGTGACTCAGGAAACTGAGGCAGGAGATCAAAAGTTCAAAGCCAGCCTCAGCAAATTATTGAGGCCCTAAGCAACTTAGTGAGACCCTGTCTCAAAAAAATAAAAAGGGCTGGTGATGTAGCTCAGTGGTAAAGTGCCCCTGGGTTCAATCTCCAATACCAAAAAGAAAAAAAGTTTTACTTTTGCTTCATTGGGTTTACTTGCCAAATTACAAAACCTCAAAGGCAAAATAAGAACAATGTTTTTTGGAATTATTCTCACCGCTTTGATGAGCATATCTAAATCTGTGGATTCAAACTTGTCAGGATTCATATGGTTTAGGTGATCAAATTGTTTTAGAAGAGCTTGGTGGTCCATGCCTATATCTGAAAGAAAATGAGAAAATTGTAAATGATCAATTACTAGATGTTAGAAACATTAATATAAATGATATATGAGAAAAAAATCATATTCATTTTTATAGGATTTTATAAAAAAATTTAAAATTTTTAGAATAAGAACTCATATACACTTTTAGAATATTACACATATTGTTATTTTAGACAAAGGTAATGCCCTTGAATCTAAAATAGGATACAATTTAATATGCACATTTTAATGTCATATGCAGAAAGCCTAGCTATCAGCATAATTAACAGAAAACCTCTTTTATTATTTTAAAACTACTAGATATACCCTATTTTAAATTAGATAAACGCTAATATAGTACCCTCAAAGATTTAAGTAGCATTTCTGAAAAGTACTGTTCTAAAATTTATATAAAGGTGTTCTTTGCTGCTCCAATGAGTCCTTTGTAGAACATTAAAAATTAATTCAGGTAAATTCATTTGAATTATGACATTTAAAAAAATTTTTTTTGACAATGGACCTTTATTATTTACTTATATGTGGTGCTGAGAATTGAACCTTGTGGCTCACATGCTAGGCAAGTGCTCTACCCCAAACCACAAGCCCAGCCCCCCTAAATTATGACATTTTTAACGAAACAACAAATATTATTCTTTGAAAGAAATTTTTAAACACTAAATGAACTGGTAAGGTGATTGGATTATTTTAATTGTATTATAGAACTGATTGGGTTCAGGTATTGATGTTGGAAATCCAGGTTTTCACATAAGAAGAAGGAATATACAAATATGGAAAGATGGAGGACATGAAAAAATTCTGTGAAAATGGATGGGAATTAGAACTCAGGATTTCTACAATATGTACATGCAACATGTATACTGCATTTGTTTCACATGTATATGAATGTGTATGTGTAGACATATATATGTGTGTACATATATGTATATATGTATGTATTTCTTACATCTGATGAAAGTGCAAGAAGAAAATATATTCCAGTAACAAGGAGAATACCTACTGCTGGCTTTTGATCTATAATACCATTCTCCATTAAAAATAACCAGGGCAGCCAGGCGCGGTGGCACATGCCTGTAAACCCAGCACTTGGGAAGCTGAGGCAGGAGGATCAGGAGTTCAAAGCCAGCCTCAGCAACTTAGCGAGGCCCTAAGTAGCTCAGTGAGACCCTGTCTCTAAATAAAATACAAAATAGGGCTGGGGATGTGGCTCAGTGGTGGAGTGCCCCTGGGTTCTATCCCCAGTACCAAAAAAAAAAAAAAAACCAGGGCACCAGACACAGCAGCAAGCTTCTGTAATCCCAGCAATTTGGAAAGCTGAGGCATGAGGATCACAGTTAGAGGCCAGCCTAGGCAACTTAGCAGACCATGTCTCAAAATAAAAAACCAAAAGGGGTGGGATGTAGTTCAGAGGTAAAGTGCCCCTGGATTCAATTCCAGTACTGGGGGTAGGGAGGAAAACAGGACTCCTCCAAGAAACAGCTGATTCCAGGGCTTAGGAAAAGGTAAGTACAAAATAAGCTTGGAACATATTATGATGTCAGAAAGTAAAGAACTGCTAAATGTAATTCAGTCAAGCCTTCACTAAATTCCTAGTATGGCATTGTATTAGGAGTTTAACTTACAAAGAAAAAATTTGTTATAGGCTTAACCCTAAAAAAGATAGACAGTGAAACATGAAAACATGCCTAACTTCACTTAAAATAAGAAAAATACACATTTAAAACTGCACTATGAAACCATCTAACAGAACTGCAAAATTCAGAATTATTGCTAATGGGTATATGTACTGGTTCAGCTTCCACAGAGGTAAAAGTGGGAAGAGCTATCAAAATTACAAACATAAATAGCTTTTGATTTAGCTATTTCACTGTGAGAAAAATATCCTACAGATATCTTATATGGAACATAGTGATACACATACAAGAATGTTCACTGGAAATAACCCATATGTCCATCAACAGGGGCCTGATGCCAGGTGTAGCGGTCCACACCTGTAATCCCAGCCACTCAGGAGCCTGAGGCTGAAGAATCATAAGTTGAAGTCCAGCCTGGGCAATTCAGTTAGACTCTTTTTCAAAACAAAATAAAAGGAAGTCTTAGAATGTAACTCAGTGGTAGAAAGCTTGCCCAGCATGCATGAGACCCTAGGGTCAATCCCCAGTGCTACAAAAGAAATTAAAAATTAAAAAACTACAGACCTGGTTAAATATATCCATATAATGCCCCTGTTTTTAAAAAAAGGTAAAAATGGTCTCCATGTACTAATACAGAATTATAATTCGAAATGTTTATAAGGGGCTGGGACTGTAGCTCAGTGCTAGAGCACGTGCCTTACATATGTGAGGCACTGGGTTCGATCCTCAGCACCACATAAAAAAAAAGATAAAAAAAAGTTTCATAAAAGGAAAAATACAGCACAAAAAGTGTACTATATGCTAGTTTCGGGGGAGTTTTGGTTTGTTTTTGTGGTGCTGGGGATCAAACCCAGGGCCTCATGCATGCTTGGCAAGCTCTCTACCATTGAGCTCCAAACCCCTATCTGCTACCTTTTATATAAAAGGAGCTTTTAGGGCTGGAGTTGTGGTTCAGTGGAAGAGTACTCACTTAGCATGTGTGAGGCACTGGGTTCGATCCTCAGCACTGCATATAAATAAATAAAATCAAGGTCCATCAACAAGTAAAAAATATTAAAAAAAAAAAAGAGCTTTTAGCCAGGTGCAGTGGGCATGCCTGTAATCCCAGATACCCAGAAGCCTGAGGCAGTAAAATCACAAATTTAAGGACAAACTAAGCAATTTAGCAAGATAAAATAAATATTCAAAAATAAAAATAAAATATTGCCGGGCATGGTGGTGCACGCGTGTAATCCCAGCACTTGGGAGGCTGAGGCAAGAGGATCGTGAGTTCAAAGCCAGCCTGAGCAACTTAGTGAGGCCCTAAGCAGCTCAGTGAGACCCTGACTCTAAATAAAATACAAAATAGGGCTGGGGATGTGGCTCAGTGGCCAAGTGTCCCTGAGTTCAATCCCCGGTTCCAAAAATAAATAAATAAATAAAATAAAATAAAATACAAAATAGGGCTGTGATATGGCTCAGTGGTTGAGTGCCCCTGGGTTCAATCCCTGGTACCAAAATAAAATAAAATAAAATAAAATAATAAAATAAAATATTAAAAAAAGGCTTGGGATGTAACATAGCAATAGAGCACTTGTCTGGCATGCACAGTGCTCTGGGTTTAATCCCCAGTACCATTAAATAAATAAACTTACCTTTATTTATGTTTGTTTATATAAGAATAAAGAACCTCAAGAAGGACAGTATTAGAGGACATTGGGAACTAATAGGGAACAAAAATACAAAGTAGATTTTTGCTCTGTACTTTCTTAGGCTTTCTAGTTTTAAACCATGTGAACGTGATACCCACTTCAAAAATTATTCCCCCAAAAATCCTACAAATTCTTCTTTAAATTATCAGAAATTTTAGTTCATAAATTATGAATCAATAAGAAAATATTCAAAAATTTCCTAAGTCACATCAGAATCTCTGCATTTTTAACAAGCTTGCCAAGTGATCCTTAAGCAATCTGAAGTTTATGAACCACTATACCAAGTCAGGTGTGGTGGCACACACCTGCAATCTCAGCAACTTGGGAGGCTGAGGCCTGAGGATTACAAGCACAAGGCTAGCCTTGGCAATTCATTGAGACCCTGTATAAATAAATAAACAAAGCAGACTGGGATGTAGCTCAATGGTAAACCACCATGGGGGTCAAAATGACCAAAAAATAAAAAAATTTTAAAAAAAAGATGTTTTAACCACAATCAACCACCCTGAAGGGCATAGCTAACATATGAAGGGCATGTCACAGTACACATGAACACTGACTGCTTCACCTCCAAGGACCAGAAGGATCTCCCATTGGCCAAATCTAGCTCTTTGAGTTTGAATCATAATTAGAAAGGCCATTTTGCAATAATAAAGGAAATTGACCCATTTCGTCACTTATTACTTTTGTAATTTTATTTTTTACATTTAAATTTTTGATTCTTGTACACATATTTTGATGCAGAATAGAGGACGGATCCTACTGTAGCCTTTCCCAAAGAGCTGCATCCATATTTTAAGTTTTTTTTCTCTTTAGGTTCATTCAAATGATGGTTTATAGTACTAGATTTCCTAATAGAAAGTCAATCTTGCATTCCTAAAATGAATTTACTTGCTACACATTATGGTTTGGACGTGAGGTATCCCCCCAAAAGCTCACATGTGAGACAGTGCAAGAAAGTTCAGAGAAGAATTGATTGGGTTGTAAGAGCCTGAACCCAATCAGTGAGTTAATTCCTGATGGGATTAACTCAGTGGTAACTGGAGGAAGTGGGGCATTGAGGGTGTGGTTTGGGGGTATATGTTTTGTATCCTGCAGTGGAGTCTCTGGCTCTGCTTCTTGATCACCATGTAAGCTGCTTCCCTCTGCCATACTATTCCGCTATGATGTCCTACCTCACCTTGATCCCTAAGGAATGAGCCTGCTGTCTATGGATGGAGACCTCAGAAACCATGAGCCCTCAAATAAACTTTTCCTTCTCTACAGTTGTTCTGGTTGAGTCCTTTTGGTCATAGCAATAAAAAAGCTGACTAAAACACTTATATAAGACTATATTCTTGAGCTGAGGGTTTAGCTCAGAGGTAAAGCGCTTGCCTAGCATGCATAAGGCCCTGGGTGTGATCACCTGTGCTACAAAACTATTGTATTCTTTGCGATACAATAATTTTGGTTTTCCAGAACAATACAGAAAAAGAATATGGAAGCTTTCATTTTCTGTGCCCAACAACAGTTGAGATAGCATTGATAATCTGCTTTTTAATGGTTTGATAGAATTCCCTTATGATACTAGTTATTTTTTGTTTTGTTTTGTTTTGTGTTTTTTAGTACTGGGGATTGAACCCAGGCATGCTTTACCACTAAGCGATATCCCCATTCCTTTTTATTTTTTATTTTGAGATAGGGGCTCACTAAATTGCTCAAATTTGCAACCCTCCTGCTTCAGCCTCTGGAGGCATGCACTACTGTGCCCATGAGGGCCTAGTGATTTTTGTGGGGTTAGCTCTCTGACAATTGTTCTATTCCATATATAGAATTATTCTAATTAGATTTTGTTTCCTTTGATGTCACTTTTCCTCTTTTAAATCAGTGGCTTAATTCATTACTCTTCGTTCTTTCTATTGATAAAATAATTTAAGGCTAACAATTTAAATTTTCATGTTTGTTTGTTTGTTTGTTTGTGTGGTACTGGGAATTAAACCCAGTGCCTCACACATGTTAGGCAAGTGCTCTACCACTGATCCACATCCCCACCCCTTTCTTTTAAAAAATTATTTTGTGAAAGGGTCTTGCTAAATTGCAAAGGCTGGCTGCACTTGCAATCCCCCTGCCTCAATCTCTCAAAGGCTGGGATTATTGGTAGGTACCACTGCATGGGTCTTCATTTGGATTTTTTGAATGATATGCTGTCTATTCAAACAATTAAATTAAATCTTAAAAATTATGAGATATCAAATTAACACATACAATTTTGGCAAGCAGAACATGACATGTCTCATTAAACTGACCTCAACAACCAAAGACTGAAATTTTCCTACCTTCTAACACTTACCCTGAAGGGAATCCATTTTAGCTTTAATCAGCATTCTTAACCTTCCTACTTCTTGCCTTTTCAGTTCATCAAGTTTTGTCCTCACATGGTGACTTACTAAATCCAGCTCTTTGCTTAGCCTACCACTCTATCAACAAAATGAATAAGTCAGCTTTATTCATCACATTCAATTTTTAAATCATATGCAACATATTTTAAAAAGGGTTATAATAATTAGTGGTGAACACTTTGACTAGTTTAGATAAATTTACCTAATTATAATTAAAAAACATCTCAGAAAAGATTCAGTCTGTAGTTCTAAATATCAATGTCTAAAAAAAAAGAAATCACATAATTTAGAAAAGTACATTTAAAGCAAAAAATAGAAACTCAAAAAGATGAATGTAAAATGGTGCAGCCACTTTGGAAAATAAGTCTGGAAGGTCCTCAAAAAATTAAAATCAAAGTTATCACATGAGCCAACAATTCCATTCCTAGGTACACTTAAGAGAACTGAAAACATAATAACTTAAACATAAATGTTCATAGCAGCATTATTCATGTGAACCAAATGAAATATAAACAACTCAAATGTTCATAACTGATGGATAAATAAAACATAAGACAGTTCTTCCTTAGTGGCCATGGGGGATTGATTCCAGGACCCTAAATGGATACCAAAATCCTCAGATGTTTAAATCCCTTATTCAAAATAGCATAACATTTGCATATGGGGTTTCATTCTTTATTTTTCAAATCCTTATGTTAAGAGCTTGACTTTCAATAGATTGAAGCGTGAGAGCTGCTCTCCTACACAGAAAACCCCAATCCAGAAGCCAGGTTACCCATGAAAGAAAGAACAAACTGTGCGAGCTTTGCGTGTCTGGCGATCCAGTCACACCCCATTTCCCAGGAGGAAGGGCTTTCTGCAGGCGACCATGGACCATGTCCCCTCCCCCAGGGGGTGGGGCGGGGCGCAGTGGTGGTGAGGTCCTATCTTACACCTTTGAACAGCTTCCTGCAGTCCTCAAATCATAATCTAAGCCCCTTTACCTGATCTACATGATCTGCCCCATGACTATTTCCAACCTAGTATTTTGGCCATTCATGGCTTCCTTCCCAATCTGGGATTCAGGAACAGGTGCTACCTCCAGTTTTCTAGGTACTTCTTGTCTCTGTACCCTTGTACCATTGCCTAGAATATCATCCAATCTGTCTTCTTTCTAGGTACTTCATTCTGGCATACTCTCTACCAAGAAGAAATGACTTCCCACCTTCCCCCACTGCTTCATATTGGATTACACGTCTGTCCTCTACATCTCTATAACTCAACATCCATCCATCCATCTATCCCTCCAGATAATCAGTTTCTAAATGTGATTTTCCCCTAAGTGTTCCTTAAGGGCTAGGAATAAGCCTCATCTTTGTATGTCCAGTATTTAGCTCGGAGTCCAACATGCTCAAATGTTTGTTAAGCAAGTATTTAGTTACATTTACCTTTATTTCTTCTATGTCTGCTTTCTGGAGCTTTTCTCTGAAATGTTTATCTGTTTCCAGCACATCAATCACTTGCTTAAGATATTCATCATAATAAAGTCCAGTATCCTTCAAATTAAAAAATAAATGGTAATACTTCTGAAAGTTTTTCCATGTCTGAATCTTTTTTTTTTTTTTTTTTTTTTTTTTTGGTACTGGGGGATTTAACCCAGGGATGTGCTATCACTGAGTTATATCCCCTAGCCCTATTTTACTTTCTATTTTGAGACAGGGTCTCACGAAGTTGCTTAAGCCCTCCTTAAATTGCTGTGACTGGCCTTGAACTTTTGATCTTCCTGGGATACCAGGCATGCACAAGTATGTCCACCTTAAAGATATCAACCTTTAAAAAGCAATTTTCAGGAAAATGGCACTAAGAAATATCTACTTTGATATTTCAACTATAGAGGTTAAAAAGCTGTATTTCTTAGAGTTTTATATCTGAACTATTATCATGTTACTATAACATACAGATACATCTCTTCTATGGTTTAAACAAGGAAGATTTAACCAGTAATATGAACTGGTTTCTTCCCATTGTCATCTGTTTGTCCTTTGAAAACAACAGTATTTTCCTGTATAGTTAGCTTGACATTGGAAATGTATTGATTAATTCTTCTATGTACTAATTACATTAAATAAACATTGGCTAATGTTAAACAGCATATGCCTGTCACATACTCTTTTTACTGCTATTTCAGAAATATAGCCTAAAGGTCCAATTTTACAAGTAATAAATATTTGCAATATTTTATTTATAATCTTCCCATTTTACTTCAGTTAGCTATCATTTCATTTCATTTAGTTATAATTCCACCCACTTCACTTACTGGTGGTTCTATCTTTGCACTTTCCACAGGTTGAGTGTTTTGTATTTTTGTCTTGTCGATGTCTATAGGTACAGCTTCAAGAGCGATCAGTAGACACATAGCTGAGAGAAAATAATACTGTAGTAGGCTGGTCCTCCACCTCATCTGAAATACAAGAATAATTATAGTCAAGTCCTGAAAAGGTGTTTTAAAACTATATATGGGATTCCCAATGTCACATTAATAATATTCAATGTGAAAGGTTTATTGATACAACAAAAAAATTCTAGGAAAAGGGCAAAAATAATTACAACTTGTCAAAAATAATGCTTAAAATATATTACTAAAGAAAATCAGGGGAGAGAGATTTTCAGTCAAAATTAAAAAGACAGAACTAAAATTTTAAAGTTCAAACTATATAAGAAAACACTTGGCTTATAAAAACTCCAAATAAAGATGGTAATGAGGAACCCAATTTATAAAAAAAAAAAAAAGCTCAAGATGAGAAAAAAAGGATTAAAAACTCTTTTCCCCAATTATATTAGAGGGTCAAAATTATTTCTGTATATGCTTAATTTAGTTTCAACCAAATTTCAAAAATAAATTGTTTTATGAACATCAATTAAGAGAAATAAATAACTAACTACAAATATTCTTTTTAACCTTATTAATTATTCTGTCACAACCAATGATCATTTGGTAAAGATCTTTTTAGTCTATAAGTTTTCAAATACGTAGGTCAATAAAATATTAAGTAGGATATACTGAGGCTGAAACAAGTAACATTAGCTTTCTTATTCTCACAATATTCAAATTTTATTGATTCAGTTTCCATTCCACAAGAATCTTAGTAACTCCAGAAGGTCTACTACAAAAATTAGAATAAATACCTCCTATTAAATTGATTTTATACATATAAACTTACAATAGGGTTCAAGTCAATAATAATATCCTGAGTGTGTAGTTTAGTGGTAGAGCACTCCTAGCATGTGAGGCCCTCCCAGCTAAAACAAAAAGGCCTAATCATCAATCTGGAATGTGCATTATGTAACTTAGAGTCTCCCAAAATTAACAAGTCATGGACTTTACTTATTTTTTTTTTTTTTAAGGTAACATGTTCTTACATAGGTCACAAAATTTGGAAAAGAATACAAAACCCCAGTCAGGCATAGTAGCACACATCTGTAATCCCAGCCATTTGGGAGGCAGAGGCAAGAGGATTACAAGTTCAAGGCTACCCCCCAGCAAGTTAACAAGGCCCCAGCAACTTAGTGATACCCTGTTTCAAAACTAAAAAACAAACTAAAAAAATTAAAAACTAGGTGTGTAGCTCAATGGTAAAGCACCCCTGGGTTCAATCCCCAGTACCCAAAAGAAGGAAAAGAAAGGAATACATAACCTCATTTTCATACCACACCCTAGATGGTACTCACACTGAATACACTGACGGAAAGTGATGCATTTTACAAATAAAGAAATCAATAATCAAACTGATTGCCTTTATAGTACATTGTCTTTTCATTAATAAAACCATTAAGACATTTCAGCAATTTCTACAGCAATTTTTAGCATCTTTATTGAGATAAACGTCACATGCCATAAAATTCATATGATTTGTCTAATCTATGAAGACACTGCTCAGAGTTTAGTTCTCCAGCCTCTCAGATCAGATCCCCCTGGAGCTGACTGTGAGGAATACCAATTCTCACGCTCTACTCAAGGGCTCAGGGATGGGGCTCAGAAATCTTCCAACAAACGTTCCAGGTGATTCCTATGTACACAGAAGTGTAGGATTCATCTTCTCTAGGACACTGGTTCCTCAAGCTTAATTGTTGTGAGTAAATGTCTTTCATGATGAATGATTAACTCCATGACGCTAAATAGGATTTCATTTTTGTAAGACTTTCAGAGCCTGTGATAAGGTACCTACCACACATTCTGAACCTCTAATAGGATGGTTTCTTTGTGTCAGACTAACCACTATGAATCACCTCCTCTTCCCTCTTACATAGGTCACAAAATTTGGAAAAGAATACAAAACCCCAGTCGGGCGTAGTAGCACACATCTGTAATCCCAGCCATTTGGGAGGCAGAGGCAAGATAGGTACAGCTTCAAGAGCGATCAGTAGACACATAGCTGAGAGAAAATAATTCTGTAGTATTATTATTGTATGATTATTTTTTATGACATCAGAGGTTCATTTCTCATTCATGCTTTATGCCCACACATATAGGAGTGTGTTTTGGTTTTGGTACTTTTGAGATGTAACTCATATAGGCCATGAAATTTACCCTTTTAAGTGATACAACTCAGGCTATCTTTAGCATATTTACAAGGATATGTAACCATTTTTACTAATTTTCAAACATTTCATCACCCTGAAAAAGAAACCCTATACTCAATAGGAGTCACTACCAATTCCCCCTCCTCCCCAACCCCCTGGTAGCTACTACTATACTTTTTGTCTGTATAGAATTGCCCATTCTGGACATTTCATGGAATATACAATACATTTCATGGAATTATACAACACATAGCCTTTTGTGTCTGGCATTTGTCACTAGCAGTATGTTTTTAGGGTTCAACTATGCTGGAACATGTACCAGGACTTCATCCCTTTTCAGAGCTGAACAGATATTCCATTTTATGTATATACCACATTTATCAGTTGGTAGACATTTATGTTGTATCTACTTTCAGGATGTTTTAAATAATGCTACAGTGAACAGTAAGGTTTAAGCTATCATATTAGTATGTTTTCAATTCTTTTGATTATATACCTTTAGGAGTAAAATTGCTGGATTAATTTCCTAACTCCACGTGTTTAACTTTTTGAGGAACTGCCAACTGTTTTCCAAAGTGGCTATACCATTTTATATTCCCATCAGTAATATAAGAGGGTTCTCATTTTTCCACATCCTCCCATCTATTCTTGTCCCTTTTGCTGTTTTTCACTTTTCTGTCACATCTACCATAAATAAGAAGCCAAGACAAGAGAGAAATGTGCCTTTATATATAACTGTGTATGTGAATGTCTCCTGACAATACCTCAAAGTGACAAAACAAAGAGTCTCTCTAATCCAAAACACTGACAGAATTTATGATTCATAAGCATTGATTGATCCTTGTGCTTATTTTAACAATAAAAACCATCTATTTAGTGTTTCCGATGCATCAAGCAATACAATAAACATTTTTTTACATTAACTCATTTAAGTCTTAAGACTACCCTGTAAAACAAATATTATCACCCCCATTTTAAAGTACAAGAAACCCTACAGCCTAAAAAGCCTGATCTGGGTCACAGGGCAGTTAAGTCATACAAAGTTTAGACTTGGGAGTGACTGATGCCAAAGCTTAAGTCTGCTTTTAAGCAGTGGTTCCCAAAGAGTGGAGTTCCCAGGCCATTAGCATCACCAGGAATTTGTTAGAAATGCAAACTCTCAAGGTTTATTCCAGACCCAAATCAGGGACTCTGGGGCTATGGGCCCCCACAATCTGTCTTTTAACAAGTCCTGTGGGTGATTGTAATACATGCTGAAGTTTCAAAAGTACTGCCATGGAACATACTGCCTTCCCTTGTTCTAATATTTATAGACCTCATTTAAAATGAGAGATAAGGAGACTGCTTATGTCAAAAGGAAATTTTGGATCCCTAAGGAATAAAAAGTGCATGTGTGTGTATGCTGGTGATTAAACCCAGGGCCTCTAGGCCTGGTAGGCAAGTGCTCTTCCACTGAGCTATATTCTAAGCCCTTTTTTTTTTTGGTGGTGGTACTGGGGATTGAACCTAGGGCCTTGTGCTTGCAAGGCAAGCACTCTACCAACTGAGCTATATCCCCAGCCCCCCCCCTCCCCAGCCCTTTTTATTTTGATACAGGGTCTGAGTTATCTAGGATAGCCTCAAACTTGTGATCCTCTTATCTCAGCCTCCAGAGTAGCTGGAATTACAGCTGGGCACCACCATGGCCAGCAGAAAATGACTTTTTATACCTAACAGTAAGGCAGATTAAATTGTAGTCTATACTATCTAATTTTAGCTACATCACTCACTATGTGAACAAGGGTGGGTCAATTAACTTTCTCTACTTCAGTTTTCTCATTTTAAAAACAAAGATTTTTTTTTTAATAAGAGAGCTTCACTTAACCTCAGTTTTTGTTAAGTGCTTAAATTCTAGCTAGTATCTATTTTTTAAGTATAGATCTTTTCTATTGCCTATTCAGAAATATTAATAAAGTTGTTTGTATTCACACCAATGATTTAAAATGATTAATTTGTAAGATCAATAAATGCCTTTAAACTAAACTTGCATATTTGGCAAGTTTAAAATTACATTAGCAAAGGAAGAAACAGATGTGGGAGTTGAGACAGGAACGTTAATTTTAACAGTAACAAAAATCAGCATCCAAGGAAAGTTCCCATCAAGATACAATGACAAAAAGAAATAAAGCCAAGAAAGTTTCACACTTTGGAAACAAGCTGTGAAGCATTATAACCTCTGATCAAACTTATACCTTCTTCTGTGGAAATAGAAACAAAACCTGGTTTAGAGGTTGTCAAACCTGCATTTCATTCAATTTCATTGTCAAAAGAGAACAAATTGGTACTGTTATTTCAAAACCAAAAGCTATTTCATTTTTGATAATTTTTGAGGACAAAAGACTGATTTTAAAAGAGCAAATTGTTTGTTTTAAAGTCAAATACAATAGGACTAATAAATAACAAATATAGCCAAGAGCAAAAAGACACATATGACTCAATTGATATGAAATGCCCAAAATAGGTAAGTTCATAGAGGAAGAAATTAGATTACTGATTGCTTAGGACTATTGGTAGGAAAGGGAGAAAAAATAAATATGTGCTAATGGACAGAAACTCCAAGAATTATGGGATAACATGAAAAGATCAAATTTAAGAATAATCAGGATAGAGGAAGGCACAGATATACAAACCAAAGGAATGAACAATCTATTCAATGAAATAATATCAGAAAATTTCCCAAACTTGAAGAATGAAAATCAAATACAAGAGGCTTACAGAACACCAAATGTACAAAATTACAACAGACCCACACCAAGGCACATTATAATGAAAATGCCCAGCATACAATAAGGATAGAATTTTAAAGACTGCAAGAGAGAAGTATCAAATTACATATAGGGGGAAACCAATTCAGATATCAGCAGATTCTCAACCCAGACGCTAAAAGCTAGAAGATCCTGGAACAACATATACCAAGCTCTGAAAGAAAATGAATGCCAACCAAGAATCTTCATATCCAGCCAAACTAAGCTTCAGATTTGACGATGAAATAAAAGCATTCCATGATAAACAAAAACTAAAAGAATTTACAAACAGAAAGCCTACACTACAGAACATTCTCAACAAAATACTTCATGAGGAGGAAATGAAAAATAAGAATGACACGTCTATTCAACATTGTGCTGGAAATGCTAGCCAGAGCAATTAGACAGACCACAGAAATTAAAGGTATACGAATACAAAAAGAAGAACTCAAGCTGTCACTATATGCTGATGACATGATCCTATATTTAGAGGATCCAAAAAACTCCATCAGGAAACTTTTAGACCTAATTAATGAATTTAGCAAAATAGCAGGATATAAAATAAACACACATAAATCAAATGCATTTATCTACATAAGCGATGAGTCATCTGAAAATGAATTGAGGAAAACAACCTTTTACAAAATAGCCTCAAATAAAATAAAATACTTGGGAATCAATCTAACAAGAGAGGTAAAAAACCTCTACAACAAAAACTACAGAACATTAAAGAAAGAAATTGAGGAAGACCTTAGAAGATGGAAAGATCTTCCATGTTCTTGGATAGGTAGAATCAATATGATCAAAATGGCCATACTTTCAAAGATGTTGTATAAATTTAACACAATTCCAATAAAAATTCCTATGACATTCCTCGCAGAAATAGAAAAAGCAATCATGAAATTCATATGGAAGAACAAAAGACCCAGAATAGCCAAAACAATCCTGGGCAGGAGGAATGACACAGGAGGTATCACAATACCAGATCTTAAACTCTACTACAGAGCAATAGTTATAAAAACAGCAGGGGTATTGGCACCAAAATAGACACGTAGACCAAAGGTACAGAATAGAAGACCCAGAGACAAACCCACGAAAATACAGTTATCTCATACTAGACAAAGGTGCCAAAAACATACAGTGGAGAAAAGATAGCCTCTTCAACAAATGGTGCTGGCAAACCTGGAAATCCATATGCAATAAAATGAAATTAAACCCCTATCTCTCACCCTGTACAAAACTCAACTCAAAATGGATCAAGGATCTAGGAATTAGACCTGAGACTCTTCGCCAAATTGAAGAAATAATAGGCCCCAATCTTCTTCATATTGGCTTAGGACCAGACTTTCTCAACAAGACCACCAGAGCACAAGAAATAAAAGGAAGAATCAATAAATGGGATGGATTCAAACTAAAAAGATTTTTCTCAGCAAAAGAAACAATCAAGAATGTGAAAAGAGAGCCTACAGAGTGGGAAAAAATCTTTTCCACACACACCTCAGACAGAGCACTGATCTCCAAAATTTATAAAGAACTTACAAAACTTTACACCAAAAATGCAAAGAGCCCAATCAATAAATGGGCTAAGGAACTGGGCAGACACTTCACAGAAGAAGATACACAGGTGATCAAGGAATACATAAAAAAGTGCTCATCATCTCTAGTATTTAGAGATATGCAAATTAAAACTACCCTAAGATTTCATCTAACTCCAATTAGAATGGCTATTATCAGGAATACAAGCAATAACAAGTGTTGGCGTGGATGTGGGGAAAAAGGCACACTTGTACATTGCTGGTGGAGTTGCAAATTGGTGCAGCCACTTTGGAAAGCAGTATGGAGATTCCTCAAAAAACTTGGAATGGATCCACCATTTGACCCAACTATCCCACTCCTCGGTTTATACCCAAAGGTCTTAAAATCAGCAAAATATAGGGATGCAGCCACATCTATGTTCATAGCTCCTCGATTCACAATAACTAGATTGTGGAACCACCCTAGATGCCCTTCAATTGAGAATGGATAAAGAAACTGTGGTATATATACACAATGGAATATTAGCCATAAAAAAGAATAAAATTATGGCATTTGCTGGTAAATGGGTGGAGTTGGAGAATATCATGCTAAGTGAAATAAGCCAAGCCCAAAAAACCAAAGGCCGAATGTTTTCTCTGATCAGTGGATGCCGATACATAATGGGGCAGGGGGATCATGGGGGGGATAGGAAAGAATGGAGGAAGTATGAATGGTGTGGAGGAAAATGGGACGGGAGGGGAAGGGGGAAGGAAAAATAGTAGACTGAGACAGACAGCATTACCCTATGTATATGTAAGAATATATGAACTGTGCGAATTAAAAAATAAATAAATAAAATAAAAATAATAAAGCTAATATATATTATATTAATTAGTATAATTATATCATTATTATTATTAAGATTTTACATGTGTTCCATATCTGGAAAAATGGAACAAAATGAGCTAATAGTAAATATCTATTATGCCTTAAAAAAAAAAAGAAAGAAAGAAAGAAAGAAAGAAAGAAAAATAAGAATGAAAGCCAGCAAAGGGAGGAAGCATACTAACGGAAAAGCTAATCAAAGGAGAAACCAATTCAAGTTAAAAATCAAAAATAAGCCAAAATGACCTGGAATACAAATCATATCTAAATAATAACCCTGAATGCTAATGACCTAAGCTCATTAATCAAAAGACATAGATTGCAGCCAGGCGTGGTGGTGCACGCCTGTAATCCAAGCGACTTGGGAGGCTGAGTCAGGAGGATCGCGAGTTCAAAGCCAGCCTCAGCAACTTAGCGAGGCCCTAAGCAACTCAGTGAGACCCTGTCTCTAAATAAAATACAAAATAGGACTGGGGATGTGGCTCAGTGGTGGAGCGCCCCTGGGTTCAATCCCCAGTACCAAAGGGGAAAAAAATAAAGACATAGACTATCAGACTGAGTTTAAAAAAAGACCAAACAATATGCTGCCTTCAAGAGACTCATCTCATAGGAAAAGACATCCAGTGATTGAAGGTGAAAGGATGGGAAAAAACATCATACACACGGAATGCATAAAAAAGCAGGGGTTTCCACCCTCATATCAGATAAAGTGAACTTCAAGCCAAAGTTAGAAGGGAAAAAGAAGGACATTTCATGATGCTTAAGGGAAGCATACATCAACAAGACATAACAATCATAAATATATATGCCCCAAATGATGGAGCATTTATGTACATCAGACAAACCCATCTCAATTTTAGGAATCAAAAAGACCACAACACAATAACACTGGGTGACTTTAACGTACCTCTCTCACCACTGGAGAGATATTCCAAACAAAAATTGAACAAAAAAAACTACAGAACTCAGTAACACAATATTTAGACGTAACAGACATATATAGAATATTCCATCCATCAAGGAGCCAATACACTTTTTTCTCAGCAGCACATGGATCCTTCTCTGAAACAGACCACATGTTATGCCACAAAGCAACTCTTAGCAAATATGAAAAAAATAGAGATACTACCCTGCATTCTATCAGATCATAATAGAATGAAATTAGAAATCAATGATAAAACACAGAAGCTACTCAAATGCCTGGAGACAAAATAATACACTATTGAATGATGCATGGATAGCAGAAGACATCAGGAAGGAGATAAAAAAAATTCTTAGAGGTAAATGAGAATGCCAATATAACGTATCAAAATCTCTGGGACACTATGAAAGCAGTACTAAGAAGAAAATTCATTGCATTGAGCTCATTCATTAAAAAAATAAAAAGTCCTGCAAGAGGGCACAACCACTGCACTGGTTTTGCATTTTCAGGAGGCAGTCGCTCCGAGACCTCACACTTCTCCTTGGCCAACTGGAGGAAGAGGTGGCCCACACCCTTTAAAGCCACATCATCACGGTCAAAATAGTTGCCCTGAAAAAAGTAGGTGTAGGAGGCACCCTCAAGCATGAGTAGGAGGCTCTGGAGTACAGTAGCCTTTGATGGGACTCCTTTGCATCTCCTGGCATCAGGGCTTCAGTCTGAGCCTCTCCCTCTAACCCCTAGGCAGCTTTTTAACCAGCGTGGAGCCCCTCCCAAGACTTGGACCAAATAAAAATAAAACTTTTTCCAGAAAAAGAAAAAAAAAAAGAGTCAACAAACAAATGACCTAACATTATATCTCAAAGCCCTAGAAAAAGAACAGATCAATACCAAAAGTAGTAGAAGACAGGAAATAATTAAAATCAGAGCTGAAATCAATGAAATTGAAATAAAAGAAACAATTCAAAAAACCAACAAAAAGGTGGTTCTTTGAAAAAATAAACAAAATTGATAAACCCTTAGTCACACTAATATAGAGGACAGAGAAAATTCAAATTACTAAAATTCATGATGAAAAGGGAAATATCACAATGGACACTTGAAATTTAAGATAATTAGAAGCTACTTTGAAAATCTGTACTCCAACAAAATAGAAAATCTTGAAGATATCCACAAATTTCTAGAAATATGATTTACCCAAACTAAATCAGAAGAACATCCATAATCTAAACCAATCAATTTAAAGCAAAAAAACAGAAGATACCACTGGGTGTGGTGGTGCACACCTGTAATCCCAGCGACTTGGGAGGCTGAGGCAGGAGGAGCAAGAGTTCAAAGTCAGCCTCAGCAACTTAGCGAGGCCCTAAGCAACTCAGTGAGACCCCGTCTCTAAATAAAATACAAAATAGGGCTGGGGATGTGGCTCAGTGACCAAGTGCCCCTGAGTTCAATCCCCGATTCCAAAAAAAAAAAAAAATCCACCTAAAATAGAAGATACCATTAAAAGCTTTCCAACCAAGAAAAGCCTGGGACCAGATGGATTCTCAGCCAAGCTCTACAAGACTTTCAAAGAACAACTAATACTAATACTCCTCAAAGTATTCCACAAAATAGAAAAGAGGAAACCCTTCCAAATTTATTCTATGAAAGTAGTATCACCCTGATATCAAAACCAGACACATCAAGGAAAGAAAACTTCAGACCAATATCCCTGATGAACACTGATGCAAAAAATTTTAACAAAATTCTGGTAAATCGCATATAAAACATAATAAAAGATAGTGTACCAAGCCGGGGATATAGCTCAGTTGGTAGAGTGCCTGTCTCACAAGCACAAGGCCCTATGTTCAATCCCCAGCACCACAAAAAAAAAAAAAAGAAAAAGAAAATAGTGTATCATGATCAAGTGGGGTTCATTCCAGGGATGCAAGGTTGGTTCAACATCCAGAAATCAATAAATGTAATTCATCACACCAATATACTTCAACTTAAGAATCATATGATCATTTCAATAATGCAGAAAAAGCATTTGATAAAATACAGCACCCCTTCATGTTCAAAACAATAGAAAAAATAGGAATAGTAGGAACATACCTCAACATCGTAAAGGTTATCTATGCTAAGCCCACAGCCAACACCCTTCTAAATGGAGAAAAACTGAAAGCATTCCCTCTAAAAACTGGAACAAGACAGAGATGCCCTCTTTCACCACTTCTATTCGCCATAGCCCTTGAAACTTTCGCCAGAGCAATTAGACAGATGAAAGAAATTAAAGAGAAAAAGGAAAATAGGAAAAGAACTCAAACTATCACTGTTTGCAGATGACATGATTCTATATTCAGAGGATCCAAAAAATTCCGCCAGAAAACTTCTGGAATTCATAAATGAATTCAGCAAAGTAGCAGGATATAAAATCAACACACATAAATCTAATGCATTTCTATTCATAAGTGATGAATCCTCTGAAAGAGAAATTAGGAAAACTACCCCATTCACAATAGCCTCAAAAACAAAACAAAACAAAACAAAAAAACAACTTGGGAATCAATCTAACAAAAGAGGTGAAAGAACTCTTCAGTGAAAACTACAGAAAGAAATTAAAGAAAACCTTAGAAGATGGAAAGATCTCCCATGTTCTTAGATAGGCAGAATTAATATTGTCAAAATGGCCATACTTCCAAAGGCACTACACAGATTTGATGCAATTCCAATTAAAATCCCAATGACATTCCACATAGAAATAGAGAAAGCAATCATGAAATTCATCTGAAAAAAAAAAGAGACCCAGAATAGCCAAAGCAATACTTAGCAAGAAGAGTGAAGCAGGAGGCAACACAATACAAGACCTTAAACTATACTACAGAGCTATAGTAACAAAAACAGCATGGTATTGGCACCAAAATAGACAGGTAGACCAATGGTACAGGATAGAAGAACAGAGACAAACCCTCATAAACACAGTTATCTCATACAAGACAAAGAGGCCAAAAGCACAATGAAGAAAAGACAGCCTCTTCAACAAATGGTGCTGGGAAAACTGGAAACCCACATGCAGCAAAATGAAATTAAAGCCCTCTCACTCTGCACAAAACTCAACTCAAAATGGATCAAGCACCTAGGAATTAGACCAGAGACCCTGCTCCAAACAGAAGAAAAAATGGGCCCAAATGTTCATCATGTGGGCTTAGAACCAAACTTCCTTAACAAGACTCGTAATACGCAAGCAGTAAAATCAAGAATCAATAAATGGGATAGATTCAAACTAAAAAGTTTTTTCTCAGCAAAGGAAACAATCAATAACGTGAAGAGAGAGCTTACGAAGTGGGAAAAAATCTTTACCACACACACTTCAGATAGAGCACTAATCTTCAAAATTTGTAAAGAACTCAAAAAACTTAACACCAGAAATACAAATGACCCAATCAATAAATGGGCTAAGGATCTGAGCAGACACTTCACAGAGGATATACAATCAATCAACAAATATATGAAAAAATGTTCAACATCTCTAGTAATTAGAGAAGTGCAAATCAAAATTACTCTAAGATTTCATCTCACTCCAATTAGAATGGCAATTATCAAGAATATAAACAACAATACATGTTGGTGAGATATGGGGAAAAAGGTACACTCATAC
Source organism: Glaucomys volans (assembly GCA_020662805.1). Classification (NCBI taxonomy): domain Eukaryota; kingdom Metazoa; phylum Chordata; class Mammalia; order Rodentia; family Sciuridae; genus Glaucomys; species Glaucomys volans. Next base: position 85,394 of record JAJEJO010001889.1, on the reverse strand, counting down.
ATTGCTGGTGGGATTGTAAGTTGGTACAACCACTCTGGAAAGCAGTATGGATATTCCTTAGAAAACGTGAAATGGAACCACCATTTGACCCAGCTATTCCTATACCCAAGGACTTAAAATCAGCATACTAGAGTGAGGCAGCCATATCAATGTTTATGGCAGCTCAATTCATAATAGCTAAATTGTGAAACCAACATAGATGTCCTTTAATAGATGAGTGGATAAAGAAACTGTGGTATATATACACAATGGAATATTACTCAGCCTTAAATAAGAATAAAATTATGGCATTTGCAGGTAAATGGAAGCAGTAGGAGAATATTGTGCTAAGCAAGATAAGCCAAACCCAAAAAACCAAAGGCCAAATGTTTTCTCTGATAAATGGATGCTGATACATAATGGGGGGCCGCGAGGGTTAAGGGAAGAATGGAGGAATTTTGGATTGGGCAGAGGGGAATGAGGGGAGGGAAGGGACCAGGGGGGGTGGGAAAGATGGTAGAATAAGATGAACATCATTACCCTATGTATACATATGATTGCACAAATGGTGTAACTCTACATCATGTACAATCAGAGAAATAAAAAGTTGTACTCCATTTGTGTACAATGAATCAAAATGCATTTTGCTGTTGTGTACAACTAAACAGAAAAAATAATAAAATAAAATATTATAAAATTGTGATTGAAGCTGGCACAGTGGCACATGCCCATAATCACAGGTATTCAGGAGGCTGAGTCAGGAGGATCACAAGTTCAAAGTCAGCCCAGGCAATTTAGTAAGATCTGTCTCAAAATAAAATTTAAAAATGTCTGGGAATATAGATCAGTCATTGAGGCTTGCCTTATACACACTAAGCCCTGCATTCCATCCCGAGTACTACAACAACGATAAATAAAATTGTATTTGGTCAAGTACCAATAACATATAGTCTTTACTGCCTATATATGCATGAATTTTTATGTCTTTATTTTATTTATTTGTTTATATATATATATATATATATATTTTTTTTTTAATGTGGTGCTGAGGATCAAACCCAGTGCCTCACACCTGCAAGGCAAGCACTCTACTATTGAACTACAACCCAGCCCTGAATTTTTTTATCATATTTATTCTTACCATCCTAACTTCAGAATTTCTGCATTATTAGTAGTTCCTTATTGTCATTTTAAATACTTCACAAGAAGATTAAGCTATAATTTGACATTAAAATGAAAAGTTATTTTGTAAGTACAGAAATTAAACACTCGTACTGGTGAAGCAAATGTTTGATGTTAAAATAACAACTTTATTTTCTCTTATAAAGGAATAAGTAAGTGGTTTACCAGACTCTAGACAGAAAGATACCCAATGAAGATGATGTCATGTTACATTTTGTTAACGAGAGCAACAGAATAACCTATTATCAGCAAAACAAAGCAAAGGAAGCCAACAGAAACACATTGTCTCCAAAAAAATTTCAAGGAACACAAACCTGATTTGATCAATTAATACACCATTAAGGCAAATGTCAGTATGTCAGAAACTTCCTAATAGTACTAAGTAGAACTTCCAACAACATGTAATTTAAGGGTGAGGTGGGCAGTCTCAGTTTAGTCAATAAGGAATGTCAACAAAATACTTAAGATGTTTTAGAAGACCTCAAAATAATACACTAACGCTAAAGCTACAAAAGAGATCAATAGAAGAGAATGGGTTATAAAACAGCATATCACTATAATACTATCATAAATACCTATTGGCCAAAAGTTGCTGCTATGCTAAATTTTAAACTGCAAAATAATTTCCCAACAATGTTACTGCATGCATTTTAAAAAATTTTAAAACCAGGTATGGTGTCACACACCTGTAATCCCAGCTACTCTGGAGGCTGACACAGAAAGATCTCAAGTTCAAGGCCAGGCTCAATAACTTAGCAAGACTCTGTCTCAAAAGAAAAAAAGGAGCCGGGCACAGTGGCGCACGCCTGTAATCCCAGCACTTGGGAGGCTGAGGCAGGAGGATCACTGGTTCAAAGCCAGCCTCAGCAACTTAGCAAGGCCCTATGCAACTCAGTGAGACCCTGTCTCTAAATAAAATACAAAATAGGGCTGGGGATATGGCTCAGTGGTGGAGTGCCCCTGGGTTCAATCCCCAGTACAAAAAAAAAAAAAGGAAAAAAAGGGGCTGCGGCTATAGTTCGGTGGCAAAGCACTTGCCTAGCATGTGTGAGACACTGGGTTCGATCCTTAGCACCACATAAAAAATAAATAAAATAAAGGCATGCTGTTCATCTACAACTACAAAAAAGAATTTTTAATAAAATAAAATAAAAATTTAAAACTGGGGATGTAGCTTAATGGTAAAGCATCCTGGGGTTCAATTCCGAAGACTGAAAAAAAAAAAGAATAAAACTTTTTCAGTAAGAATATTATAAGTGATAAAGCACAATGTCATAGTTTGATTGGCAGGATTTTTTTCTATATAGCCTACAACAGTATATCTTAACATCAATGGAGTCTTAGAATCATTGAAATATAGGTATTCTATCTTGAATTCTAAATCTACCATCTTCTTTAGGGCTTTCTATTTATCCTGCCTCTTTGACATTTATTTCTTCTCATCTTTTTTTTTTTTTTTTTTTTTTTTGAACAAGGGATTGAACCCAGGGGCACTCGACCACTGAGCCACATCCCCAGCCCTTTTTTGTATTTTATTTAGAGATAGGGTCTCACTTAGTTGCTTAGCACATTGCCCTTGCTGAGGCTGGCTTTGAACCAGTGATCCTCCTGCCTCAGCCTCCCAAGCTTCTGGGATTACAGGTGTGCACCACCACGCCCAGCTTTTTTTTTTTTTTTTTTAAATGGAGAATGTTGCTGGGCGTGGTGGCACACGCCTGTAATCCAAGCGACTCAGGAGGCTGAGTCAGGAGGATCACGAGTTCAAAGCCAACCTCAGCAACTTAGCGAGGCCCTAAGCAACTCAGTGAGACCCTGTCTCTAAATAAAATACAAAATAGGGCTGGGGATGTGGCTCAGTGGTGGACTGCCCCTGGGTTCAAACCCCAGTACTCCCCCCCGCCAAAAAAATCAACATAATGTCAAATAAGTCAAATAGTTTTACATGTTTTTATGAACTGGAAAAGATTAAAATATCCATACAAAAAGGAGAAATGAGTGAAAAGGAGAAGCAATGGGAAGAGTGGAAACTAACCTATTTTTCTACCATTTTCAAGGCAGTAAGACTGGCCTTCTTCTCTATTTTATCACCCTATGTTTCCATAAGACTCAGACTTCAAGAGGAGACACTAAAACAGTAGACTGACTGATCCCAACACGGACAGGCTGATCATTTACTCTCTGAAGCAGAATGATGTGACATTCTAAATCTAGAGATCATCCCAAGATAGCATGGAAAGCAGCGATCCCAAAGGCATCAGAGCCTCAGGCATAATTACAAAGTAACCTGAGTTCTTAATCTTCTCCTAGTATGCAGCAGATACAAAACAATTTCCCTACCTATTCAGGTCCTAGAAGGACAAATCAAAATTCCCATTCATAAACAGAGGCAGATTTCTTAGCTATAGATTCACTCCAGTAGTTAACCAGATTAAGTTTATTTGCGGGGGACCAGGGGTGGGAGGAGAACACTATTTTGATTGTGGGCAAGAAGGGGTTTAAAAGAATGAATGTTCATAGGTAAAAAAGTGAAAAGAGAACAAGAGTAGAGAACTGTAGCTCAATGGTAGGGCACTTGCCTAGCATGGACAGGGCCCTGGGTTCAATCCCTAGCAACACCAAAAACAGAAAAACTGAAACTAGTCTACTTCTTTTCTTGTAAAATCTCTGTTCCTTCCTCATATATATTTGTCTCCCTTCCTCAGCTTTCTTACAGCCTGAGCTTTTATTCAGGAAGTCTCCTGAAAGAGAGAGGAGGCATCCTTCTTTACCTTTGCCTTGCTACCTACATCTTGGCTGTGATGGTTAGAGGTCTGGTAGCTATGTTGGACTATGAGAAACAGGATAACACCTTAGGGAGAGCAGATCAAAGACCTGGTGGGAGATTAGGTCTCTTATGACTTAAGAAAGTCACTATGCCTGTCCTAGACTGTCTACTTCAAGAATTATTTCAAATGAGAAAAAAAAAACATTGTGGGTTTAAACTACCATAAGCCTATTTGGAGTTTTTTCCTATCTGTGTTTTATTATTGTTGGTAGTGGTGGTGGTTTTTGCTTGCCACCAAAGGTGGGTCTTAACTGAGCACTTACCTTCAAATAGCTAAACAATTTTTATTTCCTTTTTACAGATGAGGCAACTGAGATCCAGAGAGGTACGATGACTTGTACAATATCAAGTTAGTGAAGAGGTGGGTGTTGGCTCCTGGTCCAAAATTTTTTTCATGAAAAACTGACTCTTAGGTTCTAAATGAAAAAAAAAAGACACATTAAACATAATCATAAATTTAGTCATATTATAGTGGCGATAAAGGCACATGACAGCATATGAATTTGTCACAGCATGAAAAAAAAAAGTACCAAATTTTCATGATGTAGAAGGAGACTAAATTATGTCATATTCCAGTGGGGAAGGGAGATATATGAAATAAACAGAATCAAAGACCAGAATAAACAAAGATTGATTTGCTGTACTCAAGTTTTATTGCATTGCTCCTCTTTAAAATAACTAAGATAAATTCAGATTTAAAGCTTATTTTTCTCAGCAATAAGATTTTAAGATATAAGGTAACTTCTGTTAAATTCTTAACTGGAATCTTTCTTTTTTACAATACTTTCAAATAACTAACCTTGATCCCAGTCTGCCACAGTACTAAGACAATAAAATTCAAATTCTTTTTTGAAATTCTACTATATAATACAAGTCAGCTCATGTGCAAACTCATTGGTGAATATGATCAATTATTTCTAAGTAGTCTGTAAAGAAAACAAGCCAAATAAAAACAGTTTCAACGTATATATTTCTTTTTAAAATGGTAATTTAATATAAAACCATCTATGATAATACGCATGCTGTATTTTGTAAAGGTATATGATCTTTTCTAATACAGCATGGTAAAATATAAACAAAGAAACAGATTGACTCCTAACCTCTCCCATTTATTTGTGAGCTACTTGATTTTTTTTTCTTAAGTGCTTGGGATGGAACCCTGGGCCTTAACATGAGCTGTACTACTGAGCTACATCTCCAGCCCTCTACTTGGTCTTCTGAATCGTGACATTCCTGTCTATGAAACTGAACTGATACTTCTTCATAGGTTTTTTTATGGGGTGGAAATAAGAAAGAATATGAAACCAACTAGTATAGTATAAAACAAGTAAATGCTCAATAAATATTAATGCCCTTATTGTCTTGAAAATGAAATATGCATATATATGAAGATCTGTTCTGTAAATACCCAAATTATAGAATTTAAAAGGCAAGACCAATTTGACAATTATAAAACATTTTTTAAATGCTGCATTAGAGCTTTTTTCTGAGCATTGCTATAACCAAAGCTCTAATGCAGCTACAAGGCCAATAGAAAGAACACATCCAACAAGATTGGGACACAGTCTGTTCCACCAAACCATGAAAACCAAGCTGGAATGAGAGACCCAAGTTCTTTTTTCAAAGGCACTGCCCTTACTCAGGAAATCTAGATTGCTGCTTCTTAATGTCAGTGTGAATTCTGACAGTAAAAAGGGGTGGGGTGAGGAAAACTAAATGGCTTCCGAGTTTCTCCATGGCAGCAGTGATAATATAAACTGGTGCTCACCTCCATTTCCCACTTTGAGAATGGAGAGTCAGACAAAAAGTGAAATTTAAAATAAATTATTAGGTGTATGAACAGCTGAGCTGAACTTCAATCCCTTCCTTGATCAAGACATCAGTACAGATCTAAGTGTTTCTAATGTCTAAATCGGTTAAAAGGACATCAATCAAGGAAACTATATATATATATACACATATATATATATATCTCCCTTTTTTCCAATCTTAGCAATTGGTTGCAGTATTCTTAGAAATAAGCTTATGAATATATACTGTTGCTCATCTGTATCACTCAATAAACATTTTTTTTTTTTGAACCGAGGATTGAACTCAGGGACACTCCGCCACTGAGCCACATCCCCAGCCCTATTTTGTATTTTAGTTAGAGACAGGGTCTCACTGAGTTGCTTAGGGCCTCGCTAAGTTGGTGAGGCTGGCTTTGAACTCAGGATCCTCCTGCCTCAGCCTCCCAAGTCGCTTGGATTACAGGCGTGTGCCACCACGCCCGGCTAATAAACATATTTTTTAAATTACAATGTCCTCAATATTTACATATACTATACTTCTGACAACTAAAATACAATGTCAAAAACTTCTGCCAAAAATAAAAGCATGGAACTGCTATCTTAATTTCCATTAGGTTGTTTGCAAATTTTAGGAGAATGCTGAGTCCAGAAATGTTTTTAGAGGTAATCCAGTTCAGTTTCTACCTTTATAAAAGGTTACAGGGGCTGGTGTTGTGGCTCAGTGGCCTAGCATGTGAGAGATCCTGGGTTCAATCCTCAGCACCACATAAAAATAAAATAAAGGTATTATGTCCACCTACAATGAAAAAATACACATATTTTTTAAAAAGGTTATAAAAGCACAAGGAAGTTAACTGACTTGCCTAAGATAATTTGGCAGAACAAGGACTGGAAACTGGCCAAGAAGTTCTAATTAAGTAGACCTTTCACCATATTGTGGTTTTTAAAAATTTTAGATTGAAAATTATTAAAGTTATTGAGGTTTTTCTTTGAATAAGTTACTTTAAATTATTTGGAACCTCTTTTCTTAAATCTATAAATAAATTTCACATATTAAACAAAAAAAAAAAAGCAAATTTTTCTTTTTCTGGACAATGAACTGTATTGAAAAGTTTTTTGGAAATCAGGCCAAATATAATCAACTTAGTTATTCACAATACTTAAACAATTATCCACTTCAAAGATTATTTTCCATACATTCCAAAATATTACACTTGATTCTTCTAGCTACCTAATAACTCAAAAGGGTATTTTGTACACCCCAACCATCAAAGGGGTCCTTAGAAACTAGAACACAGTTTAATATGTATTTAATATGTTATTCTAAATAATACAAAATTAGTGCAGTATGTGTACAGAGATACACAACAAACCCTAAAACAAAAAGATAACCTGGAATTGCTCATGTTACTAATACCCTATATTAATGCCCATAATTAAAAGCTAGTATTTTGCAAATTACCCTAGTTGCCTTAATTGTGATTTCATTTCAAATGGTATTTACTGAGCAAAAACAAACTGACAACAGGCATGCTGAAAAAAATATATAAAATGTGTCATATAAACAATAAGTATCTTGGGAAAACAGAGAAAGGTAAACACACCCTTAGAATATGGGTAAAATCAGGATAGCAGAAGAACAGCACGAGCAAACACAAGGAGACAGAAATGATTCACATTAGGAATTTGGACCTGATCAGGGAGAGTCTGAAGATCAAGATGAGAAAAAGAAGTTTCCATGTTCACCCTAGTAAAAAGAATATTATTATTTGAGGCTTCACTTCTAATTCTAAATTTCCATGATTTAATTCTGACACTGTTAACTGAGGAGCATCTGTTGAAACATTTATTTGTCTAATGTTTGTTAAACTTGTTCAAATTTTATAAAACAAAAACTCATACTGGGCTTAAATCAGAATGAATCCTGAGGCAATTTCTATGACAGACAAGATACAGGAATTTGGATATTACCAGAGTCCAGTTATTTAACAGAATCCACCAGGGAATACCTTAAGAAGAAAATAATTTAAGTAGGTAGTAAAAGATAGTTTATCTGAGCAAAATACCACTAATCTCATATGGCTTTTAGCCAATTCTTTCAAGCAATTATGTCAATTTTTTTTAACTTTCCTATAGGGAAAGCCCAGAGTCTCCTTCAAACAAAAATATCAGAAATATTTGCATTTAACCGACCCCTGCCCCTTGTCTTTTTTTAAGCAAAGTAAAATTTGGTTTATCCAAATTTGGTTCATCCATGGATTTAACAGAGCTTTAATAAAAGGCTTAGATAGTAGCACTTACTAATTTGATTGTCAAAAAGTACAATATCTAATGCAGTAGTTTAGTGAACACAGAATTTCAAGAGGTTTTGTCTCCCAAAAATCAAAATAAAGATTCATATTCATTCTCATTTTCTCCCCCTCCACCTCCTTCTCTCCGATATTGTAAAATAATTGCCAAGACCGCTGCCAGCACCAACCACAATAACCACATTTGCTCACTAAGTTAACATTTAGCAGGTGCAACAAGAAAGTATCATCTTTCTCATCCCCTAAAACCGAAAGGGATCACCTCGCACCTAATTTGTGTCTTAAAAGAAAAAGGGGAAAAAAAAAAAAAAAAAAAAGAGATAGTACGACCGGCATGAACTTTCTCCTGGGTGTAAAAGGATGCCAGCTTAACAGAACCGGCAGAAGAGTTGGGTTCACAGGCCTACCTTTGCTCCACCGCGAAACCGGTGGAGTGTCAGCCTGGAATTGGTGGAAATACCCTTCCTCACCAATGGGCATCTCCCTTGCCCACTGAAGAGCCAAGACTGAGCCGGACCCCGCCCGAGTCTGGGTCCTGCACCTAACCCCGCCTGCTCTCGTGGACAGTCCGCCTCCCACATCGGCCCCAAAGAAAGCCTGAGTGCTCTGCAAAGAGTGGAGCAGAGGAGGGGACCCAAGTCTCAAGCTCAAGTTGGGGGTTCCCTCCCCACCTGTGCCCGCCCACTGTGAGGGCCCCGCCATGCTCACTGCTTTGGCAGGGCAGAAGACCTGAGTTTTCTCTCGGGTTTGCCCCAGCCTCCAGACGTACTAATTGCATCCACCTCCAGCCACCGGCCTTACCTTTCGGGGTGTGGCCCAGGAAGGCTCCGCTTGCTGAATAGCTCACGGAACAGACTGTCTAACCCCTGGCCCACTGCTTTGCTCGGTCCCTCCACCAACCGCGCGCGCCCGCCTCCTCACTGCCATGGCGACAGCTCCCGCCCCCACCGCCGCTGATTGGTCCGGTTGGTGATCTCGGAGGACGCGGATTGGCTGGTGTTGGGACCAGGCCGCGCCAGCGAGGCGGGAGGCGGGCGGCGTGGAGCGCCTAGGCGAAGGAGCCTGAGGTAGGCTGAGCCAAGAGGGACGTGGCGCTCTGCTACGCTAGGCAGGGAGGCCGCACCCCTTCCTAGCTTTCCTGGAGAAGCCTGTGGAGCAGGACTTCAGCGGGTGAGGTTCTGTCCGGGAACCCAACAGAACCCCAGGGATAGCCTCCTTCTTGGCCACTGGCCTGAGCCTGCAGTGCCCATACTGGTCGGAGGGCTGTAAAACCCTTTCTCATCCGCAGGCCTGGCGGGGTAGGGAGAGGGGGGGTCCCGAAACCCCTTTTAGCAAGAATCCTCCTCAAATTTGTTACCGCGCACCACTCCCGTTCTGCTGGGCCATAGGTCACTGTGGCCCGACTGCATTTACCCCAATTTCTCTCGGTCCATCTGTAGCTATGTCTTTCTCTACATCCTCCTCCGTAGAACTGAGGCATCTCCAAATCTCTCACTTTAAAGATGGGAAAACTGAGTATCAAAAATGTATGTGACTGGAGGGTTAGAGAAGCTTTTAGAGTCACCTGGCTGCTTTTGAAGCTTGAGTTTGCCAATTGGCAACACGTTTCTGAGCGTCCTCATTCTTTCCACCTGAGAAACTGGTATTACATCTACCTTAGGGTGTTAGTGATTAGGTAACAACACCAAAAGCAAAGAACCTTTGTCATAGTAATTAGTACAGTCCTGCCTCAGGATCTACAAGGTATTTGTTCTAAGACCCACCTCCATACCAAAATGCACAGATACTCAAACCCTTTATCTAAAATGGTGTAGAATTTGCATATAATCTATGTACATCTTCCCACATAATTTAAATCATCTCTTGATACTTAAAATTCCTAATATGATATAAATGCTATGTAAATAGTTGTTATACTGTATTGTTTAGGGAATAATAACAAGAAAAATGTCTGTATGTGTTCAGTAATATTTTTCCCTAACATCTTTCATCTGCAGTCCATAGATGTGGAACCAGATACAGAAAAGGGTCAACTGTAATGGAAGCTTCTGTTATCAAAATGTAATATAGGCTAGTGGCTTGGTGCATCACCATGGGACCAGGCTGCCTTTGTTGCAAAACTTTGCTCCTAATAGCAGTGAGTTGGGGTAAATTATTCAAGTGTTCTGTGCTTCCATTTCTTTGTCTATAAAATGGTGATAATAATAGCAGAGCAAATGAATAGAAAATTGACTGGCACACAATTTAAGTTCAATAAATGCTAGTCATTCTAGAGTTACTGGCTAACCTAAGACTATAACTCATGTCTCTGAATTCCATGACTTTCAAACGTCTCTCACCCACATACTTAGTACCTAAAGTAAAGTTTCTTTTTGAGGTCCAGGAGAACAGGACACTTGTCCATTTTTTTAAAGCAAGACCTCAAGATTTTATCTACCTTATAAAAGTCCAAGAATTCTGTGACTGTGCCTCCACTGAAGGGTTAACAGCAGAGGCAAATACAAGGAAAATAGTTATATTCTACTTTGATGGATAGATTAAAAAATAAAGGTACTTGAGGAAGAAAGAATATTCAAGAGGTTATGGTGTAGGAGCACTAAATTTAAGCTTGAAAAATATGGGATATACTACCTATATATTTCAGTTATTTATCACTAGTAATCATTTAGTGTCAGATCAGGAGATGATAACACATCCCAACACTGTTGAAATACTAAATATATTGAGAGCAGGAAACATCTTGCATATTTTTATTACCTATTATCTAGTTCAGGGACATACACAAAGTGCCTGACTCAGGCATTAAAATTTGGAATAGACCCTTTAAAAGTAGACCTTAAAAGACCTGGTAATAATATGTCTGGGTTACTCAGAGTAACCCAATGGACATTAATAAACCTAGAAAATTGGAAGATTATTAATCCAATAATATTAATGAAATGGATAATGAACACAAGCTTGGTGACTGAGATGAGGGCATTATTCTCAGTAATGTCCTGAGGTAAAGGAAAAATAAAAGACAAGGAAAAAAGGGCATACAATGATGAAAAAACAAAATGTAGAATTAAAAGAAAGTTGAGGAAAATATTATAGAATGCATGTACATATAAAGTAGAGAACAACCGTTTTGTTTTTTTAGTTGTAGATGGGACACAATATCTTTATGTTGTACTGAGGATGGCACCCAATGACTCACACACAGGAGGCAAGTGCTCTACCACTGAGCTACAGCCCCAAACATCAAAGAACAACAGTTCTTATACCAATAAACATTGTTCTATGATAAAGAAAAATATGGAGCTAGGATTGTGGATCAGTGGTAGAGCGCTTGCCTAGCATATGTGAGGCACTGGGTTTGATTCTCAGCACAGCATACAAATAAATAAATAAAGGTTCATTGACCACTAATAAAAATATATATATTTTTTTTTATTTACTTATTGATTCATTGAACACAAATGGAGTACAGCTATTGTTTCACTGGTTGTACACAAAGTAGAGTCACACCATCTGTGCATTCATGCATGTACACAGGGCAATGGTATCTGTCACACATTCTGTTATTAATTTTACCCCCCACCCGCCCCCACCCCTCCCTTCCCTCTATGCTAGCTATCTTTCCTCCATTCTTGCCATTTTTCCCCCCCACATTATGCATCATCATTCATTTATCAGAGAGACCATTCGGCTTTTGGATTTTTGGGATTGGCTTAAAAATATTTTTAAAAAAAGAAAAATATGAATGTTGATAGGGATCCCTGAAACATCCTATCATCTGAGGAACTTAAAAAGAAATGTCACTCTACTTAATAAGTAAAACCCAAAACTTGAGGGTTTAGCACCAATGGAGAATCTCCTGTTGGGAGGGACTGAAAAACATACTATATAGTACAAGGAAAAGAACACAGGTTTTGGAGTCAGAATTGAACCACAGCACTGACTCTGCTGCTTATTACATATGCCTGGTGTTCGTTAATTGCCTAACTCTAGGCCTGGCACATTTTCTGACGGAGTATTTATTCAACAATTATCAAATGAGTGAACCTTTGAACCAAGAGGTAACATGAAAAATGAAGCCAGTGTTCCAAGATTAAAACTCAGTTCCACTCATATTAGCTAATGTCCTCTAATGTTACTGAAAATCTCTTCATAGCACAGCTTTTCCATCTATAAAATAGAGACTATAGTAGTTCCCATTGCATAGAGATGTTGAAGATTAAATGAATTTTTTTTTTTTTTTTTTTTGGAACCAGAGCTTGAACTCAGGGCACTCGGCCACTGAACCACATCCCCAGCCCTATTTTGTATTTTATTTAGAGACAGGGTCTCACTGAGTTGCTTAGGGCCTCACTGAGTTGCTTAGGGCCTCGCTAAGTTGCTGAGGCTGGTTTTGAACTTATGATCCTCCTGGCTCAGCCTCCCAAGTTGCTTGGATTACAGGCGTGCACCACCATGCCCAGCTCTTAAATGAATTTATATTTGTAAAACAGAGGGTTCCTGCCAGGCGCAGTGGCACAGGCCTGTAATACCAGTACTTGGGAGACTGAGGCAGGAGGATTACAAGTTCAAAGTCAGTCTCAGCAATTTAGCAAGGCCCTAAGCAACTCAGTGACACCCTGTCTCTAAATAAAATACAAAATAGGGCTGAGGTTGTGGGCTCAGTGGTGGAGTACCCCTGGGTTCAATCCCCAGTACGAAAAAAAAAGAAAAAAACAGAGGGTACTTGGCATAAAGAGCTACATTGCTTAAAAGAGTATTTCTCCATCTATATCCTGGGGATAACACCAAACTGTAAGGACTCAAATGATGTTTGTAAGATGCTAAAGAGAAGATGCTCAACAGATTTTATTTCCCTCCCCCACCCACCTGCACCCTGTTACCTTGGAAACCCTAACTGATTATTGCTGCCACTGCCTTCAAGGGAATATTATTCAACTCAATTTAAACAATTGATTCTTTGATGTCCAAGGAATACCTTGATTTCCTTTGGCTAGGTGAGAAACTCAAAATGAGTTTGCTGGAGGCCAGGAGAAAACAAAAGGGAAACAACCCCAGAGAACCAGCAATTACAAATCCTGTCCCATATTATATCTCTTGGTATTCCAGGGAGAAAAGCAGGGTTAAGGAGAGTCTGCTTTTTAATACTTCAGTTTGTCCCCATCTCAATTCCTCTTCTAGGATTTAGCAGAACATCAACTGTAATTCATTACAAAGGCAAGTTGTTTGTGTTCAGAAGAGTACTCATGCCCAAGAGACGGTAAGTGGTCAAAAACCAAAATTCACTGTGCATAGTTGTGCCCACTGTAATTCCAGAGACTCTGGAGCCTGCAGCAGGAGGATGGCAAATTCAACGCCAGCCTCTGTAGCTTACTACAGACCTAAGCAACTCAGCAAGACCCTGTCTCAAAATAAAATAAGGACTGAGGATGTAGCTTAGTGGTAAAGTACCCTTGGGTTCATTTCCCAGTATTAAATAAAAGTGAAAGAAACCAGAAATTTTAATGGTAAATTCTATATGGAAACAGAGGTCAGCAAACTATGGCCCTGGGATTAAGTCAAACCGTTGACTGTTTTTGTAGATCATTTTATTGGAACACAGCCATGCTCAAGAACTACAAACATTATGTATTTGTTTATGTATCTGGCTACTTTTATACTACAATGGCAGATTTGAGTAGTTATGAGAAATTCTGTATGGCTTTCAAAACCCAAATTATTTACTCCTTGACCCTTTACAGAAAAAAAAAATAGTAACCTCTGGTCTGGATAATTCACCCAGAATTATATTTTCAGAGCAAAAATTCTTAACTTTCATCAAATCCTCTAATCTACTTCTAAGTCTTTAATGTACATACAAGTCACTTGAAGATCTTGTTAAAGTACAAATTCTGATTTAATAGGTCCATGAGGAAGATGTGATTCTATTTCTTACCAGCTCTAGAGTATACCAACACTGCTGGTTCCTGAATCAACTTGATCCCTTCAGGTTTTATCAATTATCTCCTATCATTTATTCCCTCATCTAGCTTAATTTCTCTGATTCATTAGTAAAATCATTTCTATGCAAACATCAACTTCCTTGCTTTTCTTTCTCTCTGTTGCTTTCATCTGACAAAAACAGCCTTGGATGAATCCAGCACACACTTTATCTGTACCAATGCTACTCTGTGTTGCAGGAGAAAAAAATCCTTAGACCTGTCTCTAAATTCGTGGTCACTGACCTCAAACAGGGCCTAAACACTACCCAGCAATTTTCCAAGTTTTCTCTCTCACCTTCCCTTTCCCACATCCTCCATGACTGTTTCACACCTCCTTAAACCTCCCATCCTTCCTTTCCACTCATCTTCAGCAGGTGATACAAGTCCTCTTTGAGAACATCCAGGTAACAATTAACTCACTTGTTTCAAAAGCAGGGTTTTCAAATAGCAGTATTACTGACAATTTTGGTCCAGTAAGTCTTTATTGGGGGAGGAAGCAGAGGGGCGGGGGTCCTGAACATTTTAAGATGCTAGCAGTATCCCTGGTCTCTACCCACTAAATGCCACTAACACCCACCACCAGCTGTGTCAACCAAAAATATTTGCAGACATTGGCAGATATTTACTGAGGAGTAAAATCTCCCCTATTTGAGAACCACTGAGTTAAGGCAGCAAAAACCATTTTAAGCTTGTAGAAAAAGGGAATTTAATGAGAGGATAATGGGGTAATTTATTGACAGTCCTGTTAAGGTCAGGCACTCACTTGTGTGACCTGGGGAATAGGATCTATAACCAGAATCAGGTTAGGAAGGGATGTTCAGCAAAGAAAACTATAGCCACACCATGCTTCTCCCATATTCTGTATCTCTATTCAGCTAAAGTGACATAAAACCTAATTATAGAGGCTTCAATAAATTAGAGTTTATTTTTGAAAGATAAAAAAATAAGTCTAAAACCAGGTGTGGTGGCACTTGCCCTGTAATCCCAGCAATTAGGAAGGCTGAGGCAGGAGGATCACAAGTTAGAGGCCAGCCTAGGCAACTTAACAAACTCCTGTCTCAAAAATAAATGAAAGGGGTTGGGAATGTAGTCCAGAGGTAGAGTACCTCTGAGTTCAATCTTTAGTACCACCAAAAAAAAAAAAAGCCTGGAGTTGAGCAGTTGTTGGCATTAGTTTTGGCTCATCACAGAGCTTTCCATTCTTTAGTTCTGGCTTTTCATCTTCAACTTTATTGCCTCAGGCTGAAAGACAGCTGTCACATTTCCTGATATCATGAATCATGACTGCATTCAAAAACAGAAAACAGACCTGATAGGGAATGGGGACAGAAGGTAGCGAAATAAATAAATAAATAAAACTTCTTTGTAAAAAGTTCCTTTTCCTTTTGTCAGCAAAAGAAAACCTTTCACTGATGACCTCCCCCCAACATCAGTCCTTCAAACAATGCTTAAACAACTCTTCCAGTGACTAGAAATAGGTTGTATGACCATTCTCTTAACTATGATTGGGGGTATGATGGGGAAGTTAGGGTCTGGCAAAGGGGAATGCAGTAGTCATGATTGGCTTAGACCAATCACTACAGATCCCTAGGGTCTAGACACATCAAATTTGGGGTCCTAGTAAAAAAGAGGAAGAGATTCTAGCTGTTAGTTAGACAATAGCACCATGTTTGTCACAATTTCCCAGTATAAAATCTACAAAGCTGTGTAAATCTGTAACTCATTTCCTGTCTTCCCTTTAGCAATAACAAAAGGCAGTCCCTTTACCTGTACCTGAATTCCAATCCTCATTCCCTCAAGGACTTCATTATTTCATTTGCCTATTTTTTTATTTCCTTTAAGATTAATCTTTTCCTAGATATGTAATCATTCTCCAGGCATACAGTGTCATCTATCTTTTAAAATTCCTTCCTCATGAATTAAAAAAAAGTGATAAAACTAGTAGAGTAAGATATTAAGTATAGAATTCAGTGATTCTGGGCTGAGGTTGTGGCTCAGTGGTAGAGAGCTTGCCTCCCATGTGTAAGGCACTGGGTTCAATTCTCAGCACCTCATATAAATAAATAAGATAAAGGTCATTGACAACTAGAAAATATATTTTAAAAAAGAATTTAGTGATTCTAGTGCAAAATTATTTCAACTTTTTGTATGCTTAAAACTTTCATAACAATGTTGGGAATAAAATCCCTTCCTTGACCCCAATCACCTTCCTAATTGTTCCCCTGCTTTTTGCTCAAGTTTGTTGAAATATTTCCTTTCTGTACTCACTCCCCCATTTTTTACTTTATGCCAATTTGCCTTCCATTTCCACCATTCCTCTGAGACTACTCTTATTAAAGTTAGCTTTCAATTGATAATTTTCTGTCCACCTTACTTAACTACTCAGCAGCATTGATTGCTGCTTACTTCCCTCTCCTTAAAACTCTTTCCTCTTTTGGCAACTGAGACTACTCTCTTTTGCTTTCTTTCTACCCTTCTAGATACTTCTTTATTGTCTCTTTGCCAGTTTCTTCTCCATTACGCTATTTCTAAAATATGGATTGTCTCAAGTATTGGCTCTGGGACCTCTTATCTATCTACAGCCATTCTTTCCACAGAGTTACTATTAGTATTTTATGTGGGGGGCTTCTTGATTGGAAGGGATATCCCATGCATTGCAAAATGTTTTACCTTTGTAGACCTGCCCACTACATGCCAGTAGTGTCCCCTTTGGACTCCCAGTCTATGTGACAACCCAAATTGTCTTCAAATAATTCCTAGAGAAGTGGTACTGTTTTAGTCAGCATTTTTACTGCGGTGACTAAAAGGTCCAACAAGAATAATTTTAAAGGAGGAAAAATTTATTTGGAGTCACACAGTTTCAGAGATCTCAGTTCACAGCCAGCCAGCTCCATTCCTCAGTACTTGAGATGAAGCAGAACATCATAATGGAAGAGTGTGGCAGAGGGAAGCAGCTCTTGTGATGATCAGAAAGCAGAAGGAGACTCCACTCACCAGATACAAAACATATACCCCAAAGGCATGCCCTCAATGACCTACCTCCTCCAGCCACACCCTACCTGCATTCAGCTACCACTCAGTTACCCCTGTCAGGGAATTAATTCACTGATTGGGTTAAGGCTCCCATAACCCAATGTTCTTGCACTGTCTTACACATGAGTTTTTGGAGGACACCTAATATCAAGAAACCATAATGGGTATTTCTCCAGGTTAAGTACCATCTTATATTTGGTGATGTCAGCCAGTCCATGATCTTAAATACCATATAAATGATAATTATCAAATATTTCCAGTCCTAGTACAAACATCTCTTCTCCAACTATCTACATTTCCATTTGGGTGACCTTTTGTGGAAGCTCAATAAACATTTGATGAGTGAGTGACCTAGTTAACTATCATCCCCCCTGAACCTCCACCCTGCACTTTTGATAAAACTAATTCTTGCTTTTTCCTGTCAAGGAAAATTTCTCTGTAGAATACATGGAGATGTGCTTCCGAATCCCCTTCAGGGGAAGCCTGGGGCCTGGGGCTCAATGGTAGAGCCCTTGCTTAACTTGTGCGAGGCCCTGGCTTTTATCCCCAGCTCTGCAAAACAAACCCTGGAAGGATAGGCCTGGATGCTAAGCTATGAGGAATGTGCTTAGCTGACATCATCCAGCTGTTACCAGCTTCTAGGTCCACCTTAGTTTTAGAACCAAAGTCATCCTCTTCTTGGGGTGTAGCTTAATTCTTACTCTTCTTGGACTGGCTTCTAACTAACAAATGAGCAAGGTGATAGTACATGGATCTAGTCTAATTCAGAACTGGCAGTTTCTGCTCTGGAGCTTGTCTACTGGGCTGGCAGAGACTTTGTCAGGTCTGTATCATTATCTACCAACTCCCTCTGCACAATTTTTCTCTGCCCCTTTCCCTTTTACAGGTGTTATTGCCCAGCAAACCTTTTGCATAGCTAATTCTGTTTCAACATCTGCTGCCCTGATAACCTATTCAGTACTCTCTTTATCCTTCTTATATCAGTAAATAGGATGCACAAGCTGAAATTCTACAAGTCAGTTCTGATTCTCTGTTTTCCTTCATACCACATATCGAATCCATCAGCAGGTTCTGTTGATTCTACCTCCAAAATATATTATCTACACCTCTCTTTCACTTTCCCTCCCTCTCTCTCTCCCCTCAGACCAAGTCACCATTATTTCTTAATGAAATATTGCTAATAGCCTGTAATTCACATCTTACCACCATTTTGGCCCCCTATAATTCATTTTCCACATGACAGTTGGGGCAATCCTTTAAAATATGGCACTGCTGTACTTAAAAATAGTAGTTTCTGATTTAAACTCCTTGCTATGTCTATTAAGGCTCTTGGTGTGTCACCTATCTTTCTCTCCAGCCTCATTTCTTACTACCCTTCCTCTCAATCACTGTACTTTAGCCATACAGTTTTTCTCTTCTTAGAAAACATTCCTACCTAAGACCTTTGCCCAAGCTGTGCCAATTTCAGTAGAACATTATTCCCCTACACTTTGCATTGGTATCTTCTTCTCATTCATTAGAACTCAAATGCCATTGCCTCAAAAAACCCACTCCAACCACTCAATCTAACTTCCCTCTCCTCCCTCTCATTGCTCTAATTGTGTGTGTGTGTGTGTGTGTGTGTGCACACGCGCGTGCACCTTTTTCCATAATTGCTTGTCTATCTTACTAGACCATAAGATCTATGAAGGTATAGAGAATATTTAGTTTATCATTCAGGGCCTAGCACGGGGTCTGATACATATAATAGGCAATCAATACACATTTGCTGAATGAATGAGTGAATAAAAGAAAAGTACTTAAATTATCTTAGGTCCTCATATTATTGGTTTTTTTTTTTCTTTTCATAATATTTTGGTAAAGGGATTTGAGTATGTTGACTTTTTTTTTTCTTTAGAAAGAAAATGGAAATCGTATCCTCTACCTGCTATTACAGTAACTAATGTACAGGACATAAATATTAATAATAGTAGATCATACCTAGATCTATGTTACAATGTCCATAATTTCAAGAATTCCTTACTTTAAAATCCATACTATCTCACTGGGCACAGTGGCACATGCCTGTAATCCCAGCAGCCCAGGAAGCTGAGGCAGGAGGATAGCAAGTTCAAAACCAGCCTCAGCAACTTAGTGAGACCCTAGGCAATTTAGCAAGACCTGCCTCAAAATACAAAAAGGGCTGGGGTTGTGGGTCAGTGGTTAAGTGCCTCTGGGTTCAATCCCTGGTACCAAAAAAAAAAAGTTATACTATCTCTACCTAAAGAGATTTATAATATGCTAAGAACAATAATCTGCTTCCCTGCTAGTAATCTTACCAGTTCCCTTCCAAAAGAAGATTAAAAAACAGTAAACTAGAAAGAAAATATAGGAAGAGCCCTGAAGCATATATTCCATGGATTAAAAGAATTTAGTAAGAATAAAGTTCAGTCATGCTGCAGTAAGGAATGTAATATATATTGTATGCTACTTTCATAAATTTTTGTTTCCTTCCATGAAAAGACCTTAAAATGTACAATGATCAGTTACAAAAATCTTGATCCTAACCTATGGGTTTTCATTCCATCAAGTTAAAAAAAATAACCTCTCACATTCCCAAGGAATAGATAGCATATCCAGTGAGCAGTCTCATTAAAGAACTCCTATAATTCTTCACTGTGGTAAAGTTAACCATAAGTACTTGGAGAACTGGATTTATACCTTCTTCTCACTCTACAGAAATCTATGCCACATATTTAAACATCCTTCTCCAACTTGTATTATTTTCAACAGCTCTGTTATTGCAGACGTGTTCTTATGACATCATAAAATTGCCCAAACAACTTCATCCATTCATTCCTCCACACAGATTGTACATTCCTATTCCCAGCCCAGGTTGCAGTCCCAGAATGAGGTTAATGTGTGATGCTGCAGGGTGATGATACAAAGAGATGTGTGAAGGATTGCAATGGCATGTAGGAATGAGTTGTTATTCCAAAGTGTTAGGATAAGCAGATGTGGTGGCCCATGCCTGTAATTCCAGCAACTCAAGATGGTGAGACAGGAGGCTGGAAAGTTAGAGGCTAGTCCTAACAACTTAGTGAAACCCTGTCTCAAATTTTAAAAAGCAAAAAGGACTGGGGATATAACTCAGTGGTAAAGCACCCCTGGGTTCAATCCCCAGTACCAAACAACAACAAAGTCATAGGACAATTCATGATGTCATAAAGTTTGTGGCCACGCTAACTTCAAGAATGCAAAGGAAGAATGTGACTGTGGTTCATGATATCACAAGGAGAGGGGTAGACCTTGACATCTTAAAGAGATAGGCAAACTCTGAAATCAACAGTGGGTGGCACACAACAGGAAGTGGGTTGGGTCCATACTTGGGAAGTCAGTGATCAGTGTTGTCAGAAGCAGGTGGAACAGTCATTCATTCCTTCAAGTATGATATCACTGAAAAGCACAAAAGTTTTAGGACAAAGATCACACACTGCTGCCAAGGGGCAGAGAATCTGGCCTATAGACCTGTTTGGTTGGCCTGTACAGAAAGTTTTGGGTTTTCTTTTCCCCAATTAGTTGCCAAATCTGAAATTTTCATAACAGAAATCAGGATTTATGCCTTCTATTAATAATGTTGAACTTTTAACAACCCTTGGCTAACATTCCTACATGGCAACAGCTGGCTGAAACAAAGTAATGATTTCCTTCTTTGGACAAGCAGGTATTCTTAGTTTATCACTGTCCCCATTTAGCGTATTATCCACATAGCACTTGTAGATATTTAAGTTTGTGATACTGGTTTGAGGAATTCCACATAACAAAGAGGTGAGGCAATGTTGGGAAACATGTCATAGGAGGGAAAGATAATCTATTACAAAAGAAGGTATGCAGACCTTGGAAAATTCACTGTGACAAGGTTAAAGCAGAAGGATATTTATAGCCTGCCATTTTAACTCCAAGAAAGTTATAATCCTGTCACTCTGATCTCTGAGAGCATTTTGCCTCCATTATGTTGAAGGAGTTAAGAACATGCTATCCTAAAATATGCTGCTGTGGCATATTGACTATTTTGAATTAAAAGCATTTTAAAAATAAAAACAAATCAGGAAAGGTCACTTTTGACCTTCATTGGTTTTCTTAAAAGTAGGACTTAAAATTCCCATGTGATAGATGTCCTCCCTATAAAGCAATGTTCTCTCTTTTTAATTTTTTTCATAGTTGTAGATGGACAGAATGCCTTTATTTGATTTGCTTATTTTTACATGGTGCTAAGAATTAAACCCAGTGCCTCACACATGCTAGGCAAGAGCTCTGCCACTGAGCTACAGCCCCAATCCTAAAGCAATGTTCTTAACATCAAGGACAGAAAAAACATTTTGTGAAAACAAACCCTGTGAAACTATCCCTTATCTTCCTAGGTACTTCTCTACCCAGTTAATTACCCTAGTCCAAGCACCTTCATTTTATCATATTTTCGCAGTTCACTTCTGTTTGTCCAGTTCAAGTATGTAAGTGATTGACTCTGCTTCTTTGAGTCTCCATTTTCTTAAGAAGGCTCACATGCCATGTAAAACTTCTTTAAATAAATTTGTATGCTTTTCTCCTGTTAATTTGTCTTATGATGGGCTGAGGCTTGTGGTTCAGCGGTAGAGTGCTTGCCTAGCCACTTGTGAGGCACTGGGTTCAATTCTCAGCACCATTTATAAATAAAGGTCCATCAACAACTAAAAAAATATTTCTAAAATTTTTTTTGTAATTTTGTCTTTTGACAATTTAATTCTTTGGTCCAGTCATGACCCTAAGAAGATGGAGGTGTATTTCTGACAACCCTTGGCTCCTACCCTTTGCTGCCCCTACCATGGGTTGAAAAGTGTTACAGTATATGCATTAATCAAGGAACTAAACTACATCAAAATAAAATACTTTCTAATAAAATTAATCAATATTGGCATAATTCTTATATGTTTATTATCAAATATTCTTTGGTCATGTTTACAACAAATCTTATTACCACCAAGATGTTTCCAAAAGGTCTATAAACATCACCAAGCATTCACCTTATAGCCCACATGCCTTGACGAGAACTACTTCTTTTCTTAGAATGTCCTGTTTCACTGAAGTCCTAGTCTCTGTTCAAAAAACAGTGATGCCAGATGTGTGGCACATGCCTGCAGTCCCAGTGGCTCAGAAGGCTAAGGTAGGAGGATCACAAATTCAAAGCCAGCCTCAGCAACTTAGCAAGGCCCTAAGCATCTTAGTGAGACCCTGTCTCAAAGTAAAAATTAAAAAGGAACCAATAAAAATAATTTTAAAAGGGCTAGGAATATGACTCTGTGGTTAAGTGCCCTTGGGTTCAAACTCTGTTACCACAAAAAGAAAAAAGAAAAAAGAAAAAAAACCCCAGTAGAGAAATCTCTTTCCCAACCATACCCTCTTGACAGTATGAAAAAATTTTCCATTAGGCTCCCACAGAATTTTGAAGAAACCTTTACGATAAGGCTCATAATACTAAAGTAGGGTTTTTAAATTTTTTTTTACCAATCTCCTTGGTAGAATTAAAGATTATGAGTTACTTAAAAGCAGTATTTTTGTGTCTCCAAATCCTGGCAATCTAAGAACATTTAATAAATGGTCATAAGCAGATCCAGAAATCTACTAGGTCAAAAGGTCATGTGGTGGGATCGTGATGGGACATGCTATTAGGTAGTAAAGGAATGGAGCAGAATTTGTCATGAGAAAATGTTTATGGGAGGTTATTTTATAAGACTAGAAGTGTTGACTACAACATAGGTACAAACTTCTAGGAAATCTTTCCATGTCCAAATAAGCCTCAGCATCTACCACAGTGCCTGAACCACAGTAGGCCTACAATAAATGCATGATAAATAAATTAATGAGTGAGTCTAGGAATAAGCTAGCATGTTCTGGGTTCTGGACCATACTAATCCAGGCTTTGGTTCTGATCTGGGTTAGTCTGAAGAGGTTTAGTTCTATGTCAAGCTGGACTGACACATAATTATGTTCTGTGTTGGGACAATCTCTTGGTTGAGTTTAAGCACAGTTGTTTGTGTCAACAATCCTAGATGCCACATTGTGTTAAGAGAATTTTGACTGGGTTTCTGACAGAACTCTATGCTTGTTTCTGAGTTGGTACTGATCTAAACTTACCTGATAATGTTTGGTCTGATTTAGCAGGTCTAATATTAAATATGAGCTCCAATTTGGGCTGTGGATTGCTTTTACATTTTGTTTGACTTTGCAATTAGCCCTTAACTGAAATCAGGAACTAGATCATACCAGAGTATGGTCAAATTCAAGGATAAAAGAACTAAGCTAAGTAACTTGAACACAATATTTTGACATATATAAACTTGCAATAAGACTTAAAAGAATTATAAATAGCCGGACACGGGTGGCACACGCCTGTAATTCCAGCAACTCAGGGAGACTGAGGCAGGAGGATGGCAAGTTCAAAGCCAGCCTCAGCAACTTAGCAAGGCCCTAAGCAACTCAGTGAGACCCTGTCTCTAAATAAAATACAAAATAGGGCTGAGGATGTGGCTCAGTGGCCAAGTGCCCCTGAGTTCAATCCCCAGTTCCAAAAAAAAAAAAAAGAATTATGAACAAATATTAAACTCTTATTGGTTGGTTTGTTTTTGTTGTGCTGTTTTGTCATGAAACAAGTTATTCTGAAACTACCTTTTTTTTTTTGTATTCTAGGACAGAGAAAATAAATATATGTTAATCATTTCCAGATTCCTCACTGAGTAAAAAGATGTGGAAAGGAAAAAGCCTAGAATGAACTCTATGGTATAGGAATGGAACTAAAGCAATCAATATAAGTTCAGTTTTATATAAGTGGATGGATAGATGGTTAGTTTTTTGGATCCTCCAAAAAAAAAATATCAGAGTAAGGTAAAACATGCAGGGAATTTATTAAGGGAAATGTCTGTGAGAGAGAAAACAAGTAAGGAGCATGAGAAGCCTAAAAGTGTATCAGATTACAATGCAAATCTCATCCAAAATGAAGGAGAGAAGGAAGGAAGGAAGGGCTTAAACTGACCTTCAGTTTTAAGGAACATTGGGGATGCCATCAGATAGTCCTCCAGCTGAAGTCTCTGTAAGAGGAGCACCAGGTACCCCAGGAAGGGGCTTATCTTAGAATCCCGGATGTACTCAGTCATTGACTGAGGAAAGCCTGTGTGAAGCAGGACCTTGACATAAACATGGAGATGAATCTCTGAACACAGCAACAGGTCCAAGTTCCTGTAAGGGCCAGTCTGTGGAATTAAACAGATGTGATAGAGTCCACCAATCATGAGTCCTTTAGATTTTTTTAAATTTTTTTTCTTTTTAGTTGTAGATAGATAGACACAATGACTTTATTTAATTAATTAATTTATTTATTTATTTATTTTTACATGGTGCTAAGGATCGAACCCAGTGCCTCACACAAACTAGGCAAGCGCTCTGCCACTGAGCTACAACTGCGGCCCCTTCTTTAGATTTTTGATGATGGCATTAATCTTTACCATGCCTCCCCTGTTTACCCCTAAGGGCAAGACATTATGGACAGTAAGGATATTAACAAATCTCCAGGGACTTTCCTTAAAGCATACAATTTCTGAAATATTTATATTAATTCCATATGATATAACCAAATTTATATGCTTAAGTATAATTGCAAGTATATTTGAAAAGGAATTATTAATAATTGATTTAAAGAAGGTACAACAAAATATTACATTTTTCATCCTAGGTGTTTGTTACATTTTTCAGAACCCTTCTGTAGTTAACTTTTATTTTCCCAAATAAAATTTAAAAAGCCGCCGGGTGCAATGGCACACACCTGTAATCCTAGTGGCTCCAGAGACTGAGGCAGGAGGATCATAAATTCAAAGCCAGCCTCAGCAAAAGCGAGGTGCTAAGCAATTCAGTGAGACCCTCTCTCTAAATAAATACAAAATAGGGCTGGTGATATGGCTCAGTGGTCGGATACCCCTGGATTCAATCTTAAAAAGCAAAAGAAAGTATCAGTATCAGTCCATAGATGAACTGGGATAGTCTTCAGTTGCTTTGTAGCTATCACTGATCCTCTCTTAGATGCCTACAGTGTGTTGTAAAAAGATAAACATTTAAACTGATGTTTTAAAGAGTTTATTTGAGCAGTTAGACATTCATGAATCTGGTAGCACTAAACCACAGGCAGTTTAGACTCCACCTAGGTGGGGTGAGAAAAAATCTTTTTAAGGTAAAATTTGAGGAAGCAAGGTAACCTGGAAGAATGTATTAGACAAGGCCTAATTTTCCATTGAAAACAACAATAATCTTTTCAGTTCACTTAGGTTTTTTACCATTTCTTTTTCCTATTATCACATACAGCTGCTCCTTTAGAATTATACCATAACATTTGATTTGACTCTCATGCCTTCATACTTCCCCCACCACTCCCCAACCTACATACCCTAATTGTGTTATGTCAGTAGTTATTTCACTCCTGGAATTAGAAACTCAAAAGGATTCTATCGTGTCGGGTGTGGTGGCACACGCCTGTAATCCAAGCGACTTGGGAGGCTGAGTCAGGAGGATCACGAGTTCAAAGCCAGCCTCAGCAACTTAGCGAGACCCTAAGCAACTCAGTGAGACCCTGTCTCTGAATAAAATACAAAATAGGGCTGGGGATGTGGCTCAGTGGCCGAGTGTCCCTGAGTTCAATCCCTGGTTCCAAAAAAAAAAAAAAAAAAAAAAAAAGAAAAAGGTTCTATCGTGACTTAAAATAACTATGTAGCAGAACAAACTCTTAGAGAACCATGAAGATTTTCTAATAGCTTCTTCCTCCCTCCCCAGGTTCATTGTATTGTCCTAAGCACCTTCCTCTGCAGTAAAATCTTTTTTTAAAGAATTTAACCTTTATGTTTTTCATTTGCTTTTTTTATGTGGTGCTTAGAATCAAACCCACTGCCTCACCCATGCTATGCAAGCACCCTACTACTGAGCTACAACCCCAGACCTGCAGTACAATTTTGAACTTTAATATGCCACATTTGCTCAGTCTCTCTTCTTTTCCTCTAAACCTATACTTTTTCCAAGATTCTCTTTCTCCTTTTTCTCTTGTCAATTTATATTCTTTACATTTGTCAAGGTTGAATTCTGTCCTTTGCAGAAAGTCTTTCTTGATTGGCTTATCACAAAGCCCTTCTCTGTATTCCTCTTGGTAACCTCTCACTTCATCAAGTCTGCTTTGTGTGTTCCTTATCCTTCCTGGCCTCTTGGCAGAATTTGATGGTGTTGGGCAGGCTTCTCTTGGCCCTCTTTCCTCCCTTAGCTTCCCTATTAGAGTATTCTGAACTTCTTCCTTCCTCCCTGACCTTTTCTCCTGTCTCCTCTTCAACCTCCTGTTACCTAAACATAGGAAAGAATTTTCCAGTGATCTCATTGCGTTTATCTGCAATATCTGATACCTTCCTCACCTCCATTTCAATGTTTTCACTATTTCTGGTGTTGTCATACCCATCTGGGAAGGAAAAAGGCAAGCTAAGAGCAAACATAGACTTCTACATAGCCCCTGAGTCCCCCAGGTGTGGAGTCCTGTCCCGATTATGGTCACAGCATAAGGTACATTGGCCAATGATAAGAATAAAACCTTCTGGGAATCTATAAACTCAAATCTCTGAAGACTGAGTAGTTACTCAGTCACAGGGTATAGTCTTATACACCTCTTAGAACTCAAACTTGGAAGCCATCCCAGGAGTCAGGTAAGTTGGAGGACAACATGATCTTGTCAACCCAGAAAACTCACTTCCTTAAAAGTATGGAAGTCTGTGCTCACTCACCAAAATTGGAACTATCCAGAGAAGATTAGCATGGCCCCTGCACAAGGATGAAATGCAAATTTGTGAAGGCTTTCATATTTTTTTTAAAAAAAGCATGGATGTTCTATAGTGTCTGACTGCCTTTCCCTGTGTTAGTAAAAAAACACAAAGGCTTTTGTTTAAGGTGAGATACTATGATCAAAAAAGATTAGGGAATGGGGATATAGCTCTGTTGGTAGAATGCTTGCCTCCCATGCACAGGGCCCTTGGTTCAGTCCCCAGCACCACAAAAAAAAAAAAAAAAAAAAGGTAGCAGGGTGGAGCAAACACCTATAATCCCAGTGACTTGGGAGGTTGAAGAAGGAGGAACAAATTCAAGGCCAGCCTTAGCAATATAGCAAGATCTTCAACAACTTAGTGAGACATTGGGTCAAAATAAAAAATAAAAAGGACAGGGAATGTCACTCAGTGGTAAAGTGCCCCTGGGTTCAATCCCCAATACCAAAAGAAAGAAAGAAAAAGGTAGTAGGCTGGGGATGTAGCTCAGTGGTAGAGCTCCTGCCTAGCATGTGCGCAGGCCCTGAATTCAATACCCAGCATTGAGAAGAAGTAGGAGGAGAAAAAGAAGAAGAAAGGAAGAGAAGAAGAAGGAGGAGAAAGAGAAGAAAGGGGAGGAGAAGGAAGAAGAGAAAGAAGAAAGACAGCAACAGTGTATAGGCCTAGATCCCTCAAGAACATGTCTTTAGAGAAAAGGGCAAAGTTTCATGTGAACCTGGGAAATTTCCCATTTACAAGGATGAGTGACCCTTGGAGATCCTGCCAAGAGTTGTGAAAAACCTTAATCTAAGGACATCAAACTGTGGGTTTATATGGTAGCAGATTCTTTTTAAACTTCAAAGGCAAGACCCAAAAAAGGATTAAGAAGATATATGTGTCAAAGATTTAAAAGGATATATCTTAGGTACTTAATGTATGTGTGAGAGAAAAGTAAGTTATTACCAATAAATTCTGTTCACTAGTGGACCTCTATCTCCTCCCATGGATAAGTACACCCATATACACTTTAGTTAATAAAAAGTACCAGTCAGGAGCTGGGATTGTAGCTCAGTGGCAGAGTGCTTGCCTTAGTAAGTGTGAGGCACTGGGTTTGATACTTAGCATCAAATAAGTTTGATACTTATTTTATTTATAAAAATGAAATAAAGGCATGCTGTTTATCTACAACTACAAAAAAAATTTTTAAAAGTACAAGTCAGGTCTGATACTGTCCAACATTTATTATTAAATGAAAAAATAGAGAAGCATAAAATGATATCTGGTATGTCCCTTGTTGTGAATAGACACACATACACATACACACAGATGATTCATTCAATACCTTAGTCTCTCAGGTCCTTTATCTCTTGAATTATAATTATCTTGAATGAACATGACTACAGAAAAATATACAATCATGCTAACTGATCTCATATTGACCACAATCCTCATGTGGGCCCTCAGTAGTACTCAGGCACCCTGCTAATTACCTACTCTCCTTGCATATCATTTCACTCCTTCTCAACCCCGAACACAGAGTGACACCCTCAGCTGATGACATTGCTTTTTAGATAATTAGTAAAATTGAAGAAACTAAAGAGAATTTCTACATACTCTCGTCAATAAAATCTACTAACTGACCTATTCACCTAAATAGACTCTCTTCCCCATTAACAATAGATATCATTCAAGATCTTATCTAAGGCCAACTCCTTCATTTGTGTGATGGTTCCCACTCCATCCCTCCTAACTGGATTTCAGAACCCGTAAGTGGAATTTGAGATATCATAAACTGATAACTACAGACAATCACATCCTTCAAGTTAAGAAAATTATGAATTGACTCTCAAGTGTAGGGTAAGGGTAGATGTCCTTAAGATTTTTCACAAGGCGATCAACTGGGATCTGAAGGTCTATTGGAAGGATATTGGAGGTATCAGTAATGGCTATGTCACCAACTCTTGGAATTTGGGCAAATTACTTGGATTCATCAATTTGAGAGAGGCAAAGTCATCAACAAAGCCAACGAAATTACGTCTTGAACTTTTGATCCTCTCTATAACATGTTCCCTGAATTAGTCATTGTTCTCACAAGCAAAAGAAATCAACTGAGCTAATCAGAAAAGAACTTGATTTAAAGATACTGGTGGTCCACAGACTCTCCAGGAGGGCTGAGCAACCAGGGTTGGAGGTTCTGCAGCCAGAAACTGAGCACAAAAATTACATCCTAGAGCTAATCTGATGAAGACGGCATAGCTGTCACTAGGCCCAGACACTGTGCCTTCATCATGGGTCCCCCAACACTGGACACTGGATACCTGCTTCTGGACCCACTGCCACTGTTACCAGTGGTAACTGAATGGAGTCACTAGAAAAGACTCCACATCACATGTTTTTTTGCATCCCTAGTTTCATACCCATTTCCTTTTTTTCTGAAGAAGCTGACTCATCCTCAGTCCTCTGCTAAAGGAAGTTGTGGGAGCTATTCCATAAACAGAGCTGGCTGCATTTGAACAAGCCATAGGACTTGATTCAAGAACCACAGAGTGCTGGGCATGGTGGCACATGCCTGTAATCCCAGTGACTCGGGAGGCTGAGGCAGAAAGATCACAAGTTCAAGGGCAGCCTCAGCAACTAAGCAAGACTCTAAACAACTGAGTGAGACCCTGACTCAAAAAAATAAAAAGGGCTGAGGATGTGGTTCAGTGGTAAAGCACCTCTGTGTTCAATTCCTTAATACCAAAAAAAAAAAAAAAAAAAGACTGAAATTTTCTGCTGAAGAGACTGAATGAATGGCTAGAGGTAGAGGAATCTTTAGCTATACAAACTAGGTTAGAGCTGTTTGTGTTCAAAGTTATGCTCAGGGAGAAGTCAGGGAGCAGAGAACATGAGGGTGACAAGGACTGAGCATCCTAGAGATAGGTAAAGAAAAAAATCTAAAGATTTTCCTTCTGTATTCTTTCCACTTGTTTCTTCTTCTTCTTCTTTTTTTTTTTATTTTCCTTGCAGTGCCGGGATTGAACCCAGGTCCTCATGTGTTCTAGGGAAGTGCTCTAGCCTCAGTCCCTTCCTTCCATTTTTAATTATATTTTGATTGATAGATTTGTTTCTTATAATGGGACATATTGAGACCAGGCCATCTTGACCAACCAGACCATGAAAGCCTTCATTAACTGGCTTGCCAAAGTCAAGACACTTTAAATACCTGATACAGTGAACAATCTTTAGATAGTTGTTATAATTGTGTCTAGTCATTTTCTAATAACATGTACAGGTTATCTTCTCTGGCTTCAATTTTCTCCTCTGTAAAATAAGAATAATAAATGTGTCATTTCTCAGATATATTTATTTTTATTGTGAGAATTATCCAGAATGACAGAAGTAAAACATAGCAACTTTAACTGAACAGTCTCTCAATATGGGTCTGCAATTATGGTCTCCTTAAGCACCCTCATTTCTAACATAAGAAATTTGAAGCACAGAGAAGTTTGGAATTCTGCTCAAGGGTTGGAACCAGTATTAGATACCAGGTTGTCTCCAAAGCCCAACCTTTTTAACCACTGCACTCTCTTCTCTCTGTGGTATCTAAACCAGTTTCAACACCATAGTCACTACAGCTACCACTGTGTCTGGACTCTCCCTTTATCATTAGCTCTGGATTTGAACTATTTAGCATATTGGAGTGACTGACCCCTGGACAGGTACTGGGAATGATGAGTATTCCCCCATCCCAGTACCCACCCCAGGTACTGAAAATTGAATCCAGGGCACTTTAATATTGAGCTACATCCCCACTCCTTTTTATTTTTTTATTTTAAGACAAGGTCTCCCTAAGTTGCTGAGGCTGTCTTCGAATTTGCTATCCTCCTGCCTTGGCCTCCCAAGTTGCTAGAACTACAAGCATGTGCAATGATGCCCAATGTACCATTTTCAGTTTTTATTGTCTTACCAAGAGTCTCTGAACATGACAAGTGAGTTTAAGCCGAGAGTAATGACACACACCTGTAAGCCCAGCAACTCTGGAGTCAATGCAGGAGGATCGCAAGTTCAAGAGCAGCCTCAGCAATTTAGAGAGGCCCTAAGAAACCTAACAAGACCCTGTCTCAAAATAAAAAGGGCTGGGGATATGGTTCAGTGGCTAAACACCCCTGGGTTCAATCCCTGATACCAAAAAAAAAAAAAAAAAAAAAGAGAGAGAGAGAGAAAGCAAAGCTTGGTAGTGAAGAGCATGGACTCGGGAGCAGATTGCCTATGCTCTGCCATTCTGTGATCTTGGACAACTACTTACTCTTTTCATGTTCAATTTTCTCACTTGTAAAGTGGGGATAATAATTTTACCCACTTCATAGGATTAAATGATATAAAATTTATTTGGAAGTATTTATAACAGTGCCTTGCACATATTGTTATATAAATACTACATACATACATATATATATACATGCATACATATGTATGTATATATATAATGGGAATTCTTATTTATTTTTTAACATTTTTTGTTGTAGATGAACATGATACTTTTATTTTATTTATTTTTATGTGGTGCTGAGGACTGAATTCAGTGCCTCACACATGCTAGACAACCACTCTACCACTGAGTTACAGCCCTAGCCCGGGAATTTTTAATATGAATATTTCATCATATAATTTATTTTCAAATAATTGTTCAGATACACTAATGCTAAATATATAATAACTTTAAAACTTTTTCAAAGGAAAAAGAGTGGAGAAGGACAAGATATATTTACAAAACACAGATTTTTTTTTTTTTTTTTACACACATCCCACCCACTGGCTACATGGCACTTTTTTTGAGAAAGTCTGATATCTCTACTGATGTACCTCTGCAGAGAAATTGTTTATGTTTTGATTTTTCCTTCTGAGGTGCCCTTCCTATAAATTTTCCTCCTTAATAATCTGTGTCACCCAGCCCTCACCCAGGCACTGCATCAGTGGGAGGGTTGCCTTGGGGCAGAACGCCTGCCTTGCTAACCACACTGGCCAGTCAGTCATGGCCTCTGCCTGAAGTTCACTAACACACTGAGATTGGTCCTATGTAATCTTGAAACTAGACATTTTAGTAGTATATGAGAACTTGATTTGCTTTAAGTGGTTTTCTAGCATAATTATATCCATACCTCTGACCACAATAAGTTAATTTTGACTTGTCTCAAGCCTCTCAGAAAAATAACTATTTCCTTAAAAGAAATTAATGTTAGCCCAATGTCTTATGTGGTTACTCTTGGTAATTTTAATATTTATAGCAGGGAAGTTATCTCTGGGAGGAATTTTAAGCTTTATGGCATTATGGAAAGTTTCTCTAGCTAGAAACCAGACACCTTAGAGTTTAATCCTAGCTCTGCTCTTGTGAGCTGCTTCAACCCTTTGAGGTAAGCTGCTTCAACCCTTTGAGTCCCCACTCACTTTCTAATTTTCTTTCTTTAAAAAAATAAAACAGCTGGGCATGAAGGCTGAGGCAGGAGGATTGCGAGTTTAGAGCCAACCTCAGTAGAAGTGTGGTGCTAATAAGCAACTCAGTGAGACCTTATCTCTAAATAAAATACAAAATAGGGCTGGGGAGATGTGGCTCAGGGGTTTAGTGCTGCTGGGTTCAATCCCCAGTACCACCCCCAACCCCCTGCAGGAAAAAAAAAGAAAGAAAGAAAAAAGGAAAAGAAAACCAACAATTTTGTTTTTTAGACAGGATTCTTGCTATGCTGCCCAGGCTGACCTATGCTGACTCGCTGATCTCCTGCCTCTGCCTCTCTTGGGTAGCTAGGATTACAAGTGTGAACCACTGCACCTGGCTTTTCAAGTTGCTTTTTTTTTTTTTTTTTTGGAACCAAGGATTGAACTCAGGGACACTTGGTCACTGAGCCACATCCCCAGCCCTATTTTGTATTTTATTGAGACAGGGTCTCACTGAGTTGCTTAGGGCCTCGCTAAGTTACTGAGGCTGGCTTTGAACTCGCAATCCTCCTGACTCAGCCTCCCAAGTCGTCAAGTTGCTTTTTAATGGCAAATACTTTTTTATGCTCTTGCAATCAAAATCAGCTTTCTATTGAATCAATGAAATGTTGGGACTGGACACCAGGTAGTCTAGTCCCTCATTTTACAGAGGAGAAAACTGAGCTAAATAGCAATAAAGTGGTTTGCCAGGGTCAGGCATCTAGCTGAGATCAAAGTCAAGACTATGTGGTGGGTAATTATGCTCTGTTGTTTGCTAGAGCCCAAACTATTATGTGCCTGTTGGTTGTTATGTAGTAGCAAACAATATTGTACTTAGCTTAAAACACAATTTTCTTCTTTTATTTAGACAGTTCCCTTTGAAGAAAATAAAATCCTTGAATTTGTTGTGATTTGCTTTGAGGGATTATAAGCTTTGATCTTAAGTTGTTGATTGTCATAATTAAATCTTTGAACAGCACTAAATATTATTTGTAGGGTGCTCGCTTCAGCAGCACATACACTAAAATTGGAATGATACAGAGATTAGCATGGCCCCTGTGCAAGGATGACATGCAAATTTGGGAAGTGTTCCATATTTTCAAAAGAACAAATGTATAAATAAATAAACAATATGTATAGGATAAAAATGAGTAAGACTCTTTGAAAAATGAAAATTTTCTATTTTTATAATTCAACAGGATGCTTAGTGTGAAGAAAAATGGAATACTAAAATACCTTTATTTGGACCTGAGAATTATAATAGGATTTCCCTTGTGAGAAAAACAATAGGGGCAGTTCTTAGGATTTGAAGATTGTTGTATTGGGTTTGGGTTTTTTTGTTGTTGTTTTTAGTTCTTATTTTCACAGTACTGGGAATGGAACCTAGGGCCTTGTGCATGCTAGGCAAGCACTTTACCACTGAACTACATCTCCAGCCCTGAAGATTTCTGATAATTAAGTGATGATTTATTAATACATTAGTAATTAGGGTTCCTGTGACTCATTGCACTTTATTGTATAACAATGTTTATCTAAAGATTATCTTGCCTATAATTGTTTCATATAATTCATACATTTTAATTTATTTCTCTCATTTTTCAGTTGAACAAATCAAAATTTTTAGAAATAAGATACTCTCAAAAGCTCCAGGGCTGAGGATATAACTAGTGATAAAGTACATGTTTCGAGTGTTCAAGAAGTTTCTAGGTTTAATCCCCAGCACCAAAAAAAAAGTCTCTCCTATAACAGGAGTGACAATACCACCAAGCTAGGTGGCCAGTTTAGAGTGTATAAGACCCTGTATTTCTAAATCAAATAAAGATCTCCTAGTTCCAAAGCAATCTCCCATTTCAGGCTCTCCTCCCACTCTCTCAGCTCCGGGCCCAGGCCCTTGAATTCACCAGCCAGTTACCACTCAGCTGCACCTGCTTTGCCTTTGAACCTTTCCTAGGACCTATGCTCAACTACTACTCTCTCAGCTTCAGTCTACTCAGGCAGAATACCTGGATTAAGCCGCAGCAGTTTAGCCCACATCCCGGCTGCACCTGTCCCACAGGACAGAGGGAGTTTGGGGCACTCATTACTGCTATCGGCCCCAGTCTGAGTATAAAAGAAAGTAAGTTGGGTTGGGAATGTAGCTTAGTGGTAAAGAGCTTGCCCAACATACACCAAACCCTGACAAATCCTTAACTGAAAGTTGAGGTATAACTAACTGGCAGAGGTAGCAGTTGTCTACAGCTTTGCTGCTCCGACTGTGATCTATCAAAGAGTAGCATCAGTATCACCTGGAAATAATCAGAAATTCAGAATATCAGATCCTATCCCAGACCAATATGCCTTTTAATAAGGATCCTCTCACCCAGGTGATTTATATGCACACTCTCTATATTTGTCTACCAAAACTGCCATACCAAAATACCACAGACTGAGTGACTTAAATGATGGAAATTTATTTGTCCCAGTTCTGGTGGCTAGAAATCTAAGATCAAGGTCAGCAGGTTCAGTTTCTTCTGAGGCTTCTCTCCTAGCCCTGCATGTGACTGTCTTCCCACTATGTCCTCATATGGCCTTTTGTATGTGCTCATCTCTGGTGTCTCTGTGGCTTAATCTTTTTTTATAAGGACATCAGGCTGATTGGATTAGTGGCCCCCTAACAACCCCATTTTAACATAATCACATCTTTAAAGGCCCAATCCCCAAATACTGTCATCTTCTCTGGTACTGGGGTTATGGCTTGAATATATGAATTTTGAAGGAGGGTGGGTGGCACAATAGCACCCGCTATTGTGAGACTGGATTGATCTGTCCTTTCCTTTGAAAGGTCCCAGAGTGACCAAAGCCTGAGAGACAGACTCTTGGGCTGCCCAAAATGCATAGGAGTCAAATGCTAAATGCTAATCTAGTCATGACAGAGAGGTATACTATTACCAGATTTACATAAAGGCTAGATTCCTTCATTTCTCTGTTGGCTTACCTAAGAGGCTAGAGCCTCCTGGTATACCTGGAGTGTTAACACCCCCTCCTAAATGACCCAGCATTGCCCTAGAGGCCTTAATGCAATCCATGGTGCTGGTGAATTACCAACTCCTCAGCTTTCCTCCTTTGCTTCTGAGAAAGCAATCTTATTTTCTCGAGGTTTGGGGGACATCTCTTGGTAACTCCTAAAAAATGTGTTATAACCACAGACCAGTCACATGATCTTATTTAACCCTTATAAGGACTCTGTACAATAGATACTATTATCTCCATTTACAAATGACAAGCGGAAGCTCAGAGATGTTAAGTAATTTATTTAATGACACATATTTGGTAGTTGGAAGTCAGACTTTGACCCAGATCCAAAGTCTGTGGTTTTAAGACTGGCAATACTCACATCACCTCTTTGGCCTTTTTCTCAGGCAAGCTCCAAAGCTGCTTTGCCAGCTGTTATTTACAGACATGTGACTGACTTGTCCTTCTACTTCTGCATGTGTTTCAGATATCACATGTCTACCTCATCATTATGATTACTATCAATTAACACTTGAAAGATCTCATGGTACTGAGCAATTTAATTTTAATTCCCCATATGCAATTCCTGCCTGCATATTCTTCCTTTAAATTGCTAGCCATATAGTATTTCCTTTTGAAAGTATGACAAACCATAGCAGGTATTTGTTTTAGTGCTCAAAACTGGAGAACAAAAAAATTTTTCTCAGTTTTTCACCATACACAAAAGCTAAACAATTGATGCCCTGCTTTTACACTTCAAAGATCAAGATAAATCCTTTCAACCAGAATGAAAATAAATACAAAGGAACTTAATCCATGGGTCTATTACTGTTTGGTGTCAAATGCCTGTTTTTATTGTCTTTAAATTTTAAAATGCTAAGACTTTTTATTGGAATTTAGAATTTTGCTACCTAAACTTCAAATTGTGGATTTCTATATTAGTCAGTAAATGGAAATGTAAAGTATTATGTAATGCGGGTGGTCAAAAAGAAGTCAGACCAAAAGCACAGAACAAAGCTTTATTGGGATTTGGCTCACCGGCAAGGTTCCCCCGCCCTCCAGGGAAAGGGGCGGGGCAGGCTGGAGGGCAGGAGAAGTCGCCCACGACTCTGTCTGGCCGAGGGTTTTTATGGCCTGGTATAGGCGCGGAAGGCTTGGGGGTTCAGTGCCCGCATGGAACTGGCTGGGGGACCCTGCTGAGATCCGTGTCTCGGAAGTTGGCTGATGGCCCCCCTGAGTGGCAGGAGGGTGCGAGATGCCATTGGGGTTCATCTGTCGGAGTCTGATTGGTTGCTCTGGCCAGCGGGTTGCCTGATGTCCTGCTGGGCTGCCTGATGTTTTGCCTGGCATGCGCGGGTTGCCCGCTGCCCCGCTCCCTCCCATCCAGCCGCTTAAGTCCGATCTAGCATCAAGGAATTCGGCTGTTAGTCTTCTACTTGAATTTTGGCTAATACACTTACTAGCTAGGTTACTTTGAGAATGTTACTTAACTTCTGCAACCTCGTAATCGTCCTATTAAAAATGGGTTAATCAACTCTTAAAAGAATATTTATCTTTTAGAGATGGATATATGCTGAATAAAATTATATGATGACTAAGATTAGCTTCAAAATAGCCCAAATATAGGAAAAGATGTGTGGGAATACAGTTGAAACAAGATTATGTGTTGGTAACTGTTGAAGCTGAATGACAGGGATTCATTATACTCATTCTTTTCATCTTGTTTTTTGTTGTTGCCTTTGTTGTTTGTTTGTTTTTTGGTAGTGGGGATTAAACCCAGGGGCGTTTTACTACTAGGGGTGCCTAGTGCATGTAAAGAAACAGAAACCAGGCAAGGGAGGCAGAGTGAACTAGTCTGTGGAGGACACTGAAGGGCACACTGTTCTTGTGCTTTGATCTACTAATAGGAATTTATCTTTTTTTTTTTTTTTTTTTTTTGTACCAGAGATTGAACCCAGAGGCACTTACCCACTGAGCCACATCCCAGTCCTTTTTATTTTTTGTTTTTGAGACAGAGTCTTGCTGAATTGCTTAGGGCTATGACAGTGGTCCGATTCACCTTTTGAATATAGCTCTGAGGCTTATTTTTAAAAGGGACAAGTTTGCCTTTTTCTCTTCTCCCTCTCCCCCTCCCTAACCTGGGGTAGGGAAGGGAACAAGATTATCCTGAGCTATCTATGCTCCAGAGGAAAGAGATATTTGCCAGAGGATCTAGATAGTGAATATCTCCCAAATTAACAAGTGGATGTTAACATACCTTCAGGTGCCCTGAGACCCCCTGTTAGTGGACACCTGGAATGTAGCCTTTGAAGAGCTCCTTTAGAATCCCCCTGTTCCTCCTGATGGGCAGAATCACAACCTTTGGGACAGGAGTCCCCTGTGTTTCTCCTTTGCTAACAAAGCAATAAGCCTTCTTTTTCCTTTTTCTCAGAACCATGTCTTCATTATTGAACTGGCATCAGGGACAAGGTCCAAGCTTTCAGTAACAGGATCTTGATAAATTGCTGAGGCTGATTTTGAACTTGCGATCCTCCTGCCTCAGCCTCCTGAACCACTGGAATTACATGAGTATGCCACTGCACCTGGCAGGAATTTATCTTAAAGCAAAATTCATATAATCGTTGTTTGCAACACTAAACTATCTATACCAAATAAGATAAAAAACAGAAGAAGAAGAAAAGACCTGGCAACAACCTAAATTTCAATAACAGGAGAATATTAAAAATGAGGGTATTTCAAATTATAACAATAGTATGCAGTATTAAACATTGTAACTACTACAAGGGCATGAATGGTAGGAGGCAGGAATCATTGTGAAGATAGAATTGAGGACAAGTGTAAGATCAGATGGAGGTAACCGAAGGGCAGATAGGCCAGATGTAATTATAAAAGAACTTTATTGGTCTGGCTCTCTGGTAAGATTCACCAGTTCCCCAGGGTGAAGGCCTGGGTGGGGGGCTGGGAAAGTCATGTGTGGCTCCAGCTGGCCGGGGTCTTTATAGTCCAGGATAGGCAGGGAAGGCTTGAGTGTTCAGTGCCCACCTGGGATTGGCTGGGGACTCTGATGAGATCTGTGTCTCTCCCGGAGTTGGCTGGGGGTCCCGCTGATTTACAGGCGGGTACAAAGCGCCATCGGGCTTCATCTGCCACCCTCCAATTGGTTGTGCTTTGGCAAGGCATGTGGGGACTTCCTGATATTCTGCCCCGCATGTGCGGGTTGCCTGCTGCCCTGCCCCCCTATCCAGCCACCTGATTCCGACCTAACAACAAGCAGTTAGTGTAAAATAGGAAATCTGGTCAAATAGAGGAATGGAGGTCATCAGAATCTGGGGAGTTGGAGACTGCCCCTGAGAGATTGGAATGTCAGTGACTCCAGAGCCCTTTTGATCACCAAGGTTACCTACCCATGTTACCCTTATAACCGGTGTCGAGTCCTGCTTCCTCAGGTGTTGAAGAATAACGCCGTAGAAGCAAACCGAGGCAAATGTAGAGTGGAAAATAAAGTTTTATTAAAGAAAAGTAAAAGCAGACTTCTCCCGGGTGGAAGAAGGGGACCCAAAGGCGGAATCTGTGTGGCGAGTAAATCCTGTCCTTTTTATAAGTTTTACTCTCTTGTTCCCTTCCCCCTTATTCTTCCTCTCTGTCTAGGCCCACTTTTGCATGTGAGTGGTAAAAGCAGAAAAGCAGACGGCAGGGCAGGGGAAGGGCTGAAGCGATAACAGGTAATGTCCCAGCAGGTGTTAATTAGCAATTCCTTGCCTACAGTTCTTGATAAGGACAGGTAGATCTGGTTATCAATGGGTTCTGGAAATCTTTGACATTCCATTCCCCAAGGCAGCCTCCAACTTCCAGATGTAGGTGTTTTTTTCATGTCCTTCATTTTCTCGATTTGACCCGATTTTTTATTTCTACACTGACTACCTAACCAGTTCTGGCTACACCCATACTACCCCTCCCAAAAGGCTGCAGACTGGGAATTGCTAATAAATGCTCCTGGGGCCTCTACCTGCCTGAATCACTCCGTTTGGCCCTTCCCCTGCCCATCTGCTTCTTACCTTTTTGCCATCTTACCGGCATCTCCTGGGCCTAGTCACGTAGGCAGGAAGGGGAAAGTCATGTAAGCAGAAGAGAGCAGGAGACTCTAATCTGTAAAAGATGTAGGGCATGCTCACTTCTTGGGATACCAGAACATCAGCCATAACCCCCTTCTCCCTCCTGGGAGAAGTCTGCATTACTACCTTTGAATAAAACCTGCTTCATGTACTTGCCTCAGTGTGCTTCTCTGGTGTCACACTTCAACATCTGAGGAAGCAGAACTCCTCACCATTAAACAGCAGTATCAATTGGAGTCACCTTAAAGGATACCTACTATATGTTTTTACATTTGCACAAGTTGTGCATTTAAGTCTTTGAAAATTATGCTTTAACACAAAGAAAAGACTTCTGATATAAAGTTACATTAAAGTAACAGACTATAAGAATATATAGGCCAGTCCAGTGCCCCTGAGTTCAATGCCCAGTACTACCGCAAAAAAAAGAATGTATGGCATTATTTCATATGTATGCTATATACCTGTGAATAAATACTGAAGAAAAAGAAATGTCTAAGAGTATAATGCTTGTATAAGTGGAAGTTAAAATTCATTCATTCTATTTTCTTTTTACCCACTTCAAAATTGTCTCAAATATTATCTTGTTTTTTATTTGTGTTTTTTTCCACACAGAAGAAGAAAGAAAAACAAGACTTGGACTCATTGGGATACAAAATAGGAAGACTTAAATAAAAATGGATCAGAATGAAAGTAAGATTTTTTATGTATAATTCCAGCTAC
Source organism: Glaucomys volans (assembly GCA_020662805.1). Taxonomy (NCBI): domain Eukaryota; kingdom Metazoa; phylum Chordata; class Mammalia; order Rodentia; family Sciuridae; genus Glaucomys; species Glaucomys volans. Next base: position 45,195 of record JAJEJO010001889.1, on the reverse strand, counting down.
TCAAGAGGGCTGAGGGGCTGGGGATATAGCTCAGTTGGTAGAGTGTTTGCCTTGCAAGCACAAGGCCCTGGATTCAATCCCCAGCACCACAAAAAAAAAAAAAAAAAAGAAAAAGAAAAAGAGGGCTGAGGCAAGAATAGCCTGAGGGTTGTAGCTCAGTGATAGAACACTTGCCTGGCACACATGAGACACTGGCTTCGATATTCAGGACCATATATAAATGAATAAATAAAATAAAGATCCAGCGACAACTAAAAAAATATTTAACAACAACAACAAAAAAGCAACCTGGGCAATTTTGTAAGACCCTGTCTCAAAATAAAAAGGACTGGAGAAGTAGCTCAGTGGCAAAGTGCCCCTGGGTTTAATCCCCAGCACCACAAAAAAAGTCAGATTTTTTAAATGGGTGGGGGAAAGAAATTGTTTATTTCTAGAAAGCAGTCACTTGAGATTTGAATGTGAAAAAAGGAAGTGAAAAGAGAGAAAGTTAGCTGTACCACAGGAATCGTACTTCTTAGTAAATTTGCCTGAGTCAGAACCACAAGCTGGAATAATTGAGAGGTAGAAGGTTCCTCAGAGGAGTTGTTGAGTCTTAGAGTGCTAGAATTATCAGCCCTGGCACTCCTATGATCACCTCTGACACAGTCTCGCATCAAAGCTGCATAAGAAATGCAAAGCAGGGAGGTGGGAATCATGCTGGCCCAGGCTGTAGAAACAGCCAGTCCTTTGTTATCTGTTAATTGCTTTGCATACCACTGAGTTCAATGACTTCTCTAAGTTGTATCATCACCACTGTCGCCCCAAAGTTAGTTCTCTTTTTTTTTTTTTAATTTTTTTTAGTTGTCAATGGATCTTTATTTTTACTTATTTATATGTGCTGCTGAGAATCTGACCCAGTGCCTCACACACTCTAGGCAAGCACTCTACACTGAGCTACAACTCCAGCCCTCAAAGTTAATTTTGAATGAAGAAATTTGCCTAAGCCTAAGTTGCATGTTTTCTAAATGAACAAACGGACAGAATTAGAGTCAGGTTGACTGAACACTTCATCCTTTTTCATTGAGTGATGTGTTTGATCTGGTGTCAAACCAACACAGGAGCAGTGCTTGGAGTGCTGGTCCATGGTTAACAACTGGCCTTTGGGAGTGTGGGGGAGGAAGGCAAGCTGATTTGTGGTATTGCCAATTTTGCCATGTCTTTGAGTGCAGTACTGGGAGAGGATATGCAGTTGTTGTATACCATTGTGTAGGATTTCCACCCTACAGATGCTTTAGATGTCAATGACCTCAAGAGCATAGTTATAGTAAAATGGAGCAAAATAATTAGGAAGTGATGAGTTTTTATCATTTTTTACTTTGGTTTTAATATAATTTATTTCATTTACATTTAGGGTTACAGAAAGGTTTTTTTTTTTTCCCCTGGTACTGGGAATTGAACCCAGGGGTGCTTTACCACTGAGCTACATTCCTACCCCTTTTGATTTTTTTATCTTGAGACACAATCTCATGAAGTTGCCCAGTTTGGCCTCAAACTTGTGATCCTCCTGCCTCAGTCTCCTGAATAGATGAGATTATAGGCTTGTTTTACCAGGTCCAGTTTATGTCAGTTAATTTTGGGGAGGAGTACAAACCCAGGGAAAAGTTACCACTGAGCTACATCCCCAGCCCTTTTAATTATTTTATTTTATTTTAATTTTCATTAGTGAGACTGTATCTCACTAAGTTACTTAGAGCTCGCTAAATTACTGAGGCTAGCCTTGAACTTGAAATCCTCCTGCCTCAGTCTTCAGAGTTGTTGGGATTACAGATGTGCACCACTGCACACAGCTCATTCATCTTATTCTTAAACAATAGGGAAAGGTAAGTGGTCACTGCTAGTGCATTTGTCAGCTTTCCATTACTGTAACAAATATCTGAGATAAATAAATGTTAGGAGACAGATTTGGGATCTCAGCAGGTGAAGGAGATACAAGGTGCAGTTGGGATAGTAGACACTCTTTATTCAGAGATGGCAGCAGCCCCCAAGCCTGCAGCTCTAACTCCATTTTGCCCCGAGTCATTTCCATAGGCCTTTATTTATTTATTTTTTTTTCTTTTTGCAGTGCTGGGGATGGAACCCAGGGCCTTGTGCTTGCAAGGCATGCATTCTACCAACTGAGCTATATCCCCAGCCATCCATAGGCCTTTTTTTATATGCACATTGCCAACAGGGTTACATAAGTGGGTGCATGCTCACAAGCAAATGTTTATGACCTTGAGTACATATGCTGAATTGGGTTGTTCATGTCCTTGGCTACATACTAAAATCATAGCCCTAGCCAGGCGCGGTGGCGCATGCCTGTAATCCCAGCACTTGGGAGGCTGAGGCAGGAGCATCGCGAGTTCAAAGCCAGCCTCAGCAACTCAGTGAAGCCCTAAGCAACTCAGTGAGACCCTGTCTCTAAATAAAATACAAAATAGGGCTGGGGATGTGGTTCAGTGGTGGAGTGCCCCTGGGTTCAATCCCCAGTACCAAAAAAAAAAAAAAATATCATAGCCCTTTGGAAGCTTCAGTGAGGAATCCTAACTACAGCCGTTTGGGGCCTGTCTACAATAAATTCTTTTTGTTTTTTTGGTTCAATGTACACAAATGGAGTACAACTATTGTTTTTCTGGTTGTATACAAAGTAGAATCATACCATTTGCATATTCATACATATGCATAGGATAATGATGTTTGTCACATTCTATTATCTTTCCTTCCCCACTCCCCTCCCCTTACTTTCCTCTATACAATCCATCCTTCCTCCTTTCTTCCCCTACCTTCCCCCCCTCCCCATTACATGTCATCAACTACTTATCAGAGAAATCATTCAGCCTTACAATGAACTTTAAAAGAAGAAAGATTTTCCAGGCTTGGTGATGCACTCCTTTAACCCCAGCAGCTCAGGAAACTGAGGCAGGAAGATTGCAAGTTTGAGGACAGCCTAGGCAATTTAGTGAGACCCTATCTCAAAATAAAAACAGTTGGGGATGTAGTTCAGTAGTAGAGTACCACTGGGTTCTATCCCCAGAATCACCAAAAAATAAAAAATAAAAATAAATGTCATCAGAGAATTGCAAATTAAAACAGAGATGCATTGCCCACCTACTAGAATGACAAAATTCCAAACACTAATGACACCAAATGCTGGTAAAACTATGGAGGAGCGGGAACTCTGTTCATTGCTGGTGGGAATGCAAAATGGTACAGCCACTTTGGAAGATGGTTTGGCAGTTTCTTATATAACTAAGAATACCCTTACCATATAATCTGGCAATCACACTCCTTGATATTTACCCAAAGATGTTGTAAACATGTTCACACAAAAACCTGCATACAATTGTTTATAACAGCTTAATTCATAATTGCCAAAACATGGAAGCAACCAAGATGTCCTTTAGGAAATGAATGGCTAAATAAACTACAGTATATCCAGACAATGAAATATTATTTAGTGCTAACAAGAAACAAGATATTAAGACATGAAAAGGCATAGAGGGATCTCTTAAATGAACATTACTAAGTGAAAGAAGCCAATCTGAAGAGACTACATACTGTATTATTCCAAACACAGTCATCCGTCAGTTTCAATAAGGGATTGGTTCCAGGACTGCCCCCCGTGGATACTAAAATGTATGAGTGTTCATGTCCCTTATATAAAATAGTGTAGTGTTTGTATATAATCTATATACATCTTGAATACTTTAAATCATGTCTAGATTAGTTACCTACTACAAGTAAATGCTATGTAAATAGTTGTTATATTGTATTGTTTAGGGAATAATGGCAAAAAAAAGTCTGTATATGTTCAGTATACACAAAATTTTTTCCCAATATTTTCAGTCTGCAGTTGATTGAATCTGTGAGTGTAGACTACAAGGAGATAGAAGGCCAACTATGACATTCTATTAAAGGTAAAACTATGAAGACAATAAAAATATCAGTTGTTGCCAAGGGTTACTGGAGAGGAATAAACAGATGGAGTACAGAGGATTGTGAGGGTAGTGAAAATACTCTGTGCAAGAATAGGGGGTTATGTCACTACACATGTGTCCAAACCCACGGAATATACTAATGGACTAAACTATTGTAAGTTGTGGCTTTGGGTGATAATAATGCGTCAGTCTAAGTTCACCAGCTGTAACAAATGTGCCATACTAGTACAGAATTTTTCTTTTTCTTTTTTTAAATATTTCTTAGATGTTGATAGACCTTTATTTTATTCATTTATTTATATGTGGTGCTGAAAATTGAACCCAGTGCCTCGCACCTGCTAGACAAGCACTCTACCACTGAGCCACAATCCTAGCCCCAGGATTTTTCTTAATAAACTTTTTTGTTCGTGGTGTTGGAGATCAAACCCAAGGCCTTGCACCTGTTAGGCAAATGCTCTAACACTGAGCTACATTCCCAGCCTTGGTGTAGGATGTTGATAATGGAGCAAGTTCTGCATGTAAGGCGACAGGAGATATCTGGGAACTCTCTGTACTTTTAGAGTCCATTTGGGAACAACAAAAAAAGGACTCATTCTGACATGTACTAATAAACATGAAAATTCAAACCTCTGAAATTCTGTCCGAATGGCAAAAAACAGATGTTTTGGTAACACTATTAGTGAGACTGGAAAAAACAGACACTTGCTTACTCCACTGATAAGATTGTAAATTTCTATCAGCCCATTAGAGGACTTTGTCAACATCTCTCAAAATTGCAAACACATATACTTTTGACACAATTTCATTTGGAGAAAGTTATTCTAAGGATATGTTCCCCATGTGTGAAATTATGTATGTATAAAGGTATTCCTTGCAATTGTTTTTGTGGTAGCAAGAGACTGAAAACAGATAAAATGTGCAACTTTAAATAAATTATAGCTCAAACAAAACTGCCCTGAGAATGAGGAAGCTATGTACTGATGTGGAAAGATCTTCTAGATGAATCAGTAGAAAAGCAAGATACGAAATTGTGTTTATCTTTTTCTTTAAGTTTATACAAAAGAAAAATATATCCACATTCCATGTATTATTTATGTAAATAATAGATCTGGAAAGATACACAAGAAACTAATGATAGTAGTTACCTGTTGGAGAGTATGGGAACTGAACAGATGAGGAACAGAAATAGAATATTTTTCTCTGTGTACTTAAAAAAAATTTAAACCATGTGAATGTATTACATATTACATACATATAAATATAAAGACACATACAATAAAGCAAAATATAGCCAATATCCAAGTCATAAATGTGTATTCAAGTCATAATGAAATAGAAAACATACCAAATATTGGAATGCTTTTGTTTAAATAATATTTAAATGTTATAACTTTAAATGATTTTTACACAGATGCATACATGTGCACAAAGGTACAAATATGCATATAACTGGCTTCCAAGAAAGAGTGTCCCCTGACATTTTGGAGTTGGTCTGACACTATCAGCTGCTGCGCCCTGTTGTTGGGCACTGTACCCTGGACCCTGTGCATGCTAAGGAAGTGCTACATCCCAGCCCCTCAGCTAGGTCTTAATGTTCCCCTATTGAACATCAACTATTCCATGAAACGTTGACAGCGGACAGGCCATCCTGGGACTATGGCAAACCAAGACAAAATAAGACACTCTGTAATCATTTCTAAACATAGACGAAACATGAACATTATCCAAACCACGAAACAACAACATACTGCTCTCCTATCTACTGAGTGACTGATACTTCTTTACCAATTACAACTTTAATCTTGCTTTAGAATGCCTTCCCTATGGATAAGATTTATTGAGTCACCCTGTAGGAGAGGCTCCTGGTTCTTGGCTGGCAGCTGTGAACGTCTCAAATGTGTAAGGAAAACCTACACTTAAAAAGGTTGAGCAGGCACACCTGCAGGAAGGAGCATTCCGCTCTAGCCGGTCAGTGGAGCAAGACCACCTCCCCATAATTATCATAGCTGTTGCCAGGGAAACCTTCAGGTGTCTGGATTGGACCCTAAGCAAAGGCATGATTAGATGTTAGCGAAAGCACAATTGGACCAGGTACAATCCTTACTTAACATATCTGGATGTTACATGATTGGACACGGTTACAAACCCTAATTAACATAAGGGCAAACAGGTAATAAAACTTGATTAGCTATATGGGGACAAGACATTCCTGCAATAAACGATTTTGCAAGCACTCGTAATTTGCTTGCTTCCACCCAACTCCCGGGGTCTGCGTCTTGACTCTGCACCTCTTACCCCTGCGACGGAAGCCAAGGAAGAATTTCCTGCATCACCCAATCAGAATTGATATACCATATTCAGTATATGCTTTTTGATATACCATATTCAGAGTGATTTGTACCTTTTGTATCCTTCCCCAAATTACCCAACCACCTTACTTAAGTCCTGAATGAGTTCTTTAGTGAATAAATGTTCTTACTGAAAGGCCCCCAATTCCCCATAGCATGTGTTCTCTCCTGCTGTAATGAGTAATAAGCCAAACTTGTTTAGACTACAGGAGTGTTCCTGGTGGTCTTTGAAGAGCATTAACAATATATGCAGCATATAAATTAGATAATTTCCAGCTTAATCTGGTGTTTAAAAATTAGATTCTGCCGTAAGAAAACCTGGATTCAAATTTGTCCTGGCCCAACCAGCTGAAGCTGGTGGGTGACAGTCACCTTAACTGACATCTTGCTATAAGAGAAAATCTACACTAGAGGAACCATAAAGTATCTCATTAGATAAAGCATTTGGGGAAAGGGTAGAATTCAGGTGTCATTGAGGTAAGCAGTATTTTGATATTTCAAAGTGAAATCACTATCTGTAGACAGGTTAACATAGGTTTGGACTGTTAGTGGACTGAAGGTCCTGTTTCCTTGGATGCTACTAAGTTAGGATAGATAGGGGATGTTGTGTCTGGAACTTATCTGAAACTCTGCACCTAAATTGGAAATCAAGGCAACTTCCCAATTATCAAAGTGACTTAGAACCTATAGGCAAACATATTAAATTTCCTTTTAATTGACAAAACTTCAAAACAACAAATTTTCTGTTAGTCTATGATTTTAGAAAAGGAGGTTTCTCAGTAAGAAAGGCAGTAGTCACTCAAAGAAGAATCATGAAGATACTCCATAACTCCAGCATGACCTTGAGAGAAACATTAGTTCTTGCCAACTTTGCAGCTAGCTTTATCTTTCTCTGTCCTCCCACGTTGAGGAATGACAGGTCAAACTTTTGCTTTCTCAGATCCCATCTATGCCTCTTACTATGCATTTTCACACAAGTGACTTGACTTCTTATACCTCTATTACCTCAACTGTATGTTAGGGTTAATAATACTACCTAAAGTATAGTGTTGTTATAAAATACTGAGACACTCTTTGTAAAGAGACTAACATGGTACATGGACACAGTAGAGTGAATTCCCAATAAATGGGTTATCAAAATAGAGGTAGAATTCCTAAATCAAATGAGCTGTTTCTCCTGGTCTAAGATACAAAAACAAAACCTGTCCTATGAATCTGTTAAGTTTCAACCTGTTGTATGAGACTCCATTGATGTAGTACTATGCAGCTTCATGCTCTATGTTGGGAGAACAAAGATGAATAAGCAATAGTTATCACTCTCAGAAAGCTTATCACCTTTAGAAAGAGTTCTGCACTGGCTGGGTATAGTGGTGCATGCCTGTAATCCTAGCAACTTGGGAGGCTGAGGTAGGAGGATTACAAGTTTGAGGCCAGCCTCAGCAACTTAGCAAAGCGCTCAGAACTCAGTGAGACCCTACCTCAAAATTTAAAAGGTTTGGGGGTAGGTGCTGGAGATGTGGTTCAGTGGTTAAGCACCCCTGCGTTTAATACCTGGTACAAAAAAAAAAAAAAAAATCTGCACTGTTCACTTGGAGGGATACAGCCAGGCAGGAAATATTTTTACACAAACTCAATTTCAGTTTTTTTGTTAGAGCCAGGAGTGTAGTGTGAAAGGTGAAGAGTTTAAGATCTAGGATAATAATGGAATCCAGGATTCTGATCAATAACAGCTAAGCATACCCTAAAAGATCTATAGCTATTAGAAATCCCACATTGTACTGTTGTAATGATGTGTTGTTGAGAGAGACAGAGAAAAAAACAGGAGCATAAGCTCAACATTTCTTTGAGATGTGTCAAAGGACAGAGTATTTCTTGTCCTCTGAGGACTGATAAACATACATATGACCCTGCCTGTAGGGGTTTCTGAGCCATTTTGTCCTAGGTATTGTGTAAGACTTTTCATCTTGGAAAAACACAGACAGTTCACTGAATAGGCATTCTCTGTCATTAACTACATATGATTAAATCTGGATCACTAGCAATCTAATATTCATTTCCTGCCAGAAATGGCTAACTGCATTCAAAAATAGATACTAAGGTATGTCATGATCATTTAGGTGTAAGAAAATGGAAAAATTTCTATTTCAGCCTTAAAATTTTCATATCCTTTGACTTCATAGAATTCTATCTGAAGAGAATTCCAAAAATGTAGTTTTAGGACAAAGCATTTATCAAAACAATATTTGAAAGGTTAGAATGTAGCTCAGTGGTAGAGCACTTGTCTAGCATCTGCAAAGCCCTAGGTTCCATCCCTAGCACTATAATAAATAAGTAAATAAATAAATAAATAAAAATTAAAGAAAGAAAAACATTTGTAATGGTGGAAAAGCAACATGCAGTTGCAACAATAGAAGATCTATTAATTATGATATTTCAACTGAAAGAGCTATTATACAGCCATTTAAAAAATGTTTCTGAATAATTTATAAGCCCCTAGAAAAAACCATAACATTGCTGTTAAAAATTCAAGAAATGACCAGGCACGGCGGCACATGCCTCTAATCTCACCGACTCAAAAGGCTGAGTCAGGAGGATCACAAGTTTGAGGCCAGCCAGAGCAATTTAGTGGAAACCCCATCACAAAATAAAAAATAAATACGGCTGGGGATATAGCTCAGTGGTAAAGCATCCCTGGGTTAAATCCCCAGTACCACAAAAAGAAAGAAAAGAAAGATGCAAGCTAGGCCTGGTGGCACATGCCTGAACTCCTAGCACTCAGGAGACTGAGTAGGATATCTCTTCAGTCCAGGAGTTTGAGGCCAGCCAAGGCAACATAGTGAAAACCTGGCTCAAAAATAAATAAACCAAAATAAAAATTCAAGACATGAAATTGGATATATAATAGGATCACAAACACATGATATTTAGCCTTAGAAAAAACTGATGGGAGAAAGTAGGAATTGCCTTTGGTTGTAGGAATTTGAGAAAGTTTGGGAAACTTTTTTTTCCCCATTCTTCATTTGTTTCATCTTTCCAACTTTTTGTAATAAGCATACTGTATATTTTCCTGTGGTATCTTTTCATTTGTTATTATCCTATGAAACTCTTAGAACCCTGTACAAAGAAGATAGGGCTAAGGACAATAGTACTCTCATGAAGAACAGCTGTGCTGTGGAGGGCGACCTATAAAACCAAAGGAAGGGAGGTATCCAAGTAGGAGGTCTATGAAGCTAACTATCTCTGATGACATTTATCACATGAGATTTTAATTTGCAAATTAGAATTTGTTAAAGTTACTGGAGGGGCTGGGGTTGTGGCTCAGTGGTAGAGCACTTGCCTGGCATGTGTGAGGTCCTGGGTTCAATCCTTAGCACCACATACAAATTAATTAATTAATTAATTAATTAAATAAAAGTCCCATTGACAACTAAAAAAATATTTAAAAAAAAAAGTTACTGGAAGTTCCTAATAACAACTGTGGAACAGGCTTAGAAAATAACCCATTTAGATTAGGGGAGTATGAGGACAGAAAACTCCATTAGGAACATCTCCAGAAAAACATGGAGATCATGAATTGTCTGGTATGTTTGGCTCTATAAAAGGTTGTAATATGAAGTCATTGGAACAGATGAGAAGAATTATCAATATAAATAGAAAATTTAACAAATTTTTTTAAATGAGGCAATTATCAAATCTAAAAAACATAAATGGGGGGTTAGGGATATAGCTCAGTTGGTAAAGGGCTTGCTTTGCAAGTACAAGGTCCTGGGTTCAATCCCTAGCAGTGACCAAAAAAAAAAAAAAAAATACTGTATTAGAAAGGAAATATACATATGATATGTAGCTTAGTGGAAAATGATACCTAGTAATACTGAGTTAATTGATCATAGCTATGATGGGAGAATGGGAAAATGGAAGAAGAGAGTGAATGAGGAATGCTAAATCTTTGACAACCATAATTACAAAATAATAATGACTGAAATATATAAATTATGAGATAACACTATTAGCATATTATTTAGGAATGTTGAAAAAGGGACCAAAACAACTAAAAGAGTTGAGAATGGCTGTTTGTAAAAAGCAGGATTAGGAAACACACAGAGAAGATAGGGCTAAGGATATTAAAAACAAACAAACAAACATAAAAACCTTTTAGAATTGTATTGAGTTTTGAACTTCATACAGGTGTAACTTTGATTTAAAAAAAAAAACAAGGGCTGGAGATGTTGCTCAGTGGTAGAGAACTTGCCTCACATGTGCAAGATTGTGAGATCAATCCCCAGCACTGCAAAAAAATTAACCGCAAAACTACAAGATACTACCTGATACCTATTAGGGTGACTACTATAAAAGAAAACATAAGGATAAGGAGAACTGAGACCCTTGTGTACTGTTGGTGGGAATGTAAAATGGTGCAACCACTATGAAAAATCAGAATGGCAATTCCTCAAAAAATTAAAAATAAAATTACCATATGATTCAGCAGTTCTGCTTCTGGGGATATAGCCAAAAGAATTGAAAACACAGTCTCAAAAATATATTTGTACACCCATATTCATAGCAACATTATTCATAATTGCCAAAGGATAGAAACAAACAAATGGGTGAATGGATAAACAAAATGCAGGGGGCGGGGAGGGAGGGAATAATGTTATTCAGTCTTAAAAAAAGGAAAAGGGCTGGGGATGTAGTTCAGTAGTAGAGTACTTGACTAGTATATGGTAAAGCCCTAGGTTCAATTCCAAGCACCACAGGATTAAAAAAAAAAAAAAAGAAATTCTAATACGTGCTGCAATATGAGTAAAACTTGAGAACATTATGCTAAATGAAATAAGCCAGTCACAAAAAGACAGATACTGTATTGTATGATTCCACTTTATGAGGTACCTAGAGTAGACAAATTAATACAGACAGGGTAGTTGCCAGGGGCTGGGGGTGAAGGTAGAAGTAGGGGTCAATATTTAAGGAGTATCAAGTTTTAGTTTAGCAAGATGAAAAGAGTTCTGGAGATTGTACAACAATGTGAATATACATAAATGCCACTGAACTGAACACCCTAAAACAGTAAAGATGGTGAGCTGGGGATGTAGCTCAGTGGTAGAGCACTTTCCTAGCATGTCTGGAGCCCTGGGTTCAATTTCTAGCACTGGGGGAAAAATTAAGATGTTAAGTTTTTTTTTTTTAATATTTTTGTAGTTGTCAATGGACCTTTATTTTCTTTATTTATATGTGGTGCTGAGACTTGAACCCTGTGCCTCCCACATGCTAGGCAAGTGCTCTACCACTGAGCTACAACCCCAGCCCCAAGATGTTAAGGTTCATTGTATTTTATTATAATTTTTTTAAATGTAAAAATTAACCAAAGTATCTGGAATTCAAACTGCATACAATTATAATACATGAAGACTATCATACTCTCATGTGGAGCTTAAACATCCTCAGCTATACAACAGTATCTTTTAAGATATCAGGAAATGATAGCATAGCCCAAGAGGATGTACTTTTCCACTGAAGATTAAGTGAAGGCTGGAAATACATACAGCTCAGTGGTAAAGTGCTTGCCCAGCATGTGTGAGGCCCTCAGCTTGAGTCCTGATACTATAAAAAAATAAGATAAATAAATTTATATATATATATACACACAAGATGGTAGTTCTTAGTTGTCTTTTTTTTTTTTTTTTTTTGGAACCGGGGGATTGAACTCATGGACACTCTGCCACTGAGCCACATCCCCAGCCCTATTTTGTATTTTATTTAGAGACAGGGTCTCACTGAGTTGCTTAGGGCCTCCCTAAGTTGCTGAGGCTGGCTTTGAACTCTCGATCCTCCTGACTCAGCCTCCCAAGTCACTTGGATTACAGGTGTGCGCCACCACGCCCGGCTCTTAGTTGTCTTTACAGGTGATTTCTAGAAAATGGCTTGCAAAATAATGCCAAAGTAATTGATGCATGCATTCAATATTCATTCTAAAATGGTAATTGAACTTGGATCAAGTGCTAGACACTGAAACTGCCTTTTAATTCAAAAGCCAAACTCAAAAAGTGATTGAGTTAGAAAAAGCATCTTAGTGCTCAAAGGGTACCAGGCAGTATGCCAGTTGAATGTACATTGTCTCCACTAAGGTGCATACCCACCTGGAGAACCATGGTGTGTTTTTCATTAGGTGGCAAACTGTGAACCAATTGCATCATGAAGTAAGCATTCTAACTATTCATGATTTCTGGGACACTTGGCCACTGAGCCACATCCTCAGCCCTATTTTGTATTTTATTTAAAGACAGGGTCTCACTGAGTTGCTTAGGGCCTCACTAAGTTGCTGAGGCTGGCTTTGAACTCTTGATCCTCCTGACTCAGCCTCCCAAGTCGCTTGGATTACAGGCATGCGCCACCGTGCCCAGCTTCATGACATTTTTTTCCAGTCAACCTAGAATGGGTTTGTCTACTATTGAAGAATGTATATCTAAGTATTCTCTAGTTTCCAAACCATATTTATTTTAAGCCATTCTGTTTGACACCTTCTGCTTTACTTTTCCTTACTATTCCTACTCTCAGGCCAACCTGAATTCCCATAGCCCTTTATTTTTTTCCAACCATATTTACACAATTTGTAGTTTTAAGCATCTCCTTTTTCATATTCCTACTGGGTTGCAGACATCAAGGGCTGATATGTTCATTTCAGTTATATAATCTCACATAGATGACTAGCTGGCCTGGTTTGCTCAGGGACTGAAGGGGTTCTCAGGGCATAAAACTTTCTGTTTTAAAACTAAGAAGTCCTCCACAAACCTGGTTTACCATTATGAGTCCAAATGAACTCCCTCTGTCCTGAGCTGGGTGTTGGTTTTCCTAACTCTGTTGTCTCTTCTTCTTGTGTGTCTTAACCTTGTGCAAGTATGTTGATAGATACAAATATGTGTATGTATGTGTGTGTGTGTGTGTGTATTTTTTTTTTTTTTTTGTGGTGCTACGGAGTGAAACCCAGGGCCTTGTGCTTGCAAGGCAAGCACTCTACCAACTGAACTATATCCCCAGCCCTATATATATAATTTTTAAACACACATAAAAGAGGCTCAACAGAGCTTCAGAGAGCTGAGCAGCAGGTGTCAAAGTAGCCAATTAAAGCAACAAGTCAGTATACCAGGGATCAAGGATGTAGCTCCAGAGGTTGAGCATTTGCCTAGCATATGTGAGGCCTTGGATTCCAACACCAGCAATAAACCAAACAAACAAACAAACAAACAAACAAACAAAAAATGTAACATCCAAGCCTTTCATCCTTTAGTACAAGGAAGAAGCTAAAACCAGAGAAAGCACTGACTTCTTTTTTGTGCCATTTACCCCCATGGCATGTGTGATGAGCATCAAGCATCAGGGGAAATCTGCTCAGACATGTGAGGGTCTGGTTGTCTCACTGCCAAAGGAGCCTCAACTGGGAAAGAGCTAGGAATGGAAAAGTGATTGACTGATTGATGATGTTGAGGATTGGATCCAGGGGAAATTTACCACTGAGATATATTCCCGAGACCTTTTAATTTTTTATTTTGAGACAGGGTCTCCCTAAGTTGCTTAGGGCCTCACTAAATCACTAAGGCTGGCCTTGAACTTGTAATCCTCCTCCTTTCATCTCCTGAGTCACTGGAATTATAGGAATGGGGACCATGTATAGCTAGGAGTGGAAAAGTATTGAGTACTGAGACAAATGGAAAAGTACTGAGCACTGAGAGTGGAATAAAGTGTTTCAAGGTTCTCCCTCCCCTGGGTCCACCAATAAGGAGGTTTTCACAGAGGCCCCCGAAGAAAGCCCCAGATAAAGGCATCTAGGAATGCGGATATACTTTAAACCATACCCAGCCAGGAGTTCTGGGCCCTTGACGGCAGCTTCCTCCATGGGCAATGCAGTGGCTGTGCATGGGTTCAGCATTCCTCTGGGACACTGCCAGGTAGAACCTTTGCAATCGCCTTCAGTATACTGACAAGTCACACACAGGTTTTTGGCCAGGGGTTGGATTACTTATTCATCTAGATATATCAACAACTCAGTAGGAAAATGGTCAAACATTGTGATCAAATGGTCCACAGAAAGAGAAATGTGAATTCTTATCCAGGCGCGGTGGGGCACCCCTGTGATCCCAGTGGCTCAGGAGGCTGAGGCAAGAGGATCACGAATTCAAAGCCAAAAACAAGGCACTAAGCAACTCAGTGAAACCCTATCTCTAAATAAAATACAAAATAGGGCTGGAGATGTGGCTCAGTGGTTGAGTGCCCCTGAGTTCAATACCCAGTACCAAAAAAGAAAAGAAATGTAAATTCTTAGATACAAGAAATGATGTTAAACTTCATTCATAATAACAGAAATGCAAGTTAAATCTGCACTGAAATAACAATTTTTCATTTAACACACTGTTATGGAAAAAAATTGGGAAAGAGACATCCTTTTATACTGTAGGAGGGTGGATATTTCAGTATTGCCTCTACAGAAAGCAATTTGACAACTTCTATCAAAATTACAGACTCAGATATCGTGTACATGCGCACACGCCTGTGTGTTTGTGTTTTGCCAAGGATTGTACCCACGTGAACTCTACCACTGAGCCACATCTCAGTCCTTTTATTTTTAGATAGTGTATCATGAAGCTGCAGACTGACTTCCAACAACTTGTGATCCAGAGTAGCTGGGATTATAGGTGTGTGCCAACATGACCAGAAGATTCAGGTATCTTTGATTAGCAAATACATTCTAGGAATTTATCCTGCTAATCTGTTCACACATGTATACACTAGAGACTTTATTCATTGCCATTTATTTTTCATAACAGTAAAAGATTTGGAAACCACCTTTACAATAAGGGATTTGTTAAACAAAGTATGGCACATCCATACACAGATACAATGCATCCACTCAGAAGATAAATCATTGAGTTTTCAAAGCAAATATAGAAAGTGTGTATAGCATACTACAGCTTGTGAATAGTAGAAGAAAATAACACCTATGTTTTTGTTTGTATATAGAATGGTACCTATGAAACTAATAACATTGGTTTTCAAGGAGAGAACTAGGTGCCTGGTGATAGACTGTCTGGAAAGAAATTATTCACAAGGTTTAAACCTTTCTTTCCCACTTGCTAGTTGTGTATCCTTAAGCAAATTACTTACCCTTATGTTTCTTTCCTTGCCTACAAAATGGGTAGAATTATAGCACTGACTTTAGGAGTTTGAGAATTAAAAGACATATTTCTGGTTAAATATTTAGATCAGTAACTGAGCCTCTGGAGAGCCATTCTGCCAGGATTTAGAGGCTCCACTCCTTTCACAACCATGGGAACTTACAGCAAGTCATTCAATCTCATTTTTCGTCATTTGGAAAAATGGGGACATTAATCAGATTGAAGATTAGTTGATTCACAAATATGCTTATAACAACACTTGGGACATAGTGTTGTGTTTGTTAAATACTAAATATTTATTTAACACAAATATTATTTGTTCTAAAATTTAAAAATAATTAATTAAAAAAAAATTATTTGTTATTCTTTTAATGTCAATTGTCTTAAAACAAGCCCAGTTTTGTGTCAGGTTACCTTTTCAGAATTATCTTACCTATTTTCTCCCATGTTCCTATACTATCTAAATTCAACAAACACTATGTCAACTATTTCTTCATATTAATCCCAGAGTCTGGAATGCCAATTCTAACCATGATTAATTGAAAAATGCTAACTGTAAGTGCAAAAAGGAAAAACGGGAGGCAGAACTCAACAGATTCAGAGAAGCCTTTATTCCTTCGCAGACTCGGGTGGCATTTGGGTCCACTTTCAGGAAGGGAAATGGCCATCAGTTACAGAGGAGATTTTGGTTTTATAGGGTACAATGATGTCATCATTGGGAGCAGACTTGACAGTCTGGGGCTAGTTGAACAGGTTAAAATCTTAATTCAGGAAGACAGTTGTAAAAGGTTGAAACTCATAGTCTGGGGAGATAAGAGTCCAGATCCCAGGGATGAGTACTCGAATCTTGCCCATTGGTGTTAGCCGTGCTTCCGTTTAGGACTAATTAGCCATGGGGGAAGGCCATGGTTTAGGGCCCAGCATTCAGCATCTGCCTCTTTCCCCCAGGGCCTATTGTTATCAGGAATGCACTGGGAGAGGTTTAATGGTCGACCAGTTTCCTTTCCCACTTCTCAAGCCACACTGTCCCTTCATTTTTCTAGGGGAGTTATTTTATAGGAATACTATCTTCCATAACCCTTCACTAACTATCCTTCAAGGTTCAATGTAAAGGTCTTTTCCTCCCTAAAGATGACTGCTATCTCCTCTTAGTTGCCTATCTCCCATTTCTCATCTAGTCTCTTTCTACTCTGCCTGGATTCCCCCTCCCCCATCAATAGGCAGGGTAGACAACAATAAATCCTTGTCAAAAGGATAAATGGGTAAATAGAACATTGACTTCTTGTGTCTTCAAGAGGACTCAAACAAGTAAAAGTGTTTGCCTATTGTGATCTGTTTCAACTTGGTATTTATGCCCTAAAATCTCGGAGAAGAAAGAGCTATTCAGCGACACTAAAAGAAAGTGGAAGTACAGTATCTTGAAAATTAGAAGGCATTTTCTTTGAAAAAGCAACACACACACACACACACACACACAATTTTTGTTTGTTTTGTTTCTGTGTTGAGGTTTGTTTTGTTTTGCCTTCAATCAACATAGAAACATAGACCTGGCTCCCCCTGCTGGATGTAAAGCAAAAAGCTACTTTAGATATCAATTCATTATGGGATGGGATTGTTTAACTCAGTGGTAAAGTGCTTGCCTAGCATGTGTGAGGCACTGGGTTCAATCCTCAGTACCACATAAAAATTAAAAAATAAAGGTATTGTGTTCATCCACAACTAAAAAAAAATTAATAAAAAAGAAATTAATTCATTAATATAATGGCAGGAAAACAACATTTGTGTTGTGTTGAGACTAGGGCAAAGGACAAGTAGCTGTTTATCAAAGAAAAGGAAATGGGTAGATAGCCTCACCTGGTTGCTTACACCCTCCTGGGGAGGGGAAGGATCACACTTTCCAACACAAGCAATCACCCCCTGGACAGCTCTCTTCCAGTCACTTTTGATCACATAGGCAGGGTGGGAGGAGGGGGCATGAGAAGAAAGGAAACCTGAAATCTATAAAGTGCCCACTCCCTTGGGCACTAGCTCTAGACCTCCCTCCTCTCCAGAGGAATCAATCAATCTCTCTCTCTCTCTCTCTCTCTCTCTCTCTTCCCTCCTTTAATAAAACTTCTTTTCTTACCTTGAAGTTTCTTCGGTGTTTAATCTTCAACACTGGGAGAACAAGGAACCAATCCTGATTTTCAAAACTGGTTTCAGTATTTAGAGGTTCATCAAAGTTCTTATTAGAGATGGCATGGTTTGGCATAGTGTAGCTATGATATTATAGAATGACTGACTACATACCAATTATAGTTACCTCATGTATTTGGAGGAAGAGATGTGGCTTTGAAATTTAAGTCTAGGACAACATGCCAGAAAGTCCTGAGTATAAATCCAACTCTAAGGACAATTGCGAAAAGTGATCTCTGGCAATTAAGCTTTTTTTTGTTTGTTTGTTTTACTATTAATTTCTATTTTGACATCTGTGATATGGACATCAGAATGTTATTAGCTTCTCATTACCATTGAATCACTGGAATTTTATCAGCAATCAATTGAGGAGTGAATGTCTCTGTGTATACAGAAATATTCAGGCTTTGGAGAGTACAATGTTCCTTCCCTCAAGGACCTGTGGGTCTTAAGTGAACGTGGAAGCTGTTTCCAGTGCTTAGTATTAGTATCTGATGTACAGTAAGCCCTTAACAAATCTCCCTCACTTTTTCCCCCATTTTTTATTAGTGCATTATTGCCGTATATAATGGTGAGATTTGTTTTACATATTCCTATATAAGCAATGTAGAATTTGGCCTATATCATTACCCAATAGGTCCCCTTTTCCTCCCTTCTCCCCTTCCCTGTTCCCTTTTTTCTACTCTACTGATCTCCCTTTGATTTTCACGACACTCTCCCAGACCCCCAACAAACACTTTTTTCTTTGTCCTATCTTCCACATGTGAGAGAAAACATGCAACACTTGACCTTCTGAGTTTGACTTATTTCACTTAACATAATGATCTCAAGTTCCATCCATTTTCCAGAAATGACATAATTTCATTTTCTTTATGGCTAATAAAATTCCATTGTGTATATACACCACCTTATAATTATTCATTCATCTGTTGATGGATACCTATGCTGGTTCCATAGTTTGGCTATTGTGAATTGTGCTGCTATAAACATGGCTATGCATGTATCACTACAATATGATGATGTTAATTGTTTAGGATAAATACTGAGGAGTGGCGTAGCTAGATCATAGGGTGGTTCCAAACTCAGTCTTTTGAGGAAATTCCCTACAGAGTTCCACAACAGTTGTACTAATTTACAGTCTCAACAGTGTAAAAGTATTCCCTTCTTTCCATATCCTTTCCAGCATTTACTATTTGTATCCTTGATGCCTGCCATTCTGACTGGAGTGAGATGAAATCTCAGGGTAATTTTGATTTGAATTTCCATAATTGCTAATGATAGTGAACCTTTTTTTTTTTTTTTTGGTACTGGGGATTGAACCCAGGGGCACTCCACCACTGAGCCACATCCCCAACCCTATTTTGTATTTTATTTAGAGACAGGGTCTCACTGAGTTGCTTAGGGCCTCACTAAGTTGCTGAGGCTGACTTTGAACTCGCGATCCTCCTGCCTCAGCCTCCCAAGTGCTGGGATTACAGGCGTGCACCACCACGCCCGGCTGATATTGAACATTTTAAGGTTTATTGTAGGTGCAATGGAAAGCTATGAAGAGAGTTTTAACCAGTTGGTGAGGTGATCTGACTTATCATTTTAAATCACTCCAAGTACCGCATGGGAAACAAACTTACAGGGGCAATATTAGATGCAAGAAGACCAATTATGTGGTAGCCTGGACTAGCAGTGAGATGATGAAAAAGTCCAGTTAGGCATTGGGATAAATTTTGCATAGAGAGTCAATAGGACGTTTGGATTGGATGGGAGCTGAGCGGAATCAAGGATGACTCCTGACTTTCTGACCTATGTAACTGGACTGATGGTACCAGTTATTGAGATGGGTAAATCTTGGGGAGATGAAGAGAATAGGAAAGTAGAGAACAGGTATGGGGTGATAAATTGAGAGTTCTCATTTGTGCTTATCTTAATCTTGAGGAACCAAGCATCCAAATGGAGAGTTTGGAGTTCAGAGGAGATCGTAGGGGCTGGATGTACAAATTTGAGAACCATTTACCTAGGAATGTTACTTAAAACCACAGGACTTGATGTACTCACCTAGTTAGACAGTACAAAGAAAAGAATGTCAAAAACTAAGTCTTGGGGATCTCCTACCTTCAGAAATCTCATAAAGGGGAAGAAGTTGACAAGAGACTAAAAAGTAGATAAGGAAGTAGAAGAAAAATTAGGTGGGCCTGTATCATGGAAGCTTTAGAGAACAAAGCACTTCCAGGAGGGAGTGGTCATAAAAATAAAAAACTGCTGAGTGGTACAGAAAGATGGGTTGACTTGACTTAGCAAGATGTAAGTCGCTAATGACTTGATCATGGACATTTCAGGATATGGAGGGGTTGAAAGCCCAATGGGACTAGAACACAGAATCAACAAGTATAGATATTTCTTTTGAATATTGTTACAATAGGAACCAGAGAAAGAAGCAGATGCTGGAGAGGGTGTCAGGTCAGGAAAGAAATGTTATGAGAGTGCTGGTAAATGGGGAGAAGCTGGGTCAGAAGCTGTGAGAAGGAAAAACAGATATAAACCTTGGTTTCTACCCTCAGGGAAGTTGTGAATCTGTCTTGGAGAAGGTGAGGATAGTAATGATAAAAAATTTAGTCTTCAAATTAAATTTGTGTACATAAGTTTGAGGATAATGCCTGACACTTAGTAAAAACTCACCAGATGAAAGGAAACTATAATTACAAAACAATTTAAAAGCTCCCTAAAATATAATGTAATTAAGGATTACACTGAGGAAGTAATTGAAGCTAGGATTTCAGAAAACAGAGATTATTATCAACCATGGTGACCATATTTTCCCATTAAAAATCAGGACTCATCATATGACAAAGGGTTAAGTCAAATCTGTTAATATATACATATGAAAAAATGTGCAAAGTTCTATAGATTTAAATAACTTTCAGTCATCTATTTAAACTATTACTTTCATTTAGATTCCTTGTATCCCCAAGTCATTCTAAAGCTCTGTACCCATGCTCAGGTTCTTCCTTCTGCCTAAAGCATCATTTTCCACCTTGACCTGACCAACTCTTCTTACTCATTCTCCAGGGCTACTTTCTCTGGGAGCCTCCCTTAACCCATCCTCTCCTCCAGCTAGCTTGGGTGTTCCTCCTCTGCTGGTACCTGGTACACAATCTTACCATTGCTTTTACCACAGTGTATTGAATTTTCTGTTGTGTAACTTTTGTGTTTTTCTATTCTGTTTTGTGTTGGTTAGACTGTAAGCTTTTCCAGGGCTGGTCAAGATTATATTCACCTTTGTTTCTCTTGCACCCAAGCTCACCCCTTGCTGATCTCAATCAGTGCTTTTATTGAACTCAATTCAATCTAATATTGGAACTGCGCTAGGAAATCCTGGATACATGTCCTTGAAGGACTGATAACAACTCTACTACAATCTTATAACAGGTTTATAACATATGAAGTATGTATCAGGAGCCCATCCTTCAACAAACCCTCTTAGTCTACACAACTCCATGTGTATGCTGACTTCTTTTACATCACTTCCAAACAAACTTGTGTTTCATTGTTTTAATTTTTGTTGACCATTCAGCTTTTTAAAAAAAATTTTTTGTAGTTGTAAATAGACAGAATGTCTTTATTTTATTTGTTTATTTTTATGTGGTGTTATTTTATGTGGATTGAATCCGGTGCCTCACACATGCTAGGCAAGTGCTTTGCCACTGAGCTACAGCCCCAGCCCCTCATTCAGCTTTTAATCAAAAGCTAACCATTATGGTCTAATATACCACATGTCCAAATTACTAAATTCTCTTACTATATACCTTTCTCTTTTAGTTTGTAAGTAATGCCTGCTCATAGTAACAATGTCAGCCTGCACAGAAGGTTTATGTAATAAAAAGGAAGGTCCCTCCTTTTATATTTCATTTCATTTCATCCTAGTACCTAGCCTTCCAATTTCTCCTTATAGACAGCACTATTAGCAGTTTCTTACCTTCCAGAGGTATCCAGAGGTATGTACTATTATGACACACTGCATGTATTAAAACATAAATATTGGCCTGCAACAAATTATTTTGCAACTCATCTTTTTCTATTTATAAAATATTTTGGAAGGGGAATGAAATTGACATTATACAGTTATAGTGTGTGCATGTACAAGTATGTCATAATGAATCCCACAACCATGTATAATTATAATGCACAATAAAAAGGAAAAAGAACAGAATATATTGGCGATAATTCCATGTCGGAAGCTATTCCTTATTGGCACATTTTTTGGGGGGAGAACTAGACAATGAACCCAAGACCATGCTCATACTAAGCACATACTTTACTCCTGAATTTTACCCCAAACCCTAACAGTACATTTTTTAAATAACTGTATATTTTTCCATTTTACGACATATCACCACCAATTTAACCCATTCCCCATTGATAGACATTTAGGTTGTTTTCACTCTTTTCGTACCATATGATTTATGAATTGAATTGTGTCTCCCTCTATGTTCATCTGATGAAGTCTAACCCTTAATGTCTCAGAATGTGTCCTTATTTAGAGATAGGATCTTTATAGAGGTAATCAAGATAAAGTTACATCATTAGCATGGTACCTAATCCAATATGACTGATGTCCTTATAAGAAGAGAAAATTTGGACAGAGATAATTAAGAAGGGAAGAAGACATGAAGATACAAGGAGAAGACAGAAAGATCTACAAGCCAAGAAGGAAGGCTTGGAACAGGTATTTTCCTCACAGCACTCAGAATCTGGTTCTTTGTAAGGAACCAGTCTTTGTAGCACTTTGATCTCAGACTTCTAGCTTCTAGAACTTGAGACAATAAATTTGAAAGGGGGATGAAATTGATGAAGTTATACAGTTTTAGTGTATGCATGTACAAATATGTAACAATGAATCCCACTGTCATGTATGTTCTATCTCCAGTAGGCACTTTACCACTGAGCTAGATCCCTATACTTTTTTGGGAGGTTGTGAGTGGATACTGGGGATTGAACTAAGGGGCACTTGACCACTGAGCCACATCCCCAGCCCTATTTTGTATTTTTATTTAGAGAAAGGATCTTACTGAATTGCTTAGTACCTCACTTTTGCTGAGGTTGGTTTTGAACTTGCGATTCTTCTGACTCAGTCTCCCAAGTTGCTAGGATTACAGGCATGTGCTGCTGTGCCCAGCTAGATCCCCAGCCTTTTATTTTTATTTTGAGACAGAGTCTTCTAAGTTGTTTGGGGCCTCACTAAGTTGCTGAAGCTAGCCTTGAACTTGAAATCCTCCTGCCTCAGCCTCCCAAGTTGCTGGGATTATAGGCCTGCACCACCTTGCCTACCTCTTTGTATTTTTTAAAATAAAGATATAAGTATATTGGTAGAATTCAAAGAATCAGCTTTGTCATCTTTCAACCAATGGAATTTTGCCTCTTCTTCAAAGTTTCCTCAACTGGGATCAGGGATTTACCTCATGGCATAGTGCTTGCCTAGCACATGTGAGGCCTTGGGTTTAATCCTCAGGATCAAGAAGGAAAAAAAAAAAAAAGGTAGAAAAGTGCCCTCAACTGAATCAATAATATACTTCAGTCCCCTCTTATCTGTTCATGGAATGGCCAACAGCAGACCCCTGAACACATGAAGTTCTTTCATGCCTCTGTATCTGTGTACATGCCCTTTGTTTTGCCTAGAATGCCCTTCCTTCTGAGATGCTCCTGAAAAACTCCAGGATACTTGCTTCAAGTGCTGCCTCCTCTGTGAACCCTTCAGTGGTGGGCAGCCACAAGATGAACCCCAGTGATCTGTACACAAATGCCTTCTGGTTTTCATACTTTTGTGTATTCCCCTTCTCTTGAATGTTGTTATGATTTGGATATGAGGTATCCCCCCAAAAGAGCTCCTATGATAATGCAGGAATGTGTAGTGATCTCAGAGGTGAAATATTCTGGATTGGGAGAGCTGTGACCTAATCAGTCTGTCCCAGTTTGAATGGGCTAATTGGGTATAACTGTAGGCAAGAGCAGTGTGGCTAGAAGAAGTAGGTCACTTGGTTGTGCTCTGGAAGAGTTCATCTTCCCTGTGGCTCCATTTGCATCCCCTGCCTGGCACTTTGCTTCCTGGCCACCATGAGGTGAGCAGCACTCCTCCACCATGCCTTTCCACTACAATGTTTTTCCTCACTCCAGAGCAATGGAGTTGGCTTACCATGGACTAAATCTCTTCAACCGTGAGCCAAAATAAACTACTCTTCATCTACATTGTTCTTGTAAGGTATTTTGGTCACAGCAATGAAAAGCTAATATAAAGGTGGAGTAGACTTATTGACTCATTAGTAATGAACCAAGTATGCCAGAAGTGATAGGATATTGTTTCTGAGATTGGTTACAAAAAGACTCTGGTTTCTCTCCAGGAGTGCTTTCTCTCACACATTATTGTTCTCTTGCTTTCTTTTGTAGTTGCTGAACTTGGGGGAAGCCAGCTGGCATATGTGAGGCAGCCCTGGGGAGAGACCCATGTTGAAAGAAACAAAGGCCTCTAACAATCACATGAGTAAACTTGGAAGTGGATCTCTCCCACACACAAGCCACTGAATGAGACTGGGCCCTGACAGCTTGCCTACAATCTTATGAGAGATCTTGAGACAGAAGCACCCCGCTAAGTCATGCCTCCATTCCTGATCCACAGAAACCGTGAGGTAGCAAATGTTCGTTACTTTAAGCTACTAAGTTTGTGGGTAGTTAAATATACTTCTACAGATAACTAATACTCCTCCATCTTCCCTCTATTTCTCTCCTGAGCTTCCAAATTTATTTGGACATATCTCTAGTAATACTTGTAGCATATAATGCTATTCTCATTTATAAGTCACTCTTCCCAACTTTGACTATTTCTGAGGACAGGAATTGTGGAGATCAGGTTGTACCCTGTTCAGAGTTACTCCAGGATGAACACAACAGTAATTTTGAGATTGTGCCTAACCCTGAGTTATTCTACTTTGTAAAGCAGTACTTTGCTATGAGTTATTCCATTTTGAGTACAAGACCCAAGGTAGAATAATTATACACCTTGTTTGTAGTAAACAACTACCATTTGCCTAGTATGACCATGAGGCACAAGTGATAAATAAACTAATTGTGCTAATAAAATGACCACCCAAAGCTAGGGGTATAGCTCAGTGTTAAAGTGCTTGCCTAGCACTCATGAGGTCCTAGGTTTGATCACCTGTACTGCAAAAAATAAAAATTAAAAATTAAAATGGCCACTCATGTACTTATCAAATTAAATCAAAAGCATATGAATACATGGGCATATCAAACCCATATCAGATAAGCCAGGCAC
The DNA here is from genome assembly GCA_020662805.1 of Glaucomys volans. Taxonomy (NCBI): domain Eukaryota; kingdom Metazoa; phylum Chordata; class Mammalia; order Rodentia; family Sciuridae; genus Glaucomys; species Glaucomys volans. The sequence goes on along the minus strand of JAJEJO010001889.1, from coordinate 20,237 downwards.
ACCAGACCACCCAATAAAGCAACCTCCTAACTTGAGACCCATAAAAGGAGGAACAACACAAGACTGGACACAGTGGAACACTGACCCCATCAAGCTGATCACTTTTATGAGCCTTCACCAGGAAAATCACCACAGTGATGAAATTCCAATTCTCTTATCATAAGCTTTAGCCAACGTGGTTCTCCTGTGATAACACATAGTCCACTCTAAGCTGACACCTTAAATTGATACTTCAAGCTAACATTCTGATTCTGAAACTTCCAGTCTGCCCTGATCCTGCCTTGACAACTCTGTGGAACTGGGTCATTAAAACCCTTATCTAACTACCTATATTGAGTCTTTGCAGAGTATCTATTCCAGCCTTTGCTCTTGGTACAAACCCAGTGGCTGCCTTAACTCTTCCCTTTTTCTCATTGTATAAAGTTATGATTGGAGCTAGTTGTGTTGTTGCACTATAATCTTAGTAACTCAGGAAGCTGAGGCAAGAGAATCACAGATTCAAGGCTAACCTGGGCAACTTAGTAAGACCCTGTTTAAAAAAAAAATTGTTTTTTCAGTGCTGGGGATTAAACCCAGGGCCTCATGCTTGTGAGGCAGGCACTCTACCAACTGAGCTACATCCCCAATCCTCAAAATTTAAAAATAAAATGGGCCAGGAATGTAAATTAAGTGGTAGAAACCCCTGGATTTGATCTGCAGTACTGCAAAAAGACAAACAAGAAAATGAAATTAAGATTGGAATAAAGAGCTTGTGATTGCATGGTATTACCAGCTATCCACAAGTACTTGGTGAATAGCAACCAATGAAAGTGGTAGAGCTTGTGAATTTCTTGTTCAATAAAATTAGACATTGTGGAAAGACACAAATGTGGCATGTTAATGGAATAGCTCTCTTACAACAGGAACCATGGTTTATTCAACTTTATAGTCACTGTGTTTTATGCAAAATCCTAGCCACCACCATCACTTCCATATGTAGTTGCAATTACCTCCGAACTCGGATATCTAAATTCTCCCTAGCACCTCTCTAACCTGTTCTCCTCCTAATCCTAAGAAATGTATAAAAATGCAACTCTGATCTTGTGAAAGCTTAAAATTCTTCCCCTCATTTTTTTAGATATACATGTTAGTAGAGTGCATTTTGACATATCATACATATGTGGAGTATAACTTATTCTAATTAATATCCCATTCTTGTACATGATGTGGAGTTTCACTGGTCATGTATGCATATATGAACATAGGAAAGTTATGACCGATTCATTTATCTGTCTTTCCTATGCCCATCCCTCCTTCCTTCCCTTCATTCCCCTTTGTCTAATTCACTGAACTTCTCTTCTCTTCATCAGGGTGGTTAATACACCGCCCTTATGGTGTATTAACATCCACATATCAGAGAGAACATTTGGCCTTTGGTTTTGGGGGATTGGCTTATTTCACTTAGCCAGTTCCATCTATTTACCAGCAAATGCCATAATTCCAATCTTCTTTATGGCTAACAGTCCATCGTGTATATATACCACAATTTCTTTATCCATTCGTTGAGGGGCACCTAGGTTGGTTCCATACTTTAACTATTGCGAATTGAGCTACTATAAACATTGATGTGACTGTGCCACGATAGTAGGCTGATTTTAAGTCCTTTGGGTATAAACTGAGGAGTGGGATAACTGGGTCAAATGATGGTTCCATTCCAAGTTTTCTGAGGAATCTCCATAATGCTTTCCAGAGTGGTTGCACCAGATTTGCCATCCCACCTGCAATGTATGAGTGTACCTTTTTCCCCACATCCTTGCCAACATTTATTGTTGCTTATATTCTTGATAATTGCCATTCTGACTGGAGTAAAATGAAATTTAAGCATAGTTTTTTGTTTTTTTTTGGAACCAAGGATTGAACTCAGGGACACTCAACGACTGAGTCACATCCCCAGCCCTATTTTGTATTTTATTTAGAGACAGGGTCTCACTGAGTTGCTTAGGGCCTCGCTAAGTTGCTGAGGCTGGCTTTGAACTCATGATCTTCCTGCCTCAACCTCCCAAGTCGCTGGGATTCCAGGCGTGCACCACCACACCTGGCTTCAGTGTAGTTTTAATTTGCATTTCTCTAACTGCTAGAGATGTTGAATATTTTTTCATACAGTTGTTGACCATTTGTATTTCTTCTTCTGTGAAGTGCCTGTTCAGTTCCTTGTCCATTTATTGGTTGGATTACTTGGCTTTTTTAGTGTTGAATTTTTTGAGTTCTTTATATATCCTAGAGATTAATACTCATCTGAGGTAGCAAAGATTTTCTCCTATTCTGTAGGCTCTCTCTTTACATTCTTGATTGTCTCCTTTGCTGTGAAGAAGCTGTTTACTTTGAATCTATCCCATTTCTTGATTCTTGATTTTCCTTTTTGTGGTTTAGGAGTCTTGTTGAGGAAGCCAGTTCCTAGGTTGACATGATGGAGAGTTGGGCCTACATTTTCTTCTAATAGGCACAGGGTTTCTGGTCTAATGCCTAAGTCCTTGATCCACTTTGAGTTTCATGTTAAATTTCATTCTGCGACATATGGATTTCCAGTTTTCCCAGGCGCATTTGTTGAAGAGGCTATCTTTTCTCCAATGTATGTTTATGATGCCTTTGTCTAGTATGAGATAACTATATTTATGTGGTTTGTCTCTGTATCTTCTGTTCCATTGGTCACCATGTCTGTTTTCGTGCTAATACCATGCCATTTTTGCTACCATAGCTCTGTAATATAATTTAAGCTCTGGTATTGTGATACCTTATGCTTTGCTTTTCTTCCTAAGGATTGCTTTGGCTATTCTGGGTCTTTCATTTTTCCAAATGAATTTCATGATTGCTTTTCCTATTTCTATGAAGAACGTCAATGGAATTTTAATAGGAATTGCATTAAATCTTAATAGTAGTTTTGATAGTATGGCCATTTTGACAGTATTAATTCTGCCTATCCAAGAGCATCGGAGATTCTTCCGTCTTCTAAGGTGTTCTTTAATTTCTTTCTTTAATGTTCTGTAGTTTTCATTGTAGAGGTCTTTCACCTCTTTTGTTAGATTGATTCCCATGTATTTTATTTTTTTGAGGCTATTGTGAATGGAATAGTTTTCCAAATTTCTCTTTCAGTTGATTCATCATTCACTATACATTTCAGTTGATATATAGTTCCTATAATTCAGTGTATAGGAATGCAGTTGATTTGTGGATATTAATTTTATATCCTGCTACTTTGTGAATTTTGAGTTCTAGAAGGGTTTTTTTTGGTGGAGTTTTTTGGGTCGTCTAAATATTGAATCATGTCATCAGCAAATAAGAATAGTTTGAGCTCTTCTTTTCTTATCCATATCCCTTTAATTTCATTCTTTTGCCTAAAAACTCTGGCTAGAGTTTCAAGGACTATGTTGAATAGAAATGGTGAAAGAGGGCATCCTTGTCTTGTTCCAGTTCTGAGAGGGAATGCTTTCAGTTTTTCTCCATTTAGAATGATGTTGGCTTTGGTTTTAACATAAACCAATATAAAACTTTTCCAATGTTGAGGTATGTTCCTAATATTCCTAGTTTTTCTAGTATTTTGAACATGAACAGATGTTATATTTTGTCAAATGCTTTTTCTGCATCTGTTGAGATAATAGTGTGATTCTTTTCTCTAAGTCTGTTGATGTGGATGAATTACATTTATTGATTTCTGGATATTGAACCAAACTTGCAACCCTGGAATGAACCAACTTGATCGTGGTGCACTAGCTTTTAAATACGTTTTTGCATGTGATTTGCCAGTATTTTTTAAAAAATTTTTTGGATGTTGATGGACCTTTATTTTATTCATTTATTTATATGTGGTGCTAAGAATTGAAATCAGTGTCTCACACATGCTATGCAAGTGCTTGACCACTGAACCACAACCTCAGCCCAATTTGCCAATATTTTATTAAAAATTTTTGCATCCATGCTCATCCATGATATTGGTCTGAAGTTTTCTTTCCTTGATGTGTCTTTGCAGGCGTTGGTATCGGGGTGATACTAACTTCATAGAATGAGTTGGGAAGGGTTCCCTCCTTTTATATTTCATGGAATAATTTGAGGAGGATTTGTGTTAGTTGTTCTTTGAACTAGAATTCTGCTGAGAATCCATCTGACCCTGGGATTTTCTTTGTTGTTTTTTGTTTGTTTGTTTTTTACTTTTTTAATTTCTATCTTTTATATTTTTCCACATTTTTTATACATGAATGGGGTATCACTTTTCATTTCTTTGAATGTACACATGTAGACTCACACAAGGATTTTCTTTGTTGGTAAGCTATTGATGGTGTCTTCGATTTCATTGCTTGAAATTGATCTGTTTAAATTTTCTCTGACCTCCAGATTCAATTTGGATAGGTTATATGTCTACAAATGTATCAATGGCTTCAAGATTTTCTATTTTATTAGAGTATAGATTTTCAAAATAGTTTCTGAATATCATCTGTATTTCAGTAGTGTCTGTCATATTTCCATTTTCATTGCAAATTTGGTAATTTGAGTTTTTTCTTTCTCTTCATTAGTTTGGCTAAGGGTTTATCAATTTATTGTTTCAACTAATCAACTTTTTGTTTTTGGTAGCGGGGATTGAACTTATGGGCACTTCACCACTGAGTCACATACCTAGACCTTTTTTGTATTTTATTTAGAAACAGGGTCTCACTGAGTTGCTTATTGCCTCATTAAATTGCTAAGGCTGGCTTTGAACTCACAACCCTCTTGCCTCAGCCTTCGGAGTCACTGGGATTGGCTTTTTGTTTCATTGATTTTTGGGGTTTTTTTGGGAAATTTTTTGTTTCAATTTCATCTCTAATTTTAATTATTTCCTTTCTTTTATTGCTTTTGGTGTTTATTTCTTCTTTTTCTAGGGCTTTGAGATGTAATGCTCAGTTATTTATTTGGTGACTTTCTATTCTTTTAATAAATGAGCTCAATGTTACCAACTTTCTTCTTAGAACCATCTTCATAGTGTCCCAGAGATTTTGATATGTTGCATCACTATTCTTATTTACCTGTGTTTTTTTATTATATCCCTGATTTCTTCAGCTATCCATTGTTCATTGAATAGTATAGTATTTAGACACCAAGTGTTAGAGTAACTTCTATTTTTTAAAAATATTTTTAGTTGTACATGAACATAATACCTTTATTTATTTTTATGTGGTGCTGAGGATCAAACCCAGTGCCTCACACATGCCAGGCAAGCGCTCTACCACTTGTGGTTGAGCCACAACCCAGACCCTCTATTTTTATCATTTATTTCTAATTTCATTCCATTAAGATCTGATAGAATGTAAAGTATTATCTCTATTTTTTGTATTTGCTAAGAGTTGCTTTGTGGCCTAAGACATGGTCTATTTTAGAGAAGGATCCATGTGCTGCTGAGAAGAAAATGTATTGTTATTGATGGATGAAATATTCTTTATATTTCTGTTAAATCTAAATTATTAATTTATTTTTTAGTTCTATAGCTTCTTTAGTTTTTGTTTGGAATGTCTATCCAATAGGAGAGGGGCATGTTAAAGCACCCACTTTAGGAAGCAACATGGCGGTCTCCTGGAATAAAAATTGGTCTGCCTAGAAGCAGATTTTAAAGGTGGTTTCTCCTCAGAACATCTTTCATCATATCATCTGATCATCTTACAACACCATGGCAGCAACAGCATTAAAATGGGTGATATCAAAGAGAATTTTCTTGAAGCATTTATTTCTAGTTCAAAACGGAGCTTTATCTGGTGTTTGTCATAAATCTACATTTTCTTCTCTTCCAGATGACTATAATTGCAAAGTAGAGCTCGCTTTGACTTCTGATGGCAGGACAATAGTATGCTACCACCCTTCTGTGGATATCCCATATGAACACACACAACCTATCCCTCAACCAGATCCTGTGCACAATAATGAAGAAACACATGATCAAGCGCAAAACCAGATTAGAAGAAAAAGATGAATACCTTGAGCAAGGACCTATGATAGAAAAACTTAGCAAAATGTTCTTTACTACTAAGCATCATTGGTATCCTTATGGACAGTATCACAGACATCGTAAGAATCTGAATCCTCCAAAAGACAGATGATATTGAGATTCTTGGAAGAATCAAAGAAAAATGTTAATCCAGTGTCTCATTTGCCATTTGAGAAAATGCAATCTGGTGTATTCACTAATATATTATATGTAAAATAATAATAATAAAATGTCTTTTCATATGTTAGAATATGTATTAATACTGGATTTGACATTTTATTTAGAGAAACTATTTCATCTTGTTTTCCTTTTGAATATTAAAAGCTACCACTGATTTAAAAAAAAAACAAAACCCCACTTTATTGTGTTGTGGTCTCTTTTATTCCTGAAATTAAGAAGGATTTGTTTGATGTTATATAGATGCTACATTGTTTGGGGCATAAATATTATGTTTATGTCTTGTTGATGTATAAGCCCCTTAACCAATATAAAATGACCTTCCTTGTCCCTTCTGATTAGCTTTGGCTTGATGTACACTTTATCTGATATGAGAATAGAAACCCCTGCTTGTTTACAAGGACCATGTGAATATGCTTTTTCCCATCCTTTTACCTTCAGTCTGTGGATGTCTTTGCTTATGAGGTGAGTCCTTTGGTGAGTCTTATTTTGGTCTCTTGAGTTCAGTCTCCCTACTCCATCTCTCCCACTCCCCTGCCTTTTTGAATTCCCAGTCAAGTGTGTCTCTCCTAGCAGTTCCTGCAATTGCCTGGATTGGAGGGGAAGGAGGGCAGCCAAGTGGGTTTCCATGAACAGTATTCCCCCGTGTAAACTCCTCTCCACCTTTGATTTTCTCCTGATCACTTGAGCACACTCTATGTTGGGCAGTCTGGGTTTACAGGCCTATATTTTGGGCCAAACTTATGTTTGCCAGGAATTGGCTCCCTGAGCTGCTGGCCTCCGCATTGTGGTTGCAAAATGGTTCCTTCCTCTCTCCTCCATGGGCAGCCAGGAGAGATGTGGCTTTTTTCCCCACACAGGATATTGTGCAGCATGCATTTCAGTTTAGTTGGGCAGTGTCTTTTATCTTTGATATTTCTAATACCAGACACAACTCAGGCCTCCTAATTTTCTTATCCCTCTACTTTGCTCATAGAGGGACCACTCTGGATGGTGCCTCCACTTATGACTGTAGCAGTGACACTGGAGATTTCTTCCTTATTTTATTATATCTAATCTCCTGAGTCCCTGACTGCTTTGAATGTCCAGTATTGAATCCCAGTAAAGCCCCCACCCTTTTTCTCACCCACCTTACTGAAGCTGTTTATCTTCGTTCTTGGTTTCACAGCATGGATCTTGAAAAAACATCTCTTCCCCTCAATCTTAAGATAAAGACCTAAATTGTGTTATAATTGTATCATGTATAATTAAAAAGAACCAATAAAAAAAAAAGACCTAAGTTGATTCTTACCACTGCCTTTGAGGCCTGGCATGAAGTGTTTCTCTATTACATTTTAAAATCTCTTCCAGGTATGGTGGCATACGCCTGGTGACTCAGGAGGCTAAGGCAGGAAAACCACAAGTTTGAGGCCAGCCTGAGCAACTTAGTGAGACCCTGTCTCTCAATAATAATAATAATAATAATAATATCACTTCCCCCTTATTCCAAGTATAACACCACCATTGGTCTTTCAGTTCCTCTGCTGAACAAAGTTCCTTCCCCTTTCTGTTCCCTCTGCCTGGGATACTTTTCTCCCCATTCTCACTAATTTCTGCTGGTTGTTTAGGTCTCATCTTCATGTCATGTACTCAGAGAAGGACTTCCTACCATTCTAAGTAAGAAAACACTAGTTTTCCTTCATACTGCTTATCACAAAGATTAAGTAATTGCGTGGTTATATGTTTAATGTTTGTTTGACCTATTGGACTCTAAGCTCTATGAAGGCAGAGATATGCCTTATCACTGTAACCCCAATACAGAGCCTGGTGCTTGATATATAGGAAGTAGGGGCTCAATGCATTTCTGTCTCTCCTTTTTAAATCAATTAAAGACAAATATTTCCCATTCCTTCTACAAATTTCACCTACTTTCATCATTTACACATTTATTATTCTTTGGGTCATTTCTCTTAGGTAATGATTTCAGAGAGGTAGAGACCACAACTTTTAAATTGTGTGGTGTATTACCTAACGGTTCTTTTATATTGTGGGATATAGCACTGGGAAAGGAAAGATTAATAGAACTACTCATTAATAACCTATTATAGCTGTTAAAATATAATATAGCTTGTTAGGGGCAGTGTGAGTTTTTAAGAGCAGGCTATGGTTTGATCTCTGCTCTACTATTTAATAGCTGTGTGACTTTGGGCAATCACTTTCCTCTCTGGTCCTCGAATATCTTAATTATAAAATAAGAATATAATGACACCTTTCTATTAAGGCTGTTAGAAGGATTCACTGAGATAATACTCACAAGACACTAAAACAGGGCCTGATCTTAAGAAATACTCAATAAACGTTAGCCACATTTTCAAACCTGCAGTTTAAGGAAAAAGAAAAAAGATTGCCCAACTGTCATTTGGTACTAGAAGAAGCTTGAGAATATTTGTGGTGGTGTGAAGTTCTTTGGGGGAAGTTAGGGTTGGAACACTTAAAAATGTAACGTCTCCTCTTCCTCAATTCTTTTCTCTACCATGAAGTGTTAAACCTGAAGACAGTGGGAAAGAAAGGAAAGAGAAGTGGGTGCTAGCCAGTTGGTTCTAAATGACAGCAGTACCAGTTCTTACTTTTTCTTGTATCTATGTTCTTTTTGTTTAACATGCTTATTCACAAGCCATTACCAGACAGATGAGACATGTTCAGATTCTTGATACCCTGCAATTTGTAAATGCTGCTTTCTTGGAATCTGGAGGGTCATTAGACTCTTTCGTTCCTCTTCAGTTTATTGGTACCCTTCTAGTTAACAGATTCTACCAAATAGAAGTCATTCAAAAGCCATAAAAAAACAAAAACAAAACCATGTTAGAACTGCAACAAGAAACTGATTCAAAGACCAGCACCGGCCTCCCTGACCCAGAAAATATTTCTTATTAAAAAAAAAAAAAAATAAGAAAGATACAAAAAACTCAAATAGTTAATCTTCCCTGAAGACTTAGTGTTCTCTCAAGGCCTCTTTCTTCTTTCCTGAAGGCACACTCAGTTCTGAGGCAGAAGGTAGGAAACAAGCCCAGAGATAATTAGTTTTCCCCACCCCTTTTAATCTTGTGAAAGAACTGCCAATTCTAGAAATTCCTCCTTTGATCAGAAGATAAAGCAGAACAATGCTGTGGAACTAAATGGATTCCTAAGGGACATTCTTCTAGGGTGTGGAAAGTTTGCAAGTAAATGCCTGTGTACAGGAGGTCCAGTGGGGTTGGTGAAAAGTTAGGAGTAAGAAAGCAGGTGGACCGGAGCTAGTTACCACAGCCATAAATTGCTTCTAGGCTTCCTCAGAAAACAAGAGGGCTTTTTCTTCTTCTCTTTCTCTTTTTAGATGGGGGTCTCAAATTCCTGGATTCAAGTGATCTCCTGCCTCAGCTTCTGAGTAGCTAAACTACAAGTCATAGAAACTCCATCCAATGTTCCCATCTCCAGGGAGGTGGAGGCATATATATACTATAAGAAAGGAGGACTTCATCTACTCCACACTCTCCCCACCCCTCTTAAAGAGACAAAAAAAATAAAAATAAAAATAAAAATAAATAAATAAAAGGTCTTGGTAGAGCTCCTCTTATCTTGTTCTCCAAGAAGCTGCTGATTTGCTGTCCTTATCCTTAAACTAGTTATGTACTGTGTCCTTTGATGGGGAAAGGGTTCATGAGAACTGCAACCTAAATTAATATAGAACATTACAATGAATTTTTGGAAGGTGCTGATCCCTTGTTTAAGGGCTATCCATTGAAAAATGCTTTTTTCTTTATAAAAAGCTGGGAGTGGTGTCTTGTGTCTATAATCCCAGCTACTCGGAAGGACAGCAAATTTGAGGCCAATCTGTACAATTCAGGGAGATCCTCTGTCAAGATAAAATAAAATGAAAAAATAAGGGCTGGGGGTATAGCTCAGTGGAAGAGCATGCTTGGGATCAATCCCAACCATTGCGCAAACCAGACTAAACCAACCAACCACTAAGAAACTGAATTTGAACCGTGACTCTGCCTGTAACATGTCTGTGCAGCCAGCTTCACCATTTGTAAAATGGGGACAATTTTCCAATCTGCTTCACATCGTTAATTGAACAGTTGAGAGCTAACCACTTCACAAGCTTAATCTCATTGAGTTCTCATAAGAAGGTATTATTATGAAGTTTGGGTGTGGAGATATTTTGTAATACAGAAAGCAATGCAGCTGTGAGTTCTTGTCGGGCTATCTTCCTTATCTAGCTATGGTCGAGGACTAAATGAGACACTAACGTGAAAGCACTTTACATACTACCAAGCACTTTACAGAAACCACGTGAGGGATTACTAATTACACACTCCACTGCACCTCATCCTGCATTTAGACTAGGTAAATACTGGTTAGAGCGAACAATTTTGTCTTGGCTGTTCCTTTCAGTCTTTCAATCCAAACTAATCTCACCGAGGCCTGGGGCCACTACCCCAATTCTGTGAGCCGAAGTTCAAGTAAAGGCGGGCACCGAGACCTGAGAAGAGGGCATGGAAACAATAGGACACTTCGACGCCACGGACGCTTGGCCCAGTTTCGGAGAGGTGGCTGGCTGGGGGATCCAGAGAGCTCACTACTTAGTCTGGGGCTGCACACACAGGAGCTCAGGGCCAGCACCTCCGAAATCCCAACCACCCCAGTTCCAGCTTCACGGGGCGCGTCCAGGCCCCGCCTACCACCTCAGGTAGGCCACGCGCACCAGCCAATCCGCAAGACGCCTGGCCGCGGAAGGCGGTGCTTGTCCCGCCGGAAGTGACGTGATGTGCTTGGCTGGCTGTGGAGTCTGCCGGAGCTCTCGGCGGCGGCTGAACTAGCTGAGGGAAAATGGCTCGGACCGTGGCGGCTGCGACGGCTCGAGTTGCAGTGGAGGCACAGGCTCAGGCAGTGTGAGGTAAGGAGCGATCGTAGGATCTGGTGCCAGTACCGGGGACCTTGTCTTAAGAGGGCGCATCCACCCCGGGATGGAAGGGTCCCTTGCCGCTGGCCCCAGACCCCCCGTCCGGTACTCTTGGCGCTGCCCAACTCGACTCACATCCCTCCCGGCCTTACTTCCACTAAGGCGGTTGCCAACCGTCCTTCGGGAGGTGCGAGGGGCCCGCGCCCCTAGCAGGCCCCTCTTGTCGGGGTTGGGGTGCGCCGGGGAGTTAGTTTTGACCTAAGCGAGAGGGGAGGCCACCCCCTGGGCCCTGGGGATGGAACTGGAGCCACAGTGGCCGGTTCTATTCTCTTGTGAAGTTCTGGTGAGTGTGTTTCTCTTCTCAGTTATGGCCCCTTTCACCTCCTGTCCCAGCTAGATCTGGGGGCTAATGATTCTTTTTCTTTTCCCAGCATCCCCCACCCCCATCCTGTTGCCTTTTGGTCGAGAATCCACTTGCTTTGGAAAGGCATTATTATTTGTGTATATTTAGCGCATCATCTTTCTGGGAAAGCAGATTAAAAATGTTTGCTTAACTCTTCCTGAGTCGTGACGGAAGAGCAATAAATAATTAAAGGGGAAAAAAGTACTTATTTTTCTCTTTAAATTGTTTGGCTTTGAAAACGAGATTCTCCAGCTATGGATTTTTTTGGGGGGAGCGGGGAAGCAGGGAAGCAGGGATTGAGGAGGAAAATGAGGAAGGAGAAATTAAATGAGGAGGAAAACCTGGATATAACATGAAAGAGAGCCTGGGGGTAGTTCCGTTTGTTGGCCTGATTGAAGTTGAAATTTTAATTATATTTTTATTTTAAACAGTGGGCGTTTGAATTGAGTGAAACGAAGGTGACTTTACTCTTTGAACACGTTTACTTATTAAAGAAGTATCCTAACACCTTTCCAGGTGGGTTTTAGGTTGAAAAGCCTTTTTGGAAAAAAATCATTTAGTATATTGGATTCGTATATCAAAGACCACAAGAAGGTGGGGGGTGGGGACCAAAGCTGTTCTTAAAGGAATGATGAAGACGTAGTATAAAGGGAGAAGACTTGCACAGAGGTCCAGGAACACTGATTCCAGGGAAGACTTTGTACCTTTGCCTCCTTGGACGCCTTTAGTAGCTCTGTCATATTGGACTTGGTGCTGTTATTCACCATTGCAAATTAGACTGAAGTGTTTTAGTTGAGATGTATAGAACTTGTGAAGATATTTAACATTAAGACAGCGTTTGAATTCTGAAAAGCATTATATTGAGAAAATAAAAGATATTAATTAACTCAAACTTGATTTTAGAAGCAATTTTATATATGTACAAAACATAGAGCTTCCACCAATCCCATAAATTTTGGCTAAATTAATAAATCTAAAGCAAAATTTTTTCCTTATGAAAATCTCTGCTATGTGAATTTTGTATGCATGTTGCTTGCTTGCTACTTCTTTGCAGGCAACATATTTTTATGTTTTCATCCACAGGTTTCACACTTTTTTCAGTTTTATAGAATATAAAAAATGGCATGCTTGCACTTCATGCCAGGCCTGTAACTTTATGTATCTATTAAGTGTATGATTCTTTATTTCCTCTGCCATCAATAATTTAAAATTTTTCATTTAAATTGCTGCATCAATTTCCATGCCAGGAGTCTTTCCTTAATTCAGCATGTTCAGTAAGTGAACTTATACCTGAAAAGAGTGTTGAATTTCTTAAGAGTCCACGGTTCTTATCAAAGTATCAGACTAAACTTTCAAAGCAGTAGTGGTGCAAAGCACTTTTTCCCCCTTATTTATTCCCCCCTCCCCCCACATTATTTTAGTGGTGCGTTATAGTTGTACACAATGGTGGGATTTGTTGTTACATATTTGTACATGCACACAGTATAACAATAGAATTTTGCTAGTGTAACTCCCCTGCACTTGACCCCTCATTCCCCTTCCACTCCCTGGTCCCTTTCTTCTATTCTGCTGATTTCCTTTTGACTTTCTTTTCTATCTTTCTTTTCCTTCTTATTTCACTTAACATTTTCTGGCAAATGACATTATTTCATTTTTCTTTATGGCTGAATAAAACTCCATTGTGCAACCTAGATACCCTTCAACAGATGAATGAGTAAAGAAAATGTGGTACTTATATACAATGGAGTATTACTCAGCCTTAAAGAAGAATGAAATTATGGCATTTGCAGGTAAATGGATAGAACTGAAGAAGATCATGCTAAGTGAAATAAGCCAATCACAAATAACCAAAGGCCAAATGTTTTCTCTGATAAGTGAATGTTGTCCATAGTGGGGGGTGGGTAGGGAAGAATTAAGGAACTTTGGATTGTACAGAGGGGAGTGAGAGGGAAAGGATGGGGCCGGTAGGGATGGGATGGTCAGTAGATTAAGGCAGGCATTATTACCCTATAGACATGTATTAAAAAAAATTTAAAAAATATATTTATCACTGTCAAAAAAGTTAATGAAAAAATAAAAAGATTTAAAAAAGTAAAAAAAACATTCTGTTTGTGTGTGTGTGTGTGTGTGTATGTGTATCACATTTTCTTCATTCATTGAAGATACCTGTTGATGGATACCTATGGTGGTTTCATAGTTTGGCTATTGTGAATTGTGCTGCTATAAACATGGCTATGTATGTATCACTATAGTATGATGACTTTATTGTTTAAGATAAATACTGAGGGGTGGTATAGCTAGGTTATATGGTGGTCCCTTGCCTAATCTTTTGAGGTACCTTCATACAGATTTCCATAGTGGTGGTACAAAACCAACAATGTAAAATTGTTCCTTTTTCTTTTTCTCTACATGCGCTCCACAAAGCACTTTAAGAAATATTTTGTGACTTTTTTTTTCTGGCAGTGCTGGCATTGAACCCAAGGCCCGGCTCATGCTATACGTGTGTTCTACCATTGAGTTACAGTTCTATTTATTCATTTATTTAGTGACAGGGTCTCACTGAACTGCTCAATCTGGCCTTGAATATATGATCCTCCTGCCTCAGCCTCCTGAATAGCTAGCTGGGATTATAGCAAGTATGTGCTTCTGTGCCTGGCTATGATGTTCTTTTGATGATAATAATGGTCATACTGTGAAATATTGTTCTAGGTATCTTATAAGTTGTTAGTAAGACTGTGATTGAGACTAAAAGGAACTTTGTTTCCCCTGCCTCTGGTGGAGTCAGTAATTTTGTGCATTTTTGTGTATTTTGTATCCTTCCCTTTCTCTGTAGTCTGTTTAATGACACCCCCCGCAAATCCTCACCCCCACATTCCCCTCACCCTCACATTCCCCTCACCCTCACATTCCCCTCACCCTCACTCCCCACCCCCTGTTCTGAGGATTGAATTTAATGGCACTCTACCTCTGCCATTGTACTACATACAGCTCCAGCTCTTTTTGTTTTTTGTTCTAAGATAGGTTCTTAATAAGTTGTCCCAGGCTGGCCTCAAACTTGTGATCTTCCTGCCTCAACCCCACTATTCTCTGGGATTACAGGTGTGTGTCACTATGTCCATTTTGCAATTTGATATTTCTAAAGTAATAGATTCAACAAGACTGTGCACCTGGACATTTTAGGCCATTAAAAATGAGATTTATAAAACTTTAAACCACTTTTTGGATTTCTTAAAATTTTAAATTTAGTTACTTGGGTATGAAAACAAGTGAGTTTTTAAAACAATAGATTTGAAAGCAGTTATTATTGGTTTAGCAGCAAGTATTTACCTTTTAACTTTGAAAATGCATGAAGAGTCTGATGTGGTGGCCTATACCAGTAATCCCAGGGATTTGGGAGACTGAGGCAGGAGGATCCCAAGTTCAAAGACAGCCTTGGAAACTTAGAAACTGTCTCAAAATAAAAAATAAAAAGGACTGGAGATGTGGCCCAGTGGTTAAGCCCTTGGCTTCCATCTCTAGTAATAAAAAAAAAAAAAAAAGAAAGAAAGAGAAAAGAAAAAAGATGATGCATGAAGATACTATGTAACTAATATTCTTACTGTTAAACGCTTTCTGTTTTAGTCTTAGAGTACGGCAGTTACATTGTTGCTATGAATAAGTAATTGCAGTGTTGATTCACTTTATTTGCTGTGTATTGAGTTAAACACTAGAGGCTTAATTTAGAGAAGATAAGTATGACAAAAAATTTAAACTAAATAATGCCCTTCAATTTGTATTGATTGATGATTATACCTTAGCTAATGCTCCCATCATTTTATTATCTGTAAAATCAGTAAATTAGTAAATATTCTAATTTTCTTAAAGAGGAAAATGAGATCCAAAGATGTTGTAACTTGTTTAGCATAATATGTAAGAGGTATTGCTTGAACCCATATCTTATAGTATTAGGCCCAGTTTTATTTTCCTTTTTTTTTTTTTTTTTTTTGGTACTAGGGATTGAACCCAGGGGCACTCCACCACTGAGCCACATCCCCAGCCCTATATTGTATTTTATTTAGAGACAGGGTCTCACTGAGTTGCTTAGGGCCTCATTAAGTTGCTGAGACTGGCTTTGAACTCCCGATCCTCCTGCCTTGGTCTCCCAAGTGCTGGGATTACAGGCGTGCACCACCACACCCGGCTCCCAGTGTTATTTTCATAGCATGTCTTCATATAGCACATACCAGAATTTTGGAGTAATAAAGAATGAGCAAGTTCATACACCACCTAGAAGAGACCAACTACAATCCATATAGCAGAAAGTACTTTAGGTATAAAAAGAAATTGTTCATAGGAAAGAAAAGATATAAGGTATAATTTAGTATCATTGAAAATAGATGAGAGTTAATTAGGAAAGATATTTGAAAAAGAATTTAGATCTTAATCTGTTACTAGAGGAAGAAGAAGGTGATGAAATCTCGAGGTCAGTTATTTAATGTGTAGTGAATAACTTTGGGGAAAACTTGGGTAAGGGAACATAGCTTTAAGGAAGGATTTATGAGGCTTATTTCAAAGAATGGGGACAGGATAAAAGTGAACGCATGAGACTGGACATCCGCAATAAAGAATTTATAGGGTAATGGTCAGAACTTTTTATTATTTGGGTGATTCAGGAAATTTTATCTCAAGGCTATGAATTCGTTGTGGCTCAAGTAGAGGTAGACAAATTGCCAGTTTACTGACATAAAATAGCAGTAGATGCAGGAAGAAATTAAGTATTATTGAAGTTCTGTAGAATGAGAGGGAAAAGCAAAGAAAATCCTCTATCAAGATAGTAAGTGTATGGTAAATGAATGAGAGGAGACTACAGAGGGAAATGATTGCTAGGTACTTTATGGTAAGGTGGGAAAAAAAGAATATTGATAGGAGAGAGAGGGAAATCTACTTTGTTTAGAAAATGCTGGTCTAATTAGGAAATAAGAAAACACTTTTTTTCAAATATTCTATTAATAGTTTTTGGAATGATTCAAAACATTTCTCCCCCAAGATAACCTCTGAAGGAGACCTAATTCTTTCTTTTTTTTTTGAAACCGGGGATTGAACTCAGGGGCACTTGGCCACTGAGCCACATCCCCAGCCCTATTTTGTATTTTATTTAGAAACAGGGTCTCACTGAGTTGCTTAGGGCCTTGATAAGTTGCTGAGGCTGGCTTTGAACTCGTAATCCTCCTGGCTCAGCCTCCCGAGTCCCTTGGATTACAGGCGTGCGCCACCACACCCGGCTGAGACCTAATTATTTCTATAAACAAAACTATACTGCTATCAGTAGCCATAATTACATTGATTTATTTGCTCAGTTACTTTATATGTATTCATAATATAATTTATGACTGTTTTGTCATCTCTTTACAGTTTAGTGTACAAATCTGTTTTGGACAACAGTGCGGAGAAAACTGTTCTTTGACTCCAGGGAATATGTAATAGCCTATTTTCATCTGACTAGATCTCATATTGACAATTATCAGACTAATTCTGTGTATATTGAAATGCATTATGTAACACTGCACTTGTGTAGTTTTTTTTTTTTTTAAAGTCAGACTTGTTTAGATACAATTTACATATAAAACTTACTCATGAGTTCTGTGATTTATAGGGGGGAGCAGTTGTGTAACTGTCACCACCACAATTAAAATGTAGAATACTATTACCATCACTTTAGAAAGTTTCTTTTTCTTGTGGGTTGTGTAGTATACTTCTATAACCCTAACCACTAGGAAGGCTGAATCAGGAGGATTGCAAATTCAAGAACAGCCATTGTAACTTGTCTATATCCTATCTCCAAATAAAAGTAAAAAGATCTGGGGATGTAACTATATGCTTGCCCAAGTGGGTTCTAGAACTCATATGTTCAAGGATTCCTCCTGCCTCAGCCTTCCAAGTTGCTGGGACTATAGGCCCATACTGCCATGCTTGGCTCACATTTCTTTATGCCATTTTATAGTCAATCCCTTCTGTTCACCTCTAGCCCTGGGCAGCAGCTGATTTGTTTTTATCCTTATACTTTTGCCCTTACCAGATGTCAATAAATTAACATCATATAGTATGTAGTCTTTTGATTTTGGCTTCTTTCACTTAGCATAATGCTTTTCAAATGAAATATACTTCTTAATAAACTTATTTAGAAATTTGTGGAATTTTGGATTTAGAGAAAATTGTGAGACTAGTACAAGAGAATTCTTATAGACTCCAGAGCTAGTTTCCCCTTCCTGCTTCCCGCTACCCCTACCCTCTTGATACTGAGGATCGAACCCTGGGCCTTGAACATGCTAGCTAAGTGCTTCATCGCTGCACCATATCCCTAGCCTGTTTTTTAATTTTTGTTTTGAGAAAGAGTATCTCTAAGTTGCCTGGGTTGGCCTCCAACTTGTGCTCCTCCTGTCTCAGCCTTTGGGTAGCTAGTATTATAGGCATGCATCACTGCAACCAGCCAACCATCACCACTTCTATTTCCAAATTTTTTCTTCCCCCTAAACAAACTTTGTACCTATTTACATTAACTGTCTATTCCCCTCTCCCTCCTTCCCTTGATAGTCATTAATCTACTTTCTGTCTGAATTTTTCTATTTTAGACGTTTCATATAAGTGTGATCATATATCTGACCTATTGTGGCTGGTTTAGTGCACTTAGCATAATGTTTTCAAGGTTCATCCATGTTGCAGCTGTATCATTACTTTTATTCCGTCTTTCAGCATTTTTTATTGGTGCTTTATAGTTTTAAATAGTGATGGGATTTGTTGTTACATATTTGACCATGTGCACAGTATTGTCTTATTTTTATGATTAAATAATATTCCATTGTATGTATGTATGTACCACATTTTGCTTATCCATTCACTGATGGATACTTGGCTTGTTTCCATCTTTTGGCTACTATAAATAATGCTGGTGTGAGAGTAGTGTATAAATGTGTGTGTCTGATTTTAGTCCTTTTGGGTATATATCTAGGAGTGGAATTTTTGGGTCACATGATAATTCTGTGGTTAATTTTTTGGGGAAACTGTACCTTTTACATTCCCTGTCAGCCAAGTCTGAGGGTTTCAATTTCTCTTATAGCCTTACCACTGCTTCGTAGTTTCCATTTTTTTTAAGTTATAGTTATTCGAGTAGGTTTGAAATACCGCATTGTGGTTTTGATTTGCATTTCTCTAGTGACTAGTGATATTGGGCATCTTTTCATATGCTCTTTGGCAGTAAACTGCCTTTTTTTTAGTAATGGGAACATACAGATACTTTTTCAATAACTGGATAGATATATGTAATTTTAAATGGTATATACTATTTTTAAGTTGCTGAGATTGGCCTTGAACTTGGGATCCTACTGCCTCAGCCTCCCTGGTTGCTTGGATTACAGGAATGCTCTACTGAGCCTGACTGTATACTGTTTTTAAATGTCTGTTACATACTAAGCATTTGGGTGGAGGCTGGGTACTGGGGATTGAACTCGGGCACTCAAACATTGAGCCACATCCCCAGACATATTTTTTATTTTATTTAGAGAGAGTGTCTCACTGAGTTGCTTAGTGCCTTGCTGTTGCTGAGGCTGTCTTTGAACTCATGATCCTCCTGTCTCAGCCTCCTGAGCTGCTGGGATTACAGGAGTTAGCCACCGCACCCAGCTTAGACTAAGCATTTTTGTGTGCATGTGTATAAGATTTTATTTAATCTTGAAAACACTATAAGGTATTATCTGTGTTTTAAAAATGAGAAAACTAAAGACCAAGTAAGATTAAATTGCTTAGGATCACACAGTTAATAAGTGAGATGTCCAATATTTGAGCTTTGGTCTTGCTACTACATGTTTTT
Source organism: Glaucomys volans (assembly GCA_020662805.1). Lineage (NCBI taxonomy): Eukaryota > Metazoa > Chordata > Mammalia > Rodentia > Sciuridae > Glaucomys > Glaucomys volans. Next base: position 907 of record JAJEJO010001889.1, on the reverse strand, counting down.
TGTTTTTTTTTTTGGTCTTTATCAGTTTTATGAAACTAACAATTTCATGAAAATGTTGCTGTCACATGAACTTTTTTTAGCCATGTAAATTGATAGAGTTTGGAGGGAGGGAAATTCCAGGAGTTTTTCATGTTCAGTTTTTCAGTGTTTTGGGTTTCTTTTTCTTTCTTTTCTTTCTCTTTCTTTCGGAACTAGGGGTTGAACCCAAGGGTGCTTAACCACTGAGCCACATCCCCAGCCCTTTTTTATTTTTTATTTTGAAACAGAATCTTGCTAGGTTGCTTTGGGCTTTGCTAAGTTGCTGAGGCTGGCTGTTTTGGGTTTCTTTATTATAACTCACTTTTATTTTTTTCCCTATCTTAAGCCATGTTGGAAATGTAGACATATACCATAACAGCACAAAAGCTTTACTGTTATTTGTCATGTTGGAGTTGGGGTAATGTCAGAGTATATTTAATGATTCATGCCAATTCAATGAATAATAAAGTAGTCCAAAGTTCAGTAATTATCTCTACAAAGTAGTACTTTCGTTGAGAGACTGCATTAGATTGAAAACTGCTTACTCAGCAAAATGTCTTTCAATAGGATCCTCTTTTTGTGTCTGTATCTTCCTTTCCTTGAACCCCTCCCAATCACATACATTGATACACATGCAGACATAGAAAGTTTTTCTAGATCTGTTCTGTTTGTGAATCTCTTGTGTAGAATGTTGCTTCTAAGGGCTGAAGGTGGCATAATGATTACTAGTACTTACTTAGACTACAGTGCCACCATTGCTTTTTGTCCAAATACAAGAATTAAGCTCTTTATTAATGTATTTATGGCACTTGCACAGAGTATTATCAAATAATAGAGCAGTATTGGAGGTTAAAGAATGGAGTGGGAACTGTGTAGTCTTATCAATCTT